>JAGDYQ010000112.1:2219612-2425735 GCA_021962125.1 Bulinus truncatus
TGTGTGTCAACTCTTGTAGTAGTGAGTTAGTTGACTACATCCACCACACTGCTGTGACACATCTACATGAAATGAGAGACATGTGGCATCACACTCACACTGTACATACGCGCACATTCAAAATCAAAACAAGTCTATTCAAACTCTATTATTAAATTAATTGGTGAGATTTATAGTGTGGTGTATTGTGTGACAGACGATGTTAATATATAGTGTGGTGTATTGTTGTGTGACAGACGATGTTAATATATAGTGTGGTGTATTGTTGTGTGACAGACGATGTTAATATATAGTGTGGTGTATTGTTGTGTGACAGACGATGTTAATTTATAGTGTGGTGTATTGTGTGACAGACGATGTTAATATATAGTGTGGTGTATTGTTGTGTGACAGACGATGTTAATTTATAGTGTGGTGTATTGTGTGACAGACGATGTTAATATATAGTGTGGTGTATTGTGTGACAGACGATGTTAATATATAGTGTGGTGTATTGTGTGACAGACGATGTTAATATATAGTGTGGTGTATTGTTGTGTGACAGACGATGCTAATATATAGTGTGGTGTATTGTGTGACAGACGATGTTAATGTATAGTGTGGTGTATTGTTGTGTGACAGACGGTGTTAATATATAGTGTGGTGTATTGTTGTGTGACAGACGATGTTAATATATAGTGTGGTGTATTGTGTGACAGACGATGTCAATGTACAGTGTGGTGTATTGTTGTGTGACAGACGAAGTTAATATATAGTGCGGTGTATTGTGTGACAGACGATGTTAATGTACAGTGTGGTGTATTGTGTGACAGACGATGTTAATGTATAGTGTGGTGTATTGTGTGACAGACGATGTTAATTTATAGTGTGGTGTATTGTGTGACAGACGATGTTAATTTATAGTGTGGTGTATTGTTGTGTGACAGGACGATGTTAATTTATAGTGTGGTGTATTGTGTGACAGACGATGTTAATGTAAGTGTGGTGCTATTGTGTGACAGACGATGTTAATTTATAGTGTGAGTGTATTGTCGTGACAGATGATGTTAATTTATAGTGTGGTGTATTGTGTGACAGACGATGTTAATTTATAGTGTGGTGTATTGTTGTGTGACAGACGATGTTAATTTATAGTGTGGTGTATTGTGTGACAGACGATGTTAATATATAGTGTGGTGTATTGTTGTGTGACAGACGATGTTAATATATAGTGTGGTGTATTGTGTTACAGACGATGTTAATATATAGTGTGGTGTATTGTGTGACAGACGATGTTAATTTATAGTGTGATGTATTGTGTGACAGACGATGTTAATATATAGTGTGGTGTATTGTGTGACAGACGATGTTAATGTATAGTGTGGTGTATTGTGTGACAGACGATGTTAATATATAGTGTGGTGTATTGTGTGACAGACGATGTTAATTTATAGTGTGGTGTATTGTGTGACAGACGATGTTAATGCAGGAACAAAAACATGTCAAGACGTTGAGACACGTGTGGCGGAAAAAAAGGGAGGGGGGGGGAGCTTTTCTATTCTCATTTTGTTTGTCCTCTGCAAACTGCCCCCCCTCCTTTTTTTCCCCTATTCTCATCCCCTTCCTCCCTGTTGTAATTCGCCCCATTACCCCCACCCCCAACATTCGAATGAGCAACGGGTCGAACAGAGCGACCCTGCTGCCGTAATCCCCAGAGTTTGGCTGAAGGACAAACATTTTGTTGTTTAGTTTTAAAACTCTGGCCGGTGGGGAGGAGAAAACAAGACGGGCCCGGGGGGGGGGATGTGGGAATAGGAGGGGGTGGGCAGTTATCCCGTGGCGTAAATCGGGGCGCGAGGGTGGTAGTGGGGAACGGGCGGAGTTTGGGGAGGTGGACACAAGCCGCGGTTATTGTAACCACTTGTACACATTTACACTAAGACGTGGTGGCTACTATGATAGGAACATGTTGACCCACCACGCCCTGTTGTGTGTGTCCGCGCCGTACACGTATATTTGGAAACAGATGTGTAGCACTACATTCTGCCTGTGAACAAAAGAAATACTCTTTCGTAATACATTTTTACATGAGTATTAGTGTTTTTTATACCTTAGCTATTCAACAGTTTTGGAGGCCCTGAGCAGATACCATATAGTGATATGGGGGGGGGGGGGGGTCTAGGGAAATACTGTTTAGAAATATTTGGTGCACAAGACAGAGACTATATTTTGAGGGGGCCTTGACAGACTTATAAAGAAATATTTGGGGGCCTTAAGCTAAATTCTCTCTGGGGACATTATATCATCATATTTTTAAAAAATGTAAACTAAATGAAGATAAATTACACAGAAAGCGCGTCGCTATCGACAAGTCCTCTGAATAATGACTGGAAAATGACGCGATTTGTGTTATTTTTTTTTCTTTTCAATAGTGTAGCACCTCAATAAAATAATACACAAATATGGCGGCTTTCTGGAAAATCAATTGGCGATGCACATTCTGTATGATTTGTACTCTGTGGGCCATATGGATAAGGGAGTGGGGGGGGGGGGGGGAAGCACCCGATGCCCTCTTTCTAGAGTTATGGTAACGACTCACACAGATTCGACCCCCCCCCCACCCCTATCACATGCGACCGTGCAGCTCGGGCTACCGTCGGGAGGATGACGCAATCAACAGGTCCTTCTGTCCAGCGGAAATGTTTATCTCCCACAGTTTTCGTGATGCGGCCTTCTTCATCTCACGCCATGAGTGCAGTGGCTATTGTGCTACCACGGAGGACGAAGGTAAGTTACTAGCATAACGTCCACGCTCCCCCCCCCCCGGGGTCACCAACTAAGGCCAATCAACAGCTTGAAGCTGGATGAATTTGGGCACTTACACCAGGGCCTGAATTTTTAAAAATGCTGGTCTTTTAATATTTTTAATACAACTTTTCGTATTTACAATGACCTTTCACCTTATACAAAATCTGCCATGATAGAAATGTTAATCCACAATATCTGTGTGTGTGTGTGTGTGTGTATGTTCGACTCAGATCTACTTATTCATGCATGAATTAACCGGCAGTATAAAAAAAATGTCATTTCAAAGCTGGCGGTAGTTCAATGAAAGTTCTGGCCGATTACATTGGAGACACAACCTGCGTGTTTCATTTAACATGACACAGAAAACTATTCAGGCGTGACATTGACATCTAAGAGTGTATCAAACCACAGGTAAGGTAGGAGACATTGTCATACAGTCAGGAAATGGGTTTTTTTTTCTTTTTAATAAGTTTATCAGCCCGTGTGCCGCAACCAAATGAACAAAAAGGGCCCACCGAAATATTTCTTAATAGTCTATGCATAGGGCCTCCAAATCTATGAATACGCACACACACACACACACGGATAGTCATTCAAGTCTCACAGAGAGAGATATTGGGAGAGAGAATTAGAGAGTGAGAGAGAGAGGGAGAGAGGGAGAGAGCCTCAGTGAGAAAAGAGCAGCCTCAACACTTGTCAGGGGCCCCGGGCCTTTGAGGGCGCCCAATCGTTTTTGAGATTTATTTTTTTTTGTATTTTTGTTAGCGGCAAAAACTTGCGTATAATACTTTTTCCCCCGTTTTGTTTACGGCGTCATTTTGGCCGACCAGCGACAGGACCAAAATAAAATAGTGAAATAAACGAGTGATGACGGAATAAAATTGTTTTTTTTTAAATTGTTGACCAGAAAAAAATCAACCCCCCCCCCCCCCAAGTAGAACCACGGACAATGTTTATGAAACATGTGAACGTATGTCCTTAAAAGTGGTGTATTTTTATATACGTGTGTATATGTATATGTATTTATTGTGCTTAATGAATCCCTCGATAACATGAAATTCATTCAAATATTAAATACCAGGAGACAAAACAAGCAACACAAGAGCGTGAGAGTTGGTCCAACGTGAAGTTCAGGTTTGACTGACCCAACGTTCCCATAACACCAACGGGTGATTCATCATCGCCTTGCGTTGTTTTTATAGTCCACATGTTGTCAAGTCATGTGTCATTTTGTAGGTGAGACCGTTTTTTTAGAGGGAGGGTGGTTGGGGGTTGCCCCTCACAGAAAATATGTCCGGGAGGAAGGGTCTCTAACAGAAAATATGTCGGGTGTGGGGGGAGGGGGTTGTCTTTCCCAGAAAATATGTCCGTTGGAGGGGGGGTGGTGTCTATGGGCGGATGTACTGTACGTCGTGGTATAGATGTAGGCGACATGTTTCCCGTTGCGTTGTTTTCAAAGACTGAAGAGTGATTTGTGTGCGTGTTACAAAATGTCTTGGTTAGTTTTGTTTATGTCTGACAGCCGACCAACCGACGTGGTGATCTCCTCGTGGATGAAGTGAAGATATCGGCCATTTTTTTTTCTAACTTTCACACCCTGGAATCAGATAGGTCGTTATATAGGAGGTAAAAAGGAAACAGGGTGTATCTATTAAACGTAAACAAGAGGCAGCGGAGCTACACAAACAAATTTGTAGACATACAGGCTTAACAAACAAACACAAAATAACTGGTTTTATTACCCGACCACGTTCAGTCTCTCTGGGCGTGAAAGAAAGAAAGAATGTGAATGAGAGAGAAAGACATAAGAAAGTGCTCAACGAATGAAGTAAGATAAGTAAACTAGAGATATGTATAAATTTCACCCACAACAAAAAGTCAACACGTTAGTGATTTTAAAATTTCAACCTACACTTACTCAAAGCTACAAGATATCTGGAGAAAATGATAAGGCAGGATGGGTGTCACGAGGTAGAAGCTGCAAGCTGGCAGCTGAGATACGAGATGGGAGAAATCAGGAAGAAACCTGGCCAAAGCTAAAGGAACTAAAAACATGTTAAGAATTAAAAAAAAAAACAATAACTGGGTTCAGCGTATCAGAAGAAAAACTGAAGATTGGGTGATATGTAAAGTGGTTCTGGTGGATTAGAGCATACAGCTGACAACTACAGTCGATTGAGGAAATATGAAAATGTTGCTTTCAGTTCAGTTGTAATCATACATACATATAGGATGGACTATATAATTATAGATTTAAATTGTGGTGTCGCATCCAACGTCCAGGGCCCACACTTTGAGGGCCACTGGTCTAGACGAGCTGAGGGGAAACTGATTTTCTTTGCCGGTGCGCAAAACAACGTAAAGAGTCAAGAGTACTCCCGTATAGATTGTAAAGAGGGGGAGACAACGTAAAGAGTCAAGAGTACTCCCGTATAGATAGTAAAGAGGGGAAACAACGTAAAGAGTCAACAGTACGGGGGTATAGATTGTAAAGATGGTAAACAACGTAAAGTGTCAACAGTACGGGAGTATAGATTGTAAAGAGGGGGAAACAACGTAAAGAGTCAACCGTACGGGAGTAAAGATTGTAAAGAGGGTAAACAACGTAAAGAGTCAACAGTACGAGAGTATAGATTGTAAAGAGGGGGAAACAACGTAAAGAGTCAACCGTACGGGAGTATAGATTGTAAAGAGGGGAAACAACGTAAAGAGTCAACAGTACGGGAGTATAGATTGTAAATAGGGGGAAACAACGTAAAGAGTCAACAGTACGGGAGTATAGATTGTAAATAGGGGGGAAACAACGTAAAGAGTCAACAGTACGGGAGTATAGATTGTAAAGAGGGGAAACAACGTAAAGAGTCAACCGTACGGGAGTATAGATTGTAAAGAGGAGAAACAATGTAAAGAGTCAACCGTACGGGAGAATAGATTGTAAAGAGGGGAAACAACGTAAAGAGTCAACCGTACGGGAGTATAGATTGTAAAGAGGGGAAACAACGTAAAGAGTCAACAGTACGGGAGTGTAGATTGTAAAGAGGGGGAACAACGTAAAGAGTCAACAGTACGGGAGTATAGATTGTAAAGAGGGGAAACAACGTAAAGAGTCAACAGTACGGGAGTATAGATCGTAAAGAGGGGAAACAACGTAAAGAGTCAACAGTACGGGCGTATACATTGTAAAGAGTCAACAGTACGGGCGTATACATTGTAAAGAGTCAACAGTACGGGCGTATACATTGTAAAGAGAGGAAACAACGTAAAGAGTCAACAGTACGGGAGAATAGATTGTAAAGAGGCGGAAACAATATAAAGAGTCAACAGTACGGGCGTATAGATTGTAAAAAGGGAAACTACGTAAAGCGACAACCGTACGGCCGTATATATTGTAAAGAGGGAAACTACGTCACAGGCAGATCACATATAGCAGTTTTTAAACAAAAATTCATACTACCGTGGGGTGAGGGACAGGAAACATAATATTCAAACTAGGGCTGCCATGTTTTAAGATTACATTTTCTCAAGTTCTGGATAAGTCAGTTTTAATGAGCTGTATCGTTGTTGTCGTTTATAAGTGCCAACAGTATAAGAGAGAAACAGTCAGACTGCAAGCGATACAGTCACTGAGTGACCCACCCTTCTCGCCTGTCAGTCAATACCACACGTACGGCTCAACTGATCTTTCTATTTCATGACTACAAAACACACGGTCACAAGGCATCGATGTTGTTATTGTAGACATCGAGTATTGTTATTGGTATGTTTTAAATAAAGTGTAACAAATATCTAGGACGCGACTACAATCGAGTACACTGACCAGTATTGCACACAATCGGGTACACTGACCAGTATTGCACACAATCGAGTACACTGACCAGTATTGCACACAATCGAGTACACTGACCAGTATTGCACACAATTGAGTACACTGACCAGTATTGCACACAATCGACAACACTGACCAGTATTGCACACAATCGAGTACACTGACCAGTATTGCACACAATCGAGTACACTGACCAGTATTGCACACAATCGACAACACTGACCAGTATTGCACACAATCGAGTACACTGACCAGTATTGCACACAATCGGGTACACTGACCAGTATTGCACACAATCGGGTACACTGACCAGTATTGCACACCTTGACATGAATGCACACATTCAAGTACACAGTGCCGTAACAGGTGTTCGGTGCACCACCGGGCGGACTCCCAATCCCCCCCCTACCCCACTTTCTCCGAAAGCTGGTCCATTTCGGTCCATGTTTCGTTTTTATTGCGTGTTGTATTTTTAATGATCAACTTTAAAAAGAAACGTTCAGTTGGGGGGAGAGAGGGGGGGGGGGTTAAACTGCCGAATATATTTGAGGGCAAATGGGGGGGGAATAGGGCTAACAATGAACCCAACTTCCGTTCTTCTATTTCAGAGGTACAACGGTGTTGTAGTCTTCTGTAGTCAGACGAGACACCATTCGGTCTTAAACTGTTATAACTGACCCGCGACAGGACATAGTTTGATAAATTCAATTGGAATTTTTTTTTTTTCAATTTTGTTGTACATTTCAATTTAGGCCGGTCACAAACAACGTGTAATTCATCTCCGTACAAACTGTACATGGATATCGCTTCATATGTGGCCCGGGGGAGGGGGTGTGCAGAGAATACACGTGTAATTTCCTTTGGGACGTCTGTTTCCTTATGCAAATATCAAGTTTTAGAAAAATGAGGGAAGGAAAAAGGGATTGGTATGGTGGGTTGGGGAGGGGGGGGGGTAAGAGACACTTCAGTGCTTTCTATTTGATCAGCTGTTAACGACACAGACGGCGATATGCTGTATGTGTTGTGCGAAGGAAAATAAAATTGAAAATATCTTCAAGATTCACTGTTAAGAAAAGTTGCTAAGTCATAGCTGTGAAAAGTAAAATAAAAGGGTGAGGAAAATTTGACCCGGCTTGGGGTGGGGGAGGTAAAGGAGGGGAAAGGAGTGAAATTCTGACATTACGTACATGCAGCATGCCTCACACGATGGTGGTATTTAATGAGGGACGAGGGCCGGAAGGGGGGGGGGCGGGGGATGACATTTTGGGGTAGAGACGGAAAGAAGTAGACAAAACAAAAACTAAGACAGTGTATTCCGAGTCCGTGTATTCCGAGTCCGTGTATCCCGAGTCCGTGTATCCCGAGTCCGTGTATCCCGAGTCCGTGTATCAAGAGTCCGTGTATCAAGAGTCTGTGCATCACGACTATGTGTATCACAAGAATCTGTGTATTCCGAATCTGTGTTACACGATGACAGTAGGACGTTCCCCTTTCCACCCCTCTCCCCATGCCCTCATGTCGGAGGAACAGTCGAACTGTCTAGGTGATGAATACAACAGACAACATTGAACATAAAAGGGACATTTCAGATATATCATATGTATGTAAGTGAGCAAAAGATTGAGATTGACAATATTTGTTTTTCAAAAGTAAAACAATTCATTCATATATATATATATTAATGTCCATGAAACAATACACACATGTTTTAAGAGAATAGCTGAAAAAAATAGTTTCCCAAGCTTACCAGATTCTCTTGGTCACACGTACCGGGAGGAACGTTGGTGAGACGGGGAAAGGTTTGTGTGTACACCCTATTCTAGCAACATTAAGTGTCAATATTAAGTATATCCACTGACGCAAATACTGATTACATAACAAAACCAGACCAAAAACCATAACAAATAATATACATATTAATATTCGATGCCAACATTACTCTTTATACAAATCATACCAATAGAAAGCTAACAAAATAAAAGTGAAAGATGTTCAAGGGGGGGGGGGGGCTATGTACATTTGATTCCTATCGCCCAGATCTAAAGGTATACCAGTGCAACCTGACCACGCTCTGGGGTAACGTAATATCAGGAAAGAGAAGACAACTGGGGTAAAGTGATATTCGCAAACACTACCTGATCCGGGGTGACGCCCACTCTGTAATCTCCTTAACAAGTACGTAACCCACTTGTCCTGACTATGCTACTTACTTGGAAACTAAAAAAACAAAAAAATTCAACCGGAGCACGCAGGCTTCGACCCTCCCCTCCCCTCCCCCATCATCTCTCTACCTTATCAATTAATAACTTGAAAACTGTTTTTCTTTTAGTTCCGGAGCAGTTGGCGACCAACCCTTTAGATTCGCTGCACCGCATCGGACGAAAACGAGTTGTTTTTATTTTTTGGATCACAAGAGGATATTTTGCTTTTCAGTGGCTCTGGCCCGTTCTGTCATCCTCCCCCCTTCCATCGGGCCCCTGACCAGAGTTCCGGTTGCTTCGGCGGCCCTGATACGGCTGATAAAAGATTAATTATATACGCTTTATAGTAAATACTCTTTAGGTGGACCGCATCGACAATTGTGATGTGTCCGTCGCGGTTAGGGTGCCCAGACGGAATAACAGGACGCCAGTGTCACAAGTAAAGCCAGGTTTGATTTGGAGGGTGCAGGACGCTGCTGGCTATGTCGGCTTACAAATTAAAGCCATCACACTGGGCCATTGGCCACGCTAACCCGTGTGGATGCTTATGCGAGATTCGTACGACAGATAACATGCGAGTTTACGGATACCGATGCGAAATCCGTACAACAGATAACAAGCGAATTTACGGGAAGACGGTGGTAGATGCGTGTCGGCTTCTAGAATTGTGTAATAGAATTGCTCCCACTGGGGCAAACGGTAATCTAAGCTGGAGACTGTCAAAGAACAAAGTTAGAGAGAAAGAGAGAGAGAGAGAGAGAGAGAGAGAGCGAGAGAGAGACCGATAGAGAGAGAGAGGGATATACACTTTTGGTCGAACTCTTTCCACTGAGACACATTCGTGTGATTGAGATTGAACGACCACCACACCTTCCACGGTGTATTTCAATCACGCGACTGTGATCAGTCTTCCATTGTTATTACTCAGCATATATTTTATACTGAGTCAGTGTGCAATAAATACAGGTATTTAAACGTGTTGATACCACGCAGCATATGTTATATATCAGGTAAGTATGCCACAAAACTGCACAGGCATTTGAACGTGTTACTTCAAACCCGATTTTCTGTTTTTAAATAACTATTGTTCGACTAAACAGGAATTTGTAACCGAAATAAAAAAAAAAGAAAAGACTTTGACTAAATATAAGGGCCACTTAAACAAACATAAGTCAAATTAACAAAAACCAGTTTACCGCTTCGATAACATCAACCTATGGTACAGCACACACGGGGACAGGGGGAGGGAAGACTCAGAAGAAGTTGATTAAGTTATATATATATATATATATATATATATATATATATATATACATAAAGAAGAGTTGACTGCCACAACTTGACATGCCGGTTTTTTTTTCCTTTTTTGTTCAAAGTTTCCACATCGGAACAGATCCCCACCCCACCACCAAAGTTCATACCTGTGAAATATTTGGATTGTAGGCCACGGTAGGACTGATCGTGTACGTAAGTAAGGTCTGTGTGTGATGACGT
Source organism: Bulinus truncatus (assembly GCA_021962125.1). Taxonomy (NCBI): domain Eukaryota; kingdom Metazoa; phylum Mollusca; class Gastropoda; family Planorbidae; genus Bulinus; species Bulinus truncatus. The sequence goes on from JAGDYQ010000112.1 coordinate 2,229,921, forward strand.
CACTACCAACATTAGTTGTGGGGGTGAGAGAAGAGGACCCAAGTGATAAGTGCATTAAGTCGACATAGCCAGCATAAGGGAGGGGGGATATCACAGCCATGTTTCTACGTACGAACAGATGAACGTATATGTACACTGTACTGTCAGACAGACACATACAGATAGATGTACACTGTACTGTCAGACAGACACATACAGATAGATGTACACTGTACTGTAAGACAGACACATACAGATAGATGTACACTGTACTGTCAAACAGACACATATAGATAGATGTATACTGTACTGCCAGACAGACACATAGATGTACACTGTACTGTCAGACAGACACATAGGTGTACACTGTCCTGTCAGACAGACACATAGATGTATACTGTACTGTCAGACAGACACATACAGATAGATGTACACTGTACTGTCAGACAGACACATAGATGTATACTGTACTGTCAGACAGACACATACAGATAGATGTACACTGTACTGTCAGACAGACACATAGATGTACACTGTACTGTCAGACAGACACATAGATGTACACTGTACTGTCAGACAGACACATAGGTGTACACTGTACTGTCAGACAGACACATAGGTGTACACTGTCCTGTCAGACAGACACATAGATGTACACTGTACTGTCAGACAGACACATAGATGTACACTGTACTGTCAGACAGACACATAGGTGTACACTGTCCTGTCAGACAGACTAATTTAAAAAGATAAAATATATGCCTACAGTCAAACAGTCAGACACCGATGAACAGACAACAGAGACGGACAAACATTAAGACACATCAACAGAGGTTAATTGGGGTCTGCTGAGTGGCAAGTAGGTAATCGTCATCAATATATATATAGATATAATGCCACTATGTTGTGGTTCTCTTAAGTACAAGCAGCATTGATGTGGGGAGAGTCACGGAGCAAGGATAAGAGCACTCTGTGAAGATATGATGAAATGCTGCGAAGATATAAACGATGACAGCAATACTCAGTGGAGCACCAAACTGCATGTACTTCATACAATAAAATAGCATATATACTAGTCTAATTGAAGACGGCTGAGTTTGATGGTGTTAATTGACTGTCCGAACAAAACTCTATTGGCTAACGGTCACCGTGGACTGCAAATAAAGAACGGATTGGGGGGGGGGGGAGATGGGGTGTAATAATATAAGAGTCACTCGGAGCAGTACGGCACTACCGGTCAGGTGCAGGTTCCGGGTTCAAACTCCAGAAAACCAGGACCACTGCTGAATCCCCATGGACAAGGCAGCCTAGACCAGGGGAGGCCCACGAGTTGTGAGCATCATTACAGACATGGACAACAAACTGCCACCTCATAATGCACGACATATTTATGTGGGGTTTCCTTGTCAAGTTAATATATATGTGTGTGAGTGTGTGTGTGTGTGTGTGTGTGTGTGTGTGTGTGTGTGTGTGTGTCAAATAACTAAACATTTCATTATACCAAAATAAAATAAGAAGGTAAAAACAGAATAAATTTAATCAAGGGACCATTTAATTATTGTTGAATTCTATAGACTGACCTATGAAATCAAGGGGTGACTACACACGAGGTCCATCATGATAGCCTCAGTATGTCTCTTAGTTTTATATACACTATAAATAATATCAGACATTGAAATAGCCGCACCATAGTCAAATTGAAAAAGATTTACAGAGCAAAAGTGATTGAAAAAAAAAATAGAAAATCGAAGAGCCGCAATTGGCCAACCCTTGCCTATATTCTGATTATAAGAGCCGCATTAGGCCAACCCTTGCCTATATTCTGATTATAAGAGCCACAATTGGCCAACCCTTGCCTATATTCTGATTATAAGAGCCACATTTGGCCAACCCTTGCCTATATTCTGATTATAACAGCTGCATTTGGCATATTTCACCTTTATTAGAAATATTCTCACGTTTATTAGAAATAGTTAGTCAAGACATCTCTCACCTTTAATAGAATCCAGTCACCGCTGAAATAAAACTCGGCAAGTAATCCATGGTTAAAAAATGTATGTGCACAGTATATATTTCCGGTTTTGGTGAATTATATAATCTGATCCAAGAGAATTATCGCAATCCAAGATGAGAGGGGGGAACAAATTCCGTGAATGAGCGAGTGGAGGAGAGAAGAAATAAACCCCAACAACACAAGAGAATCCAACACACTTGGGGGGAAGGGGGGGGGGAGAAGAGATTCGACTGGTGAATGACACAAAACCCGCTACACCGCCTCACGAGGCTACACATCCGTACAACACACACACACACACACGGGAGGGTTCAAAGAAACGCGCAGAAATTGACAAGGTGATCCACCATAGTATTGACATTTATTCTGAAACTATTTTTTTCTCGGATGTATGTATTTGGTGCGACAAGATTCTGTGTCTACGTAGAGAAATAAGAATTCAGCGCGAAACAGCTTCCACCAACACCCACACCACTTCCCGACACCAACAACATTCTTTTCAAAAGTAATGAATTGAAAAAAAAAAGGGGGGGGGGGAGAAATATAATAATAATAATAATGACTTAACCAGTTGAGCTAAATAATTTCGTAATGTATTTGTGCAATGAACCGTGACGTCCTGCATACATCACGTAACCTCAAGTGTAGTAGACAAAAAAAAAAACTGGAGAAGTTGAAAACACATACAAACAACGGGAATAACTGAAAACGCCTATTTTACGCATGGGGGGGGGGGGGAATCAAAGACCGCGGCTAAAGAGAGCGGATGAGACTGTTACGGGTGGGGGGGGGGTGAAGATGGACAGACAAGCAGATAAATATACAGAGAAACAGACGGACGGACGGACAGGCAAACCGTCAGGTAGCAACTGTTGAAACAAAAGTCATGTTTTCCTATGGGACTAAAGTTAGACGACAAAAAGCATCCAGGAAGTAAAGATAAACACCACACAGAGAGCCCCGTAGTACACTGCGATAAGCAGTCTCTCCAAATAAAGCAATCCACCAGTCCACCAGTACTGTCTGTACAGATAACGTCCACTGTAATTAACAAGGTGCAACGAGAGACGGAGCGGAGAGAAAGACCAACAAACACATTCTTTGTTTATCTAAAACATGTTAAATGGGCGAGATTCCGTAACAACGAAGTGGTAAGAACAGTGACAAAAAAAAATGTTACTGTGTAAAGAGGGCCTTCAGTATAGAATTGTAGACATGTGTAGAGAGAGAGATATTCACACATCATACTGTGACATTTATTGGCATCTTTACCTCATACCCGTTCTTATGAGTTGTTTTTTTTTATGGAAAGGGGGGGGGGAGTCTAAGGTATATTGAACTGTGATGGGCTCAGCAAATTTGCATCAGGGGGCCCATTAGCAAAGGTACATTTTTATACAATATGTACAATTAGGAAATCTACTTGATAATCCTGAATCCCTGGATAATTGAAATTTGGGGCTCCTCTGATGATAATACACACACACACACACACAAACACAACTTTTAATCTCAGGGTACCTGGCCCGTCCTCAAATTGTAAGACCATATCTTTCAACGAGCTACTTCCAACAATGGCGGGAAGGGGGGGGGGGCGCAAGACAGCCGCCTAGTTTTCCGTATCCTTAGAAACAATTCTTTGTGACGATTGGAGTTATGTGAGCAAAGACTAAAGGATGTGATGAATCCATGCGCCGATATATGATGTGAAGTGGTAATGTGTCACTGCGAACCGCGACCCAGTGAAAATATTTATAATGAAAAAAATAATTCAAAATGATGTCGTTGGTATTACAGGAGCGGGCGTGTATTGCACCGTCTCAAAAGGGTTAAAGAAATCCACTATACAAAACTAACGCACCGTGACTAAAGCTAGACCTAACGTCCCTTACTTTACCAGGTACAATAAACAGTGTATCCTTGTGGGGAGGGGGGATTTGACGGAGGGTGCGCCCAGCGCATCAGCTTCGAGGGGGGGGGGGGAGTTTCCCCCCGCAAAAAAACACCAACCTGTTAGTTTATTTTTATGGGGCCCTAAGTTATCTTCTCGGCAATGGGGGACTCAACCGACCTGAATCGTTGCCTTCGAAAATAAATGACGATGGCAGTGCCTGAATCTGCCTATGAATCTTATAGATTCTTGAAACTGGACCAAGCCAGTGACGTCATCTCCAGACGTCGCCGTGCGGTGTCTCGATACAAAATATTATGTGTTGTTGTTGTTGTTTGTTTGTTTGGAGTTTATTTTGTTTCTTTTAAATTCAAAAAGCGGTGTGTGGCTTCAGCGCCGTCACCATGACAACAGTGGCGGACTTTATCGGGGGAAAAGGAGGGGGGGGGACAAAGGATCGATAGCCACTGTGGTGATGGCGGCCACTGGGCAGCGGCTGAATACGACAAAACTTGATTGCGAGATTTATGGGAAGAAGGGATGCGCGGGGGGGGGGTGTGAGTGATCGTACAGTATCATGATGTATCGTACAGTGTCATGATGTATCGTACAGTATCATGATGTATCGTACAGTGTCATGATGTATCGTACAGCATCATGATGTATCGTACACTATCATGATGTATCGTACACTATCATGATGTATCGTACAGCATCATGATGTATCGTACACTATCATGATGTATCGTACAGTATCATGATGTATCGTACAGTATCATGATGTATCGTACAGTGTCATGATGTATCGTACAGCATCATGATGTATCGTACACTATCATGATGTATCGTACAGTATCATGATGTATCTTACAGTATCATGATGTATCGTACACTATCATGATGTATAGTACACTATCATGGTGTATCGTACAGTATCATGATGTATCGTACACTATCATGATGTATCGTACAGTATCATGATGTATCGTACAGTATCATGATGTATCGTGTTAAGAAGACATGGCCATCTGAAGAGCGCCGTGACAAGGACTGGCATATTTCTCGTAAAACCATTGTGTGAAAAGGTTACCCTCGAAGATCTCGACAGTGTATGGTAAATTGACGGTGGGAAGACATCATCACACTTGGAATACGACACAGTCAATGTAAGGCTTTATTTAGTAACACTACCCGGAACGTCTGGAGAGAGATGCCGTCAATTGAAAGCGCAACCAGTGGGTGAGTACATGAGCTCACTTGAGTAAACGTGTGCCAAGGTCAGAGATTTTGAACGAACTCAGTGGATCTCGAGTTTGGACAACGGGACAGAAATATCCAAAGTGAAATGGTGCGGCCGTCCAAAACTGACCCGTGGTGGAAGTAAGGAGGATCGAGCAGGCACTAATTGCCTTGTTTGGCACTGGGAATCGCACTGTAGGTACGCCCTTTGGGAGGTTGAGCCCCAATGTCGATTCGATTCCCTTTGCCGACACTTGCAGAGAAGTTGAGGAAACCGTGGAACATGTGCTATTTGAGCGCCCCGGGCTGGCGGACCACAGGGTGGACCAGGCGGGTAGCTTGCTTTCCACTGGCCTTTATGGCAGTTCCCAAATGTTAAGGAACACAGCGAGTTTGATTTCACGGGCTCTAAGAGACTAAGTCTCAGCCCGCAGGTTTCACTGAGAGAGTTCAGAGAGAGAGAGAGTGGCGAGGCCAGATCAAGAAAGACAATATTGGGACACGCACACAACAACACACACACACAATATAAAGCAAATGTAAACAATTCTTTGTGTTCAGCTAATAATGAAATGAGGGTTATATCAACCCCACTCGTCATTGCCCGTCACTGGCAGGGTGTGAGCCAGCAACAACCGACCATCCACACTGCACTGTAGTATTTTATCACACTGGACGTAAAACATGAACAACAGTTTGGACAACACCACTGGAACCCCCCTCCTCTCTCTTTACAAAAAGTACACACACGTTTATTTCTCGTTGTGAGACGGAGCAGCGAGGCCCTGGCGTGGTGGACAATATTAACATGGGTTAAGTTGTGTTGTTGTTGTTTTTTTTTTTTGGCCTTGGCTAAATACGACACCGGATGGCTGAGGTACAATCTGTACGGGCCTAAACAGTTTAGTGGCACAACTCTAAAAGATAGGAGTAAAGTAAAGTTCCCTTAACCCTAACGGGCCATCGGGGCAAATGAAGTGTAGAATTCATCTGTTTCTATAACCTCGGCATATGAAGGTGCTGTGTGGTTAGCACAACGCCCAGCCGCTTTTACTTCCCCAACTTAAAGTCAGGTACCCATTTAAAGCTGGGTGGACTTGTGGGACGACTTTGAAACACATTTTCACCTGGAAAAATTCCACATGGTTCTCATCGAGGATCGAACCCAGGACTCTCAGGTCGACAGTCGAGTATCTACACCACTCGGCCACTCGTCCCACAAAAGATAGGAGAGACTGAGAGAAACATTACAATAAGACATGCAAACGGGGACGCCTGGTAATAGACATGGTCTGCGGTTCAGTAAATTAATCCACGGAGAAATGACGTTGGCCGAGAACATCAAAGACACTGCGTCTATGTGTTGATGAAAGTTCTTCTGGTGCGCAGTGAAGTCAGAGAGATCCCATCTCCCTTCCGCCCCCCTTCATCTAAGGACTGGCGAGATTATAAAAAATGACACATTTGAAGGCATAATTTGTTCTACTCAAATCAATCTGGCATTTTGTTCCACTTTGTGGGAACATTTCGGAAGTCGGTTTCTATGGTCAGCGACCGTAGTTAAAACCGCCAATGGTTGGATACCTTGCTTTTAGTCTATCAATCCCAGCGGCGGCTCTGGTGCTTCCTCGTTGACCGCGAAGTACCAATTATACCTGGGTTTAGGACGACCCTCTTTAAAAAAAAAACCGGACAACCGATTGATTATTTTACATGGGTTGTCAAACATACACTTGAATAAAAAGACACTTGTATAAAAGACACTTGTATAAAAGACACTTGTATAAAATTTAAAAAAAAACAAAACAAAGGTAAATGATTTGATTTGGAAATCTACTTCTGATACACGCGCAGCACACGTGTAAACCAACAGTAGTCCCTGATGCACAGCGTTGTCTCAAATGTAAACAATGCAGGTAATGTAACTGATGTTCGTGCGTGTCAAAACGCGATGACCTACCTCATAATGTGCTCGCACTTTGGTGAGAGGACAAGCTCACAATGCAAATCGGATTTTCCCGAAGTTGCTATTACCTATATCTGCTTGTGTGTTGTTTTTTTTTGTTCAAACTAATGTCTAAGCGTTCGTACGTGCGTCATAATCTGTACTTAACATATTGGTGACAATGGGGAGGGGGGGGGGGAGTATTAGAAACCATATACAGGGGCGACAACACAAGAAGTCGAACTCTGGTATTTAATATAATAAAATATAGTCAATGTGTCAAAATGTAGTGAACAAAAAACTGGTTCATAGGGAGCCGCAGAAAATTCATCCAAAAGCCGCACGTGCAGCCACATTTGGCCACAGTCACCGGATATGCTTTGCGGGTGCGACCCCCGAGTCAGACAAATACGATACAGTGTTAAACAAACGACATGTCTTGTTTCTGTGTGCAGTCGGAAATAAATTAATGAGGGAACATTAATGAGGTCGACATTGTAAGAAAGTATAAAAGTGAATTACAGTTGACTTAACTCTGTGTGAAAATAAATAATTTGCTTAACAACAAAAATTATCCGAAAACAAAAAAAAATGTTTTATATTTATATTATAACTATTTTGTTGTAATTATGCAAATAATTTAAATTTGTAATGTTAAAACAAATTAAACTTTTTATTTAAACAGCGATCTGGATCCATCCGCATGACGCGTATCAATGTAAGTCACCGACTTATATGTGCATAGACATTATCATTGGGTAAGTCACCGACATATATGTGCAAAACATTATCATTGGGTAAGTCACCGACAAGTTGAATTACAAGATCGAATCAGGGTGTTATCAGTGGAAAAAAGGTTTTTTTCTACGCCAGGCGAACGATCATCCATGTTTATTAATAGTGTAATTGGATACATAAATGATGTCCACTATCAGAAATAATAATCACATTTAACAAACGCATACCCTCCATGTATTATTAATTAAATTTACTCCCGGTCAGACTTTGCATATAATTCTCATGGAGCAGCAGATATGAACTAAATTTTACGATAATAAGGGAGGGGGGGGGGGTAAAAAGATTAAGTTTTGCGCAAACTAATCAGTACACGGGGGGAGGGGATGGGGGGAGTTGTGCTGGTGCTCAGAGACCCAAGAGATGCTGTCTTCAATAAACCGAGCCAATGTACATAATCATGTGAGAACAAAAAAAAAAAAATACATCGCGAAAATTCTTGACAGAATCTCACATCAGAGTGGCAACACATAAACTCGTTCCAAACAAAAGCGATTGATTGAAGTGTCGCTCTCCAATCACCCCCCACCACCCCCATACTTTTCAACTTTCGTGAAGACTCGCCAAACATTTTCAGAGATATGTTTATGACGGATACATGTGTATAAATACAATGCATGTACTAGTACACACCCCAGTCGACACAATGCTATGACCGTATGTTGACATCGCTGTCTGGCCAGCTGTTCAATGTAAAACTTACTAAAAAAAATAGAACAGGGCACTGTATGCGCATATATCGGGCAGCCTCTGCATCAACGAAAAAAAGTTTAAGGAGTTTATAAGGTCATGAGTAAGACATTATACAAAAAGTATTTTGACTAACCGACTCTTAAGAGAGCGCCACGGGGGAAGAGGGGGGGGGTAAAGACAGAAATTAAAATGTATGAGTAAAAGATCAAGGATCTAAATGTGCGTAAATAAACCTCTATTTCTCTATACATTACACAACTAAACGTTGGATCGCAAAACAACGTTTATTTTTAGTGGGTAGCGAAGCTGAAACTCTGAGAATCCGCAGAACGGAAAGTTTTTGTCTAACAAATTCACGAATTTGAATAAAAAAAATTTTTAAAATTGTCATTATAATGAAAGACAAATGTTTTAAAACAACTGCACTGTGTTTGAATGGCCCCAGACAGCAGACGTAAAAAATTTCAATTATAAATAAATTTATATTTATCCAACACAAAATTATGCCCCAACACTGATGGCTCGGGTTATTTAGGTAGACCGGGGGAGGGGGGGGGCACATGGGCGCGCCGTGTGAAACTGATCAAACATTAATTAACTGAACCACTGCCGAGTGTACCCAACCATTTTCAAAAGTATACACTCAAGTCACATGAAAGCCACGGGTACAATATCTACAATTAGTACTCGGCTTGTGTTTGTCTTCAGTTAGCCCCAGTACCTGGGCTGCCCAGAGAAATACATTTTTTTCAGAGAAATGCTAGTGTAATAAAATGCTAAAATAACCGACCTGGATTTAAATATAAATATTTAAATATAAAATTTTCATTATTCTATATTTCTGGTACATTCTAGATATTTTTCATTTTTTTTTTTGGATAATTCTTCAAGAAATTAGTTGACAGCCCCGCCCGGCACACATCAGCCGCACATGACAACATTTGTCTGAAGTATTATGGATTTATCAATCGCGGCATAATAGGCGGAGAGCGACAAACAGTCACTCGCTTTACTGACCTACACAAGATGTTGACTTAACAGCTATAACATACTCATGTACTTGTTTGTTTTTTTTTACACAATGTATCATTATTGAAGAAATTGAAAAAAAAACGAACAGGTTCGTGTTACTAATTAACATTTTAAACGACATAAAGTCCACACGGCAGTGGCAGCCAGGCACGCCGAGAGGGGGGCAGGGGGTCATTGCCAGGGGGCCCGGCCGCCCCGACCATGTCAATTTTTTCACGACTCATTGTTTATTAAGGGGCCCGCAATGATGTCCTGCCCTGGGGGCCCGTGTTGGCTCTCGGCGCCCCTGGTGGCAGCCACACCAAACGAGATGATGGCGTGGATTTCGACCAACACATGTGGGAATTGGTGGTACCTTTGGGAACCTAGAATAAAAACACCAAGCACTAAATATAGCTCTAGACCAAGAGCATCGAAGTGTGAGTCGTGCGCTCTACCACTATGCCAGTCTGTGTAATCATGGGTACACAAACCTATAGTGACTACCATACACTACCAACACAATGTACCATTAAAGAAAGAATCGCATCACAATATTAACCTTAGTTAATAACCAGTGCCTTTAGCATCACACGGGGCGAAGGGCGAGTGTTATTTGAGGGACTCAGGGTGAGTATTGTTTGCGAGAGGAGGGGGGGCTAGGTCGAAATTTATAGTAAAAAAAAACAATCTCTAAACAAAAGGGCCCCCCATGCCGTTTCTATAGATATGAATAGAGCTCACGATCATGATAACTGAAGAAGGGAGGGAGATGCATGAATCCAAGCAAGGGTGAGATGTTTGTCTCTTATATGCAAATAAACCAGTTTAGTTTGTATAGTAGTGCCCTTCTTTCATCCCCACCACAATAGATAATGTTAATGGCCAAGGATAACTATTGCAACTGGATGGGAGAAATGATGAGGGGGGGAGGGGGTCCTCATACGAGCGAGACGGTCCCAATAAATGAACGTGCACCACGGCTGTGTGAAACTTAAAACAATGCACACACACACACCGGAATCAGACAGGTTGCTCAGTATAAATGGAATCGAACTGAAAGAATCAAAGGTCAACTGCTCGATGGGAAGAGGGGGAGGGGGTACAATGCCGACATAAATGGTCAGTTGCTCTGGACTCAGAGACTACCAGTAGACTCGCCCAATATTCCAATAAAAGCCTCAAAAGAATGCACTGCAGTCCAAAAAGAACATTAAAACAGAGGACTGTGGCTGATGCCTGATCAATTCTATCACACTGACACCATTTCTCAATCAAGAATGGAGCCGAGAGAAAGTATGGTAATAAAAAAAATTGCAATAATATTCTACAAAGTCAATCTTGGTTCGAATGATCTTGAATGATCTTTTAACAGATCGAATGCCCATACCGCGAGTTACTGAGAATATCGATCGATTCCTTTTGTATCTTTTTTAATTTTTTTCTACTTCTGACTCAACTTCGATAGATTTTTTTATTTCTTTTCGCTCCCTCAGATGAAACGGTCATTCAATCTAGGCCAGTAGAGTGTTTTACAAGTCTTTGTGGTCAGTCTTAAATAATCTTTTGGTCATTTCAAGAGTGATTGCTAGCATCGCCCCGCCCTGACCTCCTACTAACTCAATTCATTGTACATCCTCACCTCATCCACTCAATCCAAATTTTAAAAAACCCAGGGATTTCCTAATTTTAGTTTTTTTTTTTCTTCTTTTGCTTGTCAGAGGCCCAGCCCTGGTCTCCAGAAACTGTTACACAACTATTTGGGAATTTCCTTTTTGACAGTAAGAACCAATCTGAATGACTTTCATTGAAAGTAGGGAAGGGGTGGGGGGGGGGGGAATACCCATTCCATATAAGACAGATACGGTTGGTTAGTTATTTGGGTTTTTTTTTTCTCTTTGAAATTAAAAAAAACGTATTACACTGTAAAGTAAAATTTCTAAAACGGGGTTATGGCTTGATTCGCTGGAGGATTTATTTTTTTTTTGTGTGAATTAGATTTCAGTTTTAATGTGCTTCAATTTATCGTCAACTTTTTGGAATTAGTAGTTTATAGTAACTATGTCTTACACACCTAGAGAAAGGGGCACGGCCGGATTTACAGATAGGCCGCTAGGGGCGTGGCCTAGAACCCCCGCGAAATAAGGGGCCCCAAAATGTTGAGTAGTATACAAAAAATTTAAAGAAAAGTTTGTTTTTTTTTTTAATTTTCAAAATGGGCCCTCAAATTTTTGATGGCCCAGGACACCTAAAATTGTAAATCCGGCTCTGGGAAGGGGTGCTGTAATGTGAGGTCAGATGTCATCAAAACAATAAGTAAGAGGCTCTGGGAAGGGGTGCTGTAATGTGAGGTCAGATGTCATCAGAACAATAAGAAAGAGGCTCTGAAATCTTTTCTTCAAATACAGCAGAATTCATGGGACTAATTAGCAGTCAGCACATTAAGACCTGATCACATAAAAAATTTCAAACATATTTTTGTGTGTGTGTGTGTGTGTGTGTGCGTGCGTGCGTGTGTGTGTGTGTAAATATTGAATGGCTCACAACACTGTGTGAATTTGAAGTGTGTCATTTCAAATTATAATTGCTAATGATTTATACAGATGACAGAAATTTATAATTAATTTTTCAAGACTTATATTAAATAGTTCATCTTCAACCTATAAAAGGGGACAATTAGTTGGCTTAATAAACAGATCTTTTATCTATGGATAAAGCAACATCTTATTTACTATAGCATTCTGTCAGATAATATAGCAGAATTTTTTTTAAAAACACAGGCTTCTGAGAACCTACTTAATACTTCTTTAGTACTAAGTATGTGACTCCAACAGAGAGATAAGAACTAACCAAGGGGCAATTACTGAAACCTTACTGCAGTTTGAACTAAGGCAAAGACATAACCAATGATAACATATCACAGCCCTCTATTGTCCTGTATGATCTGTGGTCCAAAAAAAATATTTATATAGCATTATATTTATATTCCCTGTATTTTGTTCATTTTACTTGAATGAATTGATAAACTGGCTGTAAGGTTAAGATCTAAATATGTTATCAGGATTTAGCGGGAAGCAAACAATCAGGGCTGCAGCCGGAAATTCTAGGACCCCCAGACAAACAAGAGCCCTACTCACCCCTCTGCCACATAATTTTGCAACAAAATAAATAATTATGGAAGCAACAGACCCCCCCCCAACCCTAAGATAATGCATGAACATTATTCGGTTAAAAAAATCAAAGTAACACAAACAAAAATAACTATTATTAGAGATTACATTAGTAATTGAAAGAATAGACCTCCACACACAAATATTAGATTTAATGTCATGTGATAGTTTTAATAACATTTGTTCCTGGTTTTTCTGTTATTACCCTGGCTGTAGTCTGAAGAAGTCTGTTTAAGAAATTAGTGATGCATTTCAGAAGAAAATATTTTTTTCGTCAACAAAGTAACCATCAGATAAATTACATCAACATTGTCGTTATGTTTAGAAACTATTTCTGTATAATAATGATCTTTTTTTTTGTCCCTTTAGCTAATATGTTTTTTCTCTTTTTTAAAAAGTAACAAAGCGCACACAGCATGATAAACAAACATAACAAATACCACTGTTTGTGGAACTGTTTGCTAGTTAAATGCATAATAAGCTAGTAAAAAAAAATTAAACTTTCACTATCAAATTTTAGCACAAACAGACTGAAAAATTAAGTATTCTTAAGACAACAAAAGAGTATAAAAAGTAATTAATTATAATGGTATTTGTAGCATTTTAAAAATATTTTTTTTAAATTAAATATATGGCCAATATGGGCGATAGTTGGCGAATAAGAGTGATATAATTATATAACTTATATTAGAAGATAAAATCTGTATTACTGCAACTGCAAGAAACTTGTCAAATCTTATTTTAAATTGCAGAAAAATAACATCACCAATATAACATTTTGTTATTCAATAATAATAAATTATAAATGTACTGCCGTTGCAAACAAAAGTGAATGTATTACTAAAATAAGACAAGTTCTAAAATCTAACTTCAGTGCTTCACCTTTCGAAATTTTGTCTTAGACTAACTAATCAATGCGTACGTCCGGTTCGGGTTTGTTTACAATTTCAATAATTCCAGTTTAATCGGCGCTTTTTTCTTTCGAAAGTATGAAAAATAAAAATATTTTACAACTGAAGCATTTTTTGCAGAATTTTTTCACATGCGTTTGAGAGAAAATGTTATCTGAAAATAAACATATCTATTAATAGGTCAGTGCTGAAAAATCTGCTGCAGAATCTTCACGAGTAGACTGTAGAAGTTAGAAATATCAAAATATATTACAAGTCAAATTAATATAATGTGGAAAACGATAACACGTACAAATTAACTGAAACTTACCTTAGTTTAATCTTCTGTGGCTTTTATTCTTCGGCATAACAATGTAAAGCATAACGTTTGCGATCCAGATAAATTTAGATACATAAAAGTGTCACACCCTGTGAAATAATGTTCGAACAGCAATACAAGGAGAAGAGCTTCCGGGTTAAAAATCGGTTGACGTCATTTTACCGAAACCCGTTTTCAATAAAAGCTCACCTACCTTTCAGATTTACACTTTTATCTTGTAAATTACTTGCAAGGTACTCTGTCTCTCATTGATTTTTAATCATTCACTTATATAAGTACATTAATTTGATGTTCTGATTTTCGAATATTGATAGAATCCGTGAACAGTGCATAGGAATTTTATCGAAAATGCGAACACATGAAAAAGAAGGTAAATGGGGGGGGGGGGGCGCCTGATCGCTTATCGATCAAAGGGAGATAAGGAACTATTCACTTTTTCTAATGTTAGCCATACTGGGTTATCCTTTCTTTTTTTTTTTAAGTTCACAAAAGCAAAGCTTATCGTAGTAAAAATTAAGACGGAGGCACATGGAGAGTTGTGGGCCCTCTGCACATCCTGATGGAGGCAATCAGAACACGTGACTTTCGACTGTAATAAAACCGTACAATAAGACATGCATAATTCCTTACACATACACACATATATACAGTGCTTTTTTTGTGCCGGTACGGCACCTTTTTCAATGGGGGGCGGGGGGGGGGGGGAATTATTACTTTTCTTGTATTTTAACGTTTATTATTAATTCATTATATTATTAATTTGTCACAATTGAATTATTTTAAAATTGCGCGCAATAAGAATTAAAATAGGTGCGAACTGGTAGTTAAAAGTTAGTCAGTTCATCACTGAGTACCGGCACCTATTTATTTTTTTACAAAAAAAAAGCACTGCGTATATAGGCCTATATGTGCGTATATAAAGAAGAGAAGATTCAAATTCCTTCTTTTTAATATTATATGTAACTTATTTTAAACTAAAGGCCAGCGATGAATGTTCATCCAGCGTCTCCATGCAATACAGACAAGCCGGGCGGTAACGTAAAGTTAGTTAGAAGGCCTTACATATTTTAGGGCAGGGTCGGATTAAGGTTGATGCGGACCTATGCAATGCCTTCTACAATAAAGTTGTTTGAGGCATTGGCCTAAGGTTGGTAACCAAAAAAAGAGCACAATATCACGAACAAAACGATGTATAACTTCAGTATAACCTGTGTATTGTCATACCAGTGCCTACCATTTTTCACGTGTAATATATATATTATGATGTCATATATACTATATATGCCTGTTTGCATGACCTAAAGAAATAGCCTCAATACCGTAGTGGACTAGTGGTTAATCCTTTGGTTGGTGGCTGACTCGGGGAAAAACGTTATTCGATTTGTATTGATATCGAATGAACTTTTCATATCAAACCGATACCAAAAAAATCAATAAATTATCGCATTAGGGATGGTTTACCTGGTGAGGGAGGCAACTGTAACACATGTAATGTGTCGCATACCCAATGAGGTATATTAATTAACCAGCTATAAAAGGGCTTTCATGTACCGTAACAGCAGTGTTTCCCAAATTAAGGAAAGCGGACTCCTTGGGAGACGGTAAGAATTTGGTGGCTGAGAAAAAAAATGTGGGTACAAAGCGAAAGAGGATATATATATATGTATATATATATATATATACAATGGATTAGCAGTTGGTGGATGTAATCAAAGGGATCTAAGTTGGAGATTATCAAGGGCCCACCCATGATTAGCTGTCTACCCTTGAGGCAGGAGTGAATTTCTTTTTCTTAGTGGCAGGAGTGAATCTTTTGATTCCAAGTTAAGGACAGTTGCGGCACAGTGTTAAGCTGATTGGGCAACCACCCTGTGGCCACGATAGGGAATCCTTTTGTTACAAAATTAAACTCTTGATCATGTTTAAGATAGGCAATGACAGTAATCTATAGCCTGTAAGTATCATTTACCTTTTGTTAAAGCTGCTTCCAGCAGGTTTCTTCAGACATAACCATCAATTACTAAATCAATTGATAGCATGTACTTGACGGGTATCTAAAACTACCCCACTCCCTCTGGTAACAGTTTATTCCCTCTTATGGCAAGCAGGTTGAGTGCACCTGATCTGCACCTATAGTGAATATATTTTATCTCCTGAAGAAATCAACATTTTTTGGACAGTTCAATGGTGACCAAAATGTGTACCTGTCCACTAAGTTCAACCTTCAGATACACCCTAGCACAACTTTTCTTTTTCCGTTAGACGCTGTGTTCTATTCTCTTGTCAATAGTTCTGCTGTTATAGAATATAACCTTCATTGTCATAATTTATTTTTTTAAATCTCAAAAGACTAATTAGTTATAAGTGACTTGGTTATACCTATTTATTTTCAAATCAATTTTGGATTATCATTTTTAAATGAATTGATACTTAATCACTATTGTTCAAATCAACCCACACTTTAAGTAGAAATACTTTAAAACTATCATATTTATCTTTATTACAAATCATCAATTTCCCCCCCCCCTTCCATTTTTTTTCATATGCATAACTTGTACACGGTTTTGACTTTTCCAATAAAGTCTTACTTTATCATTACTCATACTTTGTGCTAATCACTATTTATCAGACATTATCAAGTGCTTTCAACTAATTTCAGAACATAACAAATTACAATAGCTTTATTTTTGACAGGCATATTTGGATTATATACATTTTTTTCTATTTTATTTGCTTGAGTTTGCAAGTGAAATTAATAAAATATTTAAAAAATCCAGCTATGAAACAGCTAAAAAAAAGCAACATTACTTAAATATACCAATGCATGAAATAATGAAAAGTATATTTAGCTAATAAACAAACATAACATCAACACAACCCCAAAAAAACCTCTTAATAAATCATTCTAAATTACTCCAATCAAATGTTTCTATAACAATACATTAATGGCTAAGTTAACAAAATTATGCACACCGTTTTATTAGTTAGAAATTCATCCATTTTTTATTTATAAACTACATTTTTCAAATAAATATGGAACTGTATCCAAAGGATAATGCATTTTGCAAGTGTAGAAGTGTCAAAATTTATGCTTAAAAAAAAAACATGGCACAAGTCTAACATAATTAAAGTATTCTACTTTCATGAAAGGTCCAACACAGTTATATCTGGAGTCTGATCTGCTAAGTATAGAAGCTTTTCAGTAGTAGCTCTGTAAGGTACCATCCAGTTAACTTTGCTGGAATGACTGAAAGTACGCACTTTACACATTTCAGATATTGCCAGATTTCTGTCTTCTTCTGGGTGAGCCCCATCTCCATTACCGTTCATATAAACTGCAGCAGGCTGATACAATTCTGCTTTTGTCAGATCCCACTGGTTGATGCAAGAATCATTCCCGGCCGACAAAAGAATGTCATCCGTTAGGAAATGAACTTGAGAAACACCCTGCAAATGCCCCAAAAGAGCAAAGTTGGGCTGTATGTTCTTATGGCTACCATTAAATATGGGAATCTGTCCGTTTTCCAATGCACAAGCTAAAGTGTTACCAGCTGATGAAATGGCCAGATGGTGAATAAATGGAGGGTTGATCATATATGGTGCATCTCCTGGGGTGGCATGAAGTTCCTGCATATTGAATTGGTTCAAACACTTTGGCTTAGAGAAATCCCAGTGAACAAGACGACAGTCCAACCCTCCACTGACGATTTCCCACTGCCTACCTGGACGGAAAACAGCAGACGAACAAATGTTTGTGTGTTTGAGTCTCAGAGTTTTAAAAACCTTTCTGTCCTGCACGCCAAATACTTTGATTTCGCCAGAATCATCACAAGCGGCTAAAAATTGTTCCTTAGAGTCCAGTGATACCTGATTGATTTCTTCTTGATTAGAATGGAAAACAAATAAAGGATCCTGTAACCTCTGTAGATCCAACAGCAAAATTTCTTCACCAAATGCTGCATAGACTATGTTTGGATTTTCTCTGGAGAACAATACAGATGTGCATTCCACGTCAGGCCGAGTAAGCTTTCCAGTAACTTGGCCATCATGTGACCAAATACACAATTCACCAGCCTCGCTCCCAGATGCAATGTGTCCAGTCTGAACCTGTACATCAACACACAGCACAGAAGAAGTGTGTCCACCAGTTAGTTTAGTTGTGCTCATCTTTAAATAAAAAAAAGTGTAATTTAGATTCTTTAAAAAAAAGTTATACTTGTTACACAATTTTCCAAACATTTAACTAATTAGTAAAATCAATTTCTGTAGAAATGTTGATGATCCAATCAATGATATTCGAAGCTAACTACGTCTATTCAAATACATTTTTTAAAAATAATCATCATAATTAGCGATATTAAAAACTTTTTAAGGACTAGTCTGAAATTTTCAATGAAAGTTATATATACAATGACACATACTTCAGCTCCTTCACATTAACTTAAGATTAGCTGCATTCAAATGAACAATAGTTACAAATTAAGTCAGCCGATAATGTATTAAAAAATAAATAACCTTATGTCACTTATAAAAACTGTATGACATAGCCTGATAATTATGAAATAATCTGAAATATGCACATTATTATTTTCTCTGCGACTTGTAAAATTATTATTAATTATTTAGATAAAGTAAAATTTGCCAATATTCTTAATAATATTAATAAATGGTCCTTCTGGAGTATGGTTTCAATAATGAACAATAAATATACAACTGAAAGCAAGATATGTCTGATTTCAACAAATGAATTTGACAAATTAGTCAAATTAGTATATTTTTTTATAATATACTTTCTTCAATTACTTTGAATTAGTATTAATACGAAAGGATGATTTAGTGACATACCATTTATTCTGAATTTGGTAACTGAATTCAATGTATTGAAGCAATCAAGCGTAAATTAGATGGCATAACTATTTTACTTTCTTCAGTCATATGACAGTGTTACATGATTACTTCCTAACACTACACCTCCTAAGCTAAATCAAAGCATGGAGTCGGAGTGGCACGAGTCTTCGAAAAAAATCTTTGCGTGTTGATTATTTTATAAGTTAGATGACAAATATTTGTAGGACTTTGTACGAAAAAGTGTGAGTTAAACTTTATCACTATACTTGTAACTTACACTTCCAGGTTTTCTTGTTTACGTATCGAAAATAAACAAATACAGTATATTATCTCAGGATAAACATGAGGCGAAAATGAAATTTAACGAACCAATTCAGTTATTAGTTCTCGAATTTTTGTTTATTGGCTTTGCCAGATTGGCTGATTCTTGCTAAATTTGGCACTTTTTAAATGTGTATTTCAGATGTAGTAATCATACAAATATAGATTCAACTTATGATTCTGTTTTTAAAACTTGTTTTACTCATACATTCTTTTTTTTTTTAAACAAAATTCTTTATCTATAGATTGGGGACAGAATAGACCGAGTAAATATTAACAGTTGTCTAGCTTTTGTAGGAAGGCCCTCGGTGACTAGCCAGTAGCGGCCTTAGCAGTATACGGATCCTATATTGAATGTCATTTGCGGGACTAACGCTTCGGGCAACTGGCACGTACAGGACATGTTACAGTCAGGTTGCAAAAAAAAAAAAATCCAAGTTCGGGGCCATGGCGGTCGTCCCATTTGCCACCCCTCAATTCCTACCAACGGGTCTGATTGTAACAAATGATTATTTCACGTTTTTTTTTTAAACACACCAATTGTATTGGTGCGTAACCCTAAAACCTATTGACCTCTCCCCAACCCTGTCCAATCGGTCCCCGCATTTAGCAAGGCCGTCCCTGGAACTCATCATGATTGTCCCTGATAACAGCAACAACTCTTTTATTTCTTGGCGTGGCTTACTCGCTTGTTATTCATCCAGCTGGTAAATGACACAAAGGCTAGGTAACATATGTCAACTGATCTATAACACTGAAGGTTATGAATATCCTGGCAAACCCACCGTTCCCGGCCTTGCAGAAGTTGTACAGAGACTGGTTGGCACTCAAGCTTCCTTGTCACAGCATAATAATATTTAGTGTGTTGCAAAAAAAATAATTAATTAATCAATTTATGGAGAAGAGATGCACATCTCTTAGTACATCCTTTTTTTTCTCTCTCAACTGTTAAGTCTTATCTTTAGAAAAACATATTTTTTTTATTGTTCAAACAAACATGTAACAAAAGAAATATTAATGACACATAGGCTGACTTTGAAATATTTATTTTTCAAATTTCTTCAAGAATTTTGTCAAATCAAATACAAAGTTAAAAAACATCATTTCAACAGATGCAAATTAATGGGTTTTTTTTTTGGTATAATTTTTTATGAGATCAAATATTTTAAATACAATCAAATATTGTCATTTTTGTCTGATACTCTCTTCATTAAGTCATCAAGAAGCTAAACATTCCTGTTTTCCCAAAAATCAACAAATTGATTACCTTTTTTTTTTTTTGCAGATGTCATTTGAATAGGTTTTTGAGTGGGCATATTTTCAGATGTCATTTAAATAAATAGTTTTTCACTACAACACATTATCATAGTAACGAGTGAAATTTTATAGAAAATAAGAATAAATTTAAAAAATGCATGTTTTATTTTATGACTTTTTGGCACATTAATTTAAAATAAAAAAAAGCACTTCAGTTTCCAACGACTATGTTGTCAGTATTAAAAATGAGGTAAGTGGCAGGAATGGGGGAAAAGAGGAGTAACATAGGGAGGCAGTGGAGGAACATCAACAGAGAGGGAGCTCCCAGGCCTCAACACTGGATTCATGAATCAGAAATATCAAAACATTTTTTTTTGTTTTTCAGAATTTTAGACCAATTTCTGATTATTTGGTATTGAATCTTCTGATATATACCTGTTACTCAAACTTTCTATTAAGTCCTTCATGTCTATGTATCAAAATAAGAATTTGAATTTTATTAGAAAGTTGTAAGAAATATCAGGAAATGCATTGACATCGGTCAAAATATTTGAACATCCCATCACTACCTTAACTCCCCCGTTTTCTTTTTTTTTTTCATTATCATAAAAAAAAAACAATAATTCAATGACCAGTTTCCCTAGTTTTTATATGACAACATATGGTTTGAAATCAATAAACATATCAACAACTAGTGTCACAATTCCAAAACATGTACAGAGCTAAAAAAAACACACCAAAAAACTTAAGACTAAGTGCCTTTTGGCAACTGCAAACTGAAATTTAAATGGAGAGAAATGAA
Source organism: Bulinus truncatus (assembly GCA_021962125.1). Taxonomy (NCBI): domain Eukaryota; kingdom Metazoa; phylum Mollusca; class Gastropoda; family Planorbidae; genus Bulinus; species Bulinus truncatus. Next base: position 2,251,116 of record JAGDYQ010000112.1, read on the forward strand.
GCATACAGTCCTTCAGTATTAAGTTTACTGGGAACTTTTGTATCCTTTAAACCTTCTGATGGTAAGCTTTTATTGATAACTTTATAAATGGTATCCAAAAAGGGTGAAATTGCTATTTAATCATCTTGTATAGTGAAGTTATTGATAAATGGTTGGTGCTAAGAAAGTGTCTGCTCCAACACAAAAGCCTCAGTTTTCAGGGAGTTAGTCACTGGAAGTAAAGAACTATGGAGATTGTGAACTAGCTTTAAATGTTTGACAAGGTTTTACTTTTACTGCATACTAAGATGAAATTTACCAACAAAATGCTTTCAACTGATTTTATTTATATATTTTTTTCTTGAGATTAATTAGTTAAATTCTCAAAATTTTATAATGATTCATAGTAAGTTTAATTAGTTTTATTCTCGCAATTTTCTAACTATTCACGATGATTTTTATTCATTTATGTTTAATTTTATGAGCACCAATGAACTGTTGTTCAATTAACATTATGATGAGATAGTATTAAAGGAGAGAAAAAAAAATTGTATGACGCCTATTGCTTTCAGCATGCAATTAAAATTAAAAAAAAAATAAATACCTTTTAAACTAAATATAATTATATAAAAAAAAATAAAAGACCTTTCTTCACATATTATGATCCATATCTTGGTCTTAAATTATCTAGTTTACAGTATTATTTTCCATTCATCGCTTATCTCTGCCAGAAGAATGTTTTTTTCTTAAAAACTGAACTGTGCAATTGCTAACATCCGAAAAAAAAAAAATGATTTGCCTGTTGTAGATTGAAACACAAATTCCATTTTGATTTTTACAATGCAAACAATATCCTTATAAATGCAATATTTATATATATATATTAAAGGGGGGGGGTAAAGAAATAGCACTTCCAGTGTTTACCTCCCCCAAAAAGTATGTACCAACTAAAATTACTAATCATAAGTGGAAGGACTGAATTTAATAGATGATTTTTGACAAGGCTAACTAGACAACAGGTACTAACTGTCTACACTATTTTAGTACTAGAGATCATTATTTAAAAATTTAATAATTTACATACTAATATGAATGTCTGAATAACTGACACAGTACAATATACTATTTACTATACTATCTGGACTATCCAGTATAAGTAAAAGATATACTTTTTTACTAACAGGAGGTATGGTATGGGTGGAGCAGAGAGGAATATTTGAACAGTTTCTGCTGTAACAGACTTTTATTTTCTGGCCTGTCATTTCATTGGGTGGAGCAGAAAGACGTATTTGAACATCTTATGATTTAAAAGACTTTATTACCAGCACGCCATTACATAACTACGGGCTGCATAATACAGATTAAGCTTAATTTTTTTTTAAACTTAAACAACAAATTAACCCCTAATAATGTATAAGAATTTTGCATTACATTTGAAACAGTTTGAAATATTATTATCAACAATGAAATGAATGCCAGGCTAGGGTCATTGGTAGACTATGATGCATCATGAGTTTTATGAAATGAATGCCAGGCTAGGGTCATTGGTAGACTATGATGCATCATGAGTTTTATCATTAATTTCAAGGCTAGGGCATTTGGTAGGCTATTCATCATGATTTTATCATTCATATCAACATCAAGAGGAAATCACAATCAGACCCAGATTAAAAATATTTTAGATTGCAACCATTTCTTAATAAATATTATAAAATTACTGATGAAATTTATACAGAATGTATGATTAAATATATTTCCAGCACATGTGCATGTAAAAAAGTATACAACAGTTTAGATATTTCTGTAACATATATAAATATATATATCAAGGAATGTTCAATTTAATTTGCTAAAAACTGATTGAAAAAAAAAAATGGAATTCCCAAGGTATTTTCTAAACAACAATTTAAGTTGAATATTAAAAACATGTAGATATGAAACTAGACTGGAAGAATAGGTGGCCATTCAGCTGGAAATTCGTCAACAATGTTGATAACTTCACAGATAGTAGAATTAGTTCTGACTGGCTAAGGGAGGATGAATGTTTTTTGGCATTAAAACTAATCATCTTCGAATTCTTCATCGTCGGAAACATCATTTTCAGGTGGGGGAGGGGTAAATCTGCCTCGTTTTGCTGGAGGGCTGGCTGCTGAGTCCTGATCTGATGTGCTTGGTGATGGGGGGGAATCCGGTAAAGGAGAAGATGCCGGAGAAATGGCCTCTCTGATTCTGAGTGAGTTCTCTTGCAGCCACTGACCCTAAAAAAAGTAATAAAAAAAAAAATACTAGTTAAGTTTCACTTTATAAAAGATTGTGAAGAAGAATAAAATATTTTTCACTAGAAATATATTTAGGGTTGAAAAAAATCAACAAACTGAAATTATCAAAATTAACATATTTAGATATCTTCTATTTTACTTTAAGAAAAATATAAAAGAAAAAATAAGATTGCCCAAAGCGTGTTGCATATATAAACCAAAACTATGAAATGTGAGCTGACTTACAATTTATCTTACTGCAAACAAAAAAAAAAAAAAGGAAATCATCTGATGGGTGTTCAGGCTCATGATATTAACAAAGACAATATCAATACAAAGCTATTAATTAAAATGTAGACTTTAATACTGCAGATATGCTGTGTGTACAATTTTTATTTACTAGCTGAATATGCTGTTGACATTTGAGCATACAATAATAAGACTGCTTGTGACACACTTGGTACAGAACAATCTTCATAACCTGCCCTGTGGTTTCATTCCGGTACATGTTTACCACATTTTACATAAGAATGTATTGTAATGTTAATCAAAGACTTACAATGTGGTTTTCACTAATGAATGGGAATGCTTAATTTTATTTAATTTGCAAATAACCTATAACCATTTAAATGAATGTCTTTTATTTTTTTGAAGAAATAGCTCTATGTCATAATAAAATGTGGCTTTGGAACAAGCCTAAGGTCAGTAGTCATTAGATTATTCTGTTTATCAACAGCACTGACAATAAAAAAATGATCTTTATTACATAGCCAAGAAAGCTGAAAGCATTATATCTATATGTAAATCACATATAAATTACAATTAAGAAACATAAAAGGGAAATAATGAAGCACAAAATCTAAAAAAAAAACAAACTAAGCCCAGGTTGTTTTTTTTCACAACAAAAAAAGTTTAGCTAAGTTGCATTACACAGTCTAGTCAACAGCACTGAACTAAATAACATTAATATAAATACAGGGATTCTCAAAAAATTTGGCTGCATTCAGTAAGTGCTTTTTTGTTCATGTCAAAAGACAAATGATGAACAATGGTGATATAATATATTAAATAAACTTTGAGAAACTCTGATTTAATCTCATGGCAACAGAAAAACATTTTTTTACAAGAAAGTTTTTCAAAGCAAAATGTATTTTTTAAAATGACCAGTATATATATATATTATAAAGTTATTATTAGAGCTCAGATTTCCATCAAAAATCATATTTTTAAATTGTGTCATACATTTAAACCCTTATGCAATTTAAATGACATTGCACATAGTCTGAACACATTGAATTGAGTACCATTTCTGTAGGACAAAGAATATTTTGTAAAAAATGTTGCTATTTTCTAGAATGTGTAACCCGGTCACATTTATCTAGAAATGCTTCAAGGTACAGCAACATTTCAGTAAGATAAATGCAAAAGTTAAAAAAAATTTTAATGCCACAAAACAAGCAGGTATTGCAAGCTGTAGCATATTTTCTTGTCAACATATGGTGAATCAGAATAGAATACTAAAGGTACTAAAGGAATGATGTTGTACACCTTGTCTAAACAAGAAATGGGTTAGCTCCAACAATGAAGTTTCCTTTGCCATCGGGGCAGATGAAGTGTAAGATATAGTTTTTTCTATAGCCACTACATATTAAGAGATTGTGTGACTAGCAAGTCAAGTAAGATTCTCATTTAAAGCTGTGCTTGGGGGACTTTCACCAGGACCTGGCAACATTCAACATTGTTTCTCACCGAGGATCAAACCAGGGGCTCTTAGGTAGACCGTCAAGTGCTTAACAATGCTTGGCCATCCCTCCGCCTTTGCAAATAGTCTGACGAAAGCCTTACAGTAAAATGTGTGAAGGAAGGTATTTTGTGACTTATGTTTATTTAAAGGGCATATATTGTACTTTTTTGTGCATATTTTGGTCTTTTTTTAGGGTACTGCATAATTGTGGATTTTTTTGGTCATCGAAACCTGGTGTATTTTGGGACACTGGTAATTAATGGAAATACTGTAAAATGAACCCAAAACACAAAGTTTGATCCTTAAGTATCTTGGCTTAACTGAATCAGAAACGGCAGATTTTGAAATGGTAAAGAGAATTTATGGAATCCCTTTATTGTCTTATTTTCTAAGCCCACCATCATAATTATTCAGTGCTCAAAATTTTACATTAAAAAAATGTTCTATAAAAAGTAACATAATAACCAACACTTCAGTCTGTGATTTCCTAGTAAACAAAATATTTGCTTTTATTAAACCAAATAAATTCAACTACGTCCTGTAGAATCTAACCAGTGAATATTTTCATTAGCATTTCATCATATTCTCAAAGCAAGATATTTCAAAGCAATGAGCAGCTATTTTAAAAAAAAAATGTTAACCAAAATAAAAAGGTGTACGGCTGATAAACAGAAGTTGCTGTCAAATGGTTAAACTAATGCTAATGTTGAAGCTGAAGAGATTCATTCAGTGCCAGCCCTAATATTAGTGGAGCCTGACTAATAATTGAAATTAGACTAGCTTGCCCCAAGCTTCGTTTTACACAGTTGCAGAGGTACCCTAAGGCCGGCTCTGGATTAACTAGTATAAAATGTTGTTAAAAAAAGTTCTGAATTGATTTTTTTATTTATCTGGGAATATTCTCTACTTGTATATAAATTATTTTAGGGTTTTTTATGGGTGAAAAAAATGATGTAATATGAAACAGATTAATTTTTCATTTTAATCGACAAAATATTTTTTTTTATATCACAAGGGAAAAAACACTACTGGGGATCTTAATGTGAAATTGACTTTAATTCTACAATATTTGTGTGCTTGTGTATTTTTTTCATCAAAGTTTACATAGATATGCATCAAATGATTTAACTATCTACTAGATCCAAGTTATTCTAAAAAATGTGAGCGTACATACCCCACTGTGAGTCATGGCTCTCATGTAATCTTGGTATTTAAGAACCTCTGATCTAAAAGCACTCGACTTTAAATTGCACATTTTTTAAAACAAAAGAAGAAAAGAACATTAAAATTTATGTTCGTTTCAATATTACGAATTAATGAAAAAGACAAAATAAAGAATTCAGTCAGATCTAGTTTTCAAAGAATTCATCCATTATTATTAATTTAAATCAATTTAATGGGCGAGTACATTTTCTACTACTAAAGCGTGACGTGCGCCAACTATTTTTCATTCACAAATAAGTGAAAATCATTTAAATAAACCATTTAAATCTATACAGACTGTCCAGACTGAATAACTTACTAAGACCTGATGCTGAAGCAAATGTCATAGAGTTGAAAGCACGTTAAAACAAAATGTTTATTTTTTCAGTATCCAAAGTTATTTATACATATATATTTACATATGTATATTAGGGTGATAACAAAAAAAATATTTTTATGAAACCACTTGCAATCGAGGAACTTTTATGTGTAATTTAAGAATATCAATTGCGTTTTAAATTTTTTTGAAAAAAGTTCCCCCACCTCCCCTTTTTTCGGAAGAAAAAAGTGAAATATTTTTTTTTTCAAAAAAAAGGACAAGTTTTTTTTTTAGCTTAATTCAAAAGAGTAATAATAATAATAACAACTAATGAACTTTTATTAACAAATAATATACAGATCAGTTAGTAAAATGTACAGAATGTACAAGAAATGTGTAAAACATATTGTTCATATGAACTTCAGATTAAAAAATTCAAATTTTCTCGCTTTCGCATGAAGTTCCTCCATCAGTTTTACAGCACGTTTTTGCATTTTACCCTGATGAGTGAGGTTAACAGTTCATTGAAGGACGGAAGCTTTATTGTAGTGTTGCACATGGAATCAAGCATTTGCCCATTCATAGCAGATGAAGTTGCAAGCAGGAGCGAGGATGTTGCGCCACTCTGGTATCAGAAATAATGCTATAATAATATAGATCGCATGTGAGTTCCATCTTGCCTAGTGTAAATTTGGTAGTTTCTTCCAGCTGATGCGAGGCCAACATGAAGTTGTTTTATAATGACAATATGCCTGACATAATTCATAAAAAGAACTTGAAATCATCTAGCCATCCAGGGTTCTCGCCTGTGCTAACATCATCTGTCACAACAAGGCGGTAATCAGCCTGAAGAGTGGCATAGTTTTGCGTTAATTTGTCAATGAAGGAATAGTTGAGTTCTTGTTTGCTCGTTGGTTCTTGAATAAGAAATTCATGACATGTTTCAGAAGGAGGTCGAGTACATGGTGCTGACAGTCAATATATTTTGGCTTCTGAAAGCCCTTGCTCAAGACATCACATTTAAGAGTACCGGGTTTTATTTCGGTTGTCATATTTTCAGCAATACTACTTGATACTCTTCCCCTTGCACTCTTTTACCATCAAACTGGAGACAATAGAGTTCTTTGCTTTGAAGTTTTTGAAAATTTTTGGTTTTCATTTTCCGTCCTTCAGAGATTACTCGTTTCCAAACACCCGCCTGACTTGGAACCGGCACATTATGATCCTGTTCAGCAATGGTTGCAAGAACGTTATATGCTTTATGTGTAGAAATGTTGCTTTTCAGTATTAGCAAACTCGCTGTTGTAGTGCTTGCTCTTTGGTATTTCGGTTTGCATTCAGAAGATGACGTGGAAGAATAGGTTGTCGAGTCAGGTGAAGAAGCAGAGGTTTCAGAATCCGAAGATTCTGACACAGTTGTATGTGTTTGTGTAGGTTGTGATACAGTTGTATGTGTTTGTGTAGGTTGTGAGACAGTTGTATGTGTTTGTGTAGGTTGCGATTGAGAAGAGCTGGCTTGAGATTGAGTTTTGGATAGTCGGATTCGTTTTCTTGGGTGGATTGATTCTAAAGGGGCTTGTTTGACCATTAAATAACCAATCTTTCCTCCACTCTTAACTTGCTTCTGGTAGAGCTCTTTATCCTCCTTGCTTTTCCATTTTCCATTGACGTTGGTGACATCAAATAACTTAGAAAGTGTTGTAGTAAATTTATCAGACGGTTTCTTTTTGTTTTTGTCATATAAATCAAACAGACAATTGATTTTCTTTCTGATTAGTGCGCTGGATAATAGTGGAAAGTCTAGAATTTCCTTCAAGAGCAATTCTATATCCGTAATAATAATTTTGATTCGATCCAGTTGCCGTTTCTGGCTATTGAACAGAAAAGTGAAGTTTCCAAGAATTTGACGGTTTGTGGGCATCCATGTGAGATTGATTAGCTTTTCAACAGATGGAATTCTTGGATTCCTATTCTGTTTAGAAGATGAGGGTAGATGCCTTGTTTATAAACAATGGAAAAACTGACTGGAATGTGCTTAAAAGTATTCTAGAAAGTCATGTAAAAATTCAGTGTGAAATTGAAACTGATAGTCAAACTGCGCGATATGTGAAAACAAAAATGAAAAGGTGGGGGAACTTTTTTCAATTTAAAAAATAAATAATGTTGCTACTGTCATCTACATACAATTGTTCCTCAAATGTAAGTGGTTTCATGTTGGTTACGAAAAAAAATGAAAATTGTTATCACCCTAATGTATATATTGTAAGGCCTTTTTTATGCAGGGCAAACATTCCCCTAAAATGTCGCATAAAAAAACTATATAAGCGCTCTAAAAGTAGGGATAAATTCCAAAATTTTCTAAAATAGCATAACTTTAAGAACAAAATTGAAAATTAACACAGAAAGCGCACATAAAAGTTTGCCACCCAACTTAAAATTGATACCTGATTTAAGTTGGGAAAGTAGAGGCGGCTAAACCTTGTGCTAACCACAAAAACAGATGAATTCTTCATTTCATCTGACCCCAAAGGCCCTCTTGGACTTAGGTGACTTTTTATGCTAATTCTTGTGACATAACAGAAAAATCACAAATAATATTCTATGGGCACCATTTCAAATTTAAACAGCTTGTAGCATTTTTATTCCTGTATGTTCCTGAACACTCTATCTGGCATTTCATGTCATCACTGTCTCCAATTCTTCCATTTAATGTTATTTTAACCTTGACCCATTTCAGTTAATAAGTATAGTTTACATACATATATAATGTATATACATATAAACATACATATATTTATATGTGTGTATATACATTTATTTTGTGCAATCATAAGTAGAAAAAAAGCAGCAAATAAAAAAATTGTAATTTTCATGTGTAGAAGAGCAGAGGTTCAAATACCAAACAACAACTTCTGACACAATTTTTTTTTCTTCACTTACAAAAGAGTCATAAAGTCTTTCTCATCACGTAGCACAAATCATTTGTTTGATTCTAAAATATTTAATCAAGGATTCGGGATGTTTAAAAAAACAAACAATAAAATTTAATTAAAGAAACAAAGCAACCCCTAAGCTATCAAGTGACATGGTCTCTAATGAGTTAAAACATTTTTTTTTTTACTATCAAGAAACATAATCATTTATTACTAGAGGATACTAAATCAGTAAAATGTATAACTATCACACACACACACACGAGACAAGCCAGTTTGATTATAACAAATTAAGTGTTTGAGAAGTGAATGTAGTGTCTGAGAATAGAGGACAAACCAGTGGTCCATTGAGGAAACCCGTTTGTAAAGTAAGTGACTAGAGAGATATAATGGAATGACTGGATAATCAAAGCACATGAAGGAAAAAGACTAACAATTTAGTGAGAACTTCATAAGACTGAACAGTTAGAAACTGTGATCATACACATTGTGCTGCATCTTGAGAAGGACCCTTGTGTTTTTTTTTGTTGTTGTAGGATTGTTAGACTTATACTATGTTCATTAAATTCTTTGTTAACTAAATGTTGTTATAGGATTATACTTGGGACATATCAATGAGTGGGGAGAAGTATGAGGCCACGTTAAACAGAAATCAAAAGCCTCTGAAGATTTAAACCCTTACACAACACAGTTTGTAAAAAAAAAAAATCATGTGAAAGACTTCAGTGTTTAAGGAGCTCATCTCTTTTAAACTGACAATCAGAAGTGATTATTTACTTTAATAATAAACATCTCAAAAAATTTTTTTTTTAATATCATGCTAAAGACTTGTGCTTAGGAGCGAATCTCTAAAAATAACCATTAAATTAAAGTAATTATTTTTTGCCTTTGCAATGTTCAACAATGAGTGCCGAATGAAAATAACAACTTATTTTACAGAATGATAATTGATTATTTTAAAATTACAGCAATGTGAAATAAATATCACAAAGAGAATACAGGTAAAGAAGATATCCAGCCATTGCATTAATGTAAAAATTTTAGCAGAGTGAGAGTAAGATTATTTTGAAAAATAAACTAGATTTTTTTTTCTGAGAACACTAGCCTATACAATAAGCTGATGCAAACAGATGACAAAAAACAAACTCTGCGTGTGATCTGCTCAACTTACCAATTTTCCATCACGACCAAACATTTCAACAAAGTTGCCAATGAACTCTTTAGATTTTTCTTCCCACCTATGCAACATTTCATTTCCTTTACCCAGCTGGTCTTTCCACTTGTCCATCAGATCTTTGCCTTTGTCTTTGATTTTGTTCTCTAACTTTTCATAATTATCTTTCAATTTGAGACGTTTGGCCTGAAATTTACAGTTAAAATATATACAAGAAAACGTTAAAGGGTTACATGTACATGAACATAGTATTTAATTTTAATAAACAGTTTGTAGTGTAATAAAAAAAAAAATAAAGTTCCCTTAGCCCTAGAGGGCCATCAGGGCTGATAAAGTGTAGAATTCATCAATTTCTATAACCTGGCATATGAAGGGATTGTGTAGTTAGCACAACACCCAGCCGCCTTTACTTCCCCAACTTAAGTCAGGTACCCATTTACAACTGGGTGGACTTGTGGGACAACTTTGCACCAAATAACACCGGAAAAAATTCTTATGGTTCTCCCTGAGGATCAGACCTAGAACTCTCAGGTCGACAGTCGAGTATCTACCATCCATCCCACTTTTAGAGTAATATTATGTAATAAAGTTTAAAAAAGTATAGACAATCAATAGTTTTTTATCATAATTATTGAAATCAAATTAACAATAATTATTAGTACATGTATAAACTAGTGTTATCAACATTATATCATTAATAAACCATAGTGTATTACAATTATAATTTTTTTTAAAACGTATAACATATTTACAAATAATTTCTGTAAGAAATTGGAAAAAGCAAATTACATATTCAGATTCAAAATTTGGTTTTCTCGTGTAGTTATTGCAAGAGAAATAGTCGTGACTAAAAGAAAAACCCACAGCAAGTCATCACTTTCAAGAGTGATCATTTTAAATACAATAAATGAAATCAAAAGTAATTTACCATACAAATGCATTGCAAAAAAAAAAAAAACTTAACAAACGAAAAATCCCAGGGCTACATTATAAAACTGTTTTAAGGGAAAAAGAACGATTTGGTGACTCACCTTCATGTAACTAACATTCAAATCTTTATGTGAATAGCCTCGAGCTAAATTTCTTCTAATGTACACATCATAATCTTTTATTATTCTGGTAATTACATCTGTTGTTGAGATGCCTTCTGTTCGCTCTGTGGCTAAAAACCTGATGTTTTCAAAATATAAATAGGGAAAATGACAAAATATTGCTAAAAAAAACTCAATGTGAACTAAAATAATAGTTATGCAGAACACTCTCCTGAAATTATGGAACTTTTAAAAAAGAATAAGGAACTTTTTTTCTATACTTTTATTTTTAAATTATCAATTTTCTGAATTAATTACATGTATTATAAAAAAATTAAGTCGTGGGTACGCTTAAAATGTTTATTACTAATATTTCAAAAGTAATTAAAATGCTAGAAGAATCTGGTAAATACATATTGTATAGATTTATTTATTTTGCACAACTTTTCATCCCCTAAAATATTTAGCTGAAATCATTACAAGGATTGAAGGTTCTTAAATACATGTATGATGAAAATAAGGGCCATTTAGGTAAAATTCTTTTTGCAAAGATTTTATCATGTGATAAACGATGAGAGGTGCATTAATGATGAAATTCATGAATCTGAAGACTTACATTCCCCTTTCTTTTACAAATTTATAAACATCGTCAGCAGATCCTGTAGTATATGGAAGATCATCATGTGCAACAAAGTCTATCTGTAATAAATTGTAATTGAGTGTGGAGATTTTTAACATTTATTAACAAGTAGTACAAATTGTCATAAATAAATATATATTATATATTTGTTTCTAAGCAGGCCAATGTCAGACACTGGCCAATGAAACTCTTTAATAGTGGCAGAAGACCAATCCTGGTGATCTAATCTGTTAACAATATATATATATAACTGACTGAGTGAAAAATTATAAAACGTGGTAACTAAGCATGAAGAAAAAATTGCTTTTTTAATAACGATATACAAAAATAATTTTTTTTACTGGCTATTAAAAATTATTAAGAGAGAATGCTTTAAACAAAGTTACATAGAAACAGAAAGTAATTGAGAAATAAAAGTAACATTTCAGACAGACATTGGTTTGCAAGTATTGCACAAGACAAGCAAAATTATTTGACAAAATTTGTCTAGATATACAAGAAATTTTTTGTTCATAGATTCTAACTAAATAATCTTTAAAGCAGTGGTTTACAAGTTGTAGGTAGCAGACGCATTTCAGGTGGGTCGCAACAAAATTTACCAATTAAAGGATTGAGAATCTATATTTGTATAGTTACAAATCCAATTCTTTATATGTTTGTAAATCTGAGAAGTAAAAGGGGAAATCATTCTACAATTTATGACCATTTTATTCTCTTTCTGTTAATGTAGTTTTTCTTTGCAAGTGAGTTACAAAAACAGTTTTAAGGTGGGTGGCTAAACTAAATCTGTTGTCATAGTACGTCGTCGTGAAGGGTCAAATTTTGAGAACCACTGCTTTAATGAATGTACTTTTGTAAGAACACAAGCCTTAGAAAGACGAGCTAAAAATTTATGTGAATAAATTTATTTTTGCCTTTTACCTTGTGTTTTTCTAAGAAGTTCATATCTAATGTCCAGGGAGCATCGGTAACAACTTCATCTACATAACGACAGTGGCGGAGAGCTTCGTAGCGCTCAGTATCATTCATTACAGTCCTTCCCTTGTTCTTGAAAGTCATTTCATCGCTACATACTGAAAATAAAAGCCATCAATAATACTTCAAACAAACAGTCATCAGAAATGCCCCAGCTGATCAGATGTGTTAAAAAATATAGCATCAAATGGTCCAAAGCACACATGCTAGCAATATCAATTCAACAATGACATGCATTTTCAAATATATTTTAGTTGATATCAACCTAATGAATGAATGCTTCAGAAAAATATTAAATGTGTCATTTGATAGCTATCAGACTATTTGTAACATTAGCTAAAATTAATTAACTAAGAAAACGTTTATCTATTGATATTGATTAGGATTACTTTGTTATAATGTATATAATGAATTGAAAAGCAAAATGCTGTCTTTGCAGGTAATCCTTTTAATATGAACAATTTAACTAGTAACTATACCATTAATTAAATTGGAACCCGTCTAGTACCACTTACCACCAACAATCAAATATGTGTGTGGGAAGGCCATCTTAGCCTGCATAAGCTGACGAGCATGTCCTGTGTGGAACATATCATAAATTCCATCTGCGTAGATTCTGACTGATCGTGTAACTAAAAAAGAAAGGAAAATTGTGTGTAATGCACCACTAATTTACAAAATATATACAATATTTAAATGCTTTTTACAGAACACTTATGCGAGACATAGATGACTCTTCATATCTGGAATAGTTAAAAAGACACACAGCAGAGCAATAATTTTTACCAACATATTAATTGATTTGTGAAGCTTGATCTTAAGTTGCATGCTGATCTTTGAGTAAGTTTAAATTTGATACAATCACTGTTCCTGACGGTCATAATTAGATTACCTTAATTAGATGAGTAGCATACAGGGATGAGGCATGAGTGTTGTCGGTCTTAGAGAAAAATTTATTGATGTTTTTATGCTATATACAGAGCACAAACGAACATAGATTGATATATTTGTACACATTATTAGACTAACAACACATACGGTATATATAAATGAAAGTTATATATATTTAAACTTGTAGTCATTTTATTATGAATAAATATTGTAACTATATTCAATAAACACAGCACCATTATAAAGCATTTTCTATAAATATGACTATGAGCCGCAACACTCATGCCTCGTCCCTGGTAGCATATATAATTTTAAATACTTCAGTTTCAATGGTATCATTATTATTAAAGAGAAATAGAGCCTAAGTATCATAATGAAGAAAATATATGGTAAACACCACTTTGTGGCAAGTCAGCATTATATTCCTACCATTTCCAGACAAAGCATCCTCCATAGTTATTTTGATACTATAGTCTGTCTGGGCGTTTATTTCAATAGCTTCTGGCTCATGGCTAAACGGAGCTGGAGAAATCTTGCTCTGCAAGACAAAAAAACATGAGATGTTATAAAAGAGTGTTAATACTGAGGGTGAATGATACCATTCTTTTAAAAGAGAAAGGGGGGAGCTGGAAACAGGTAAAAGCGTTACATTTTAAAAGAATTGAACAATAAAACTTTAGCAGTAATAAATAAAAAAAAACTGTATTCTTAAATCTTTTTTTTTAAAATCAGAGTGCTAAGCTTGTTTATAGAATTATTTGATATAAGTAAGCGGGAAAAAAAAAACTCTACTTACTATAGGCATTTATAGCCTTTTTTTTTTATTCCCCCTTAATTTGATTCTATAAAAAAAAGTATAGCATCACCACAGTATGAACATGCTGATCACACACATATTAAAAACCAGCCACACCTGGAGCAGGCAAATATGTCATATGAAATCAATACCACTGTGGCTTAAGTAGAACAGTGAACTGCGTCTCATGCCTTTGCCCATACACAGCAAAAATGGATAAAGATGAATTGGAATAGAACTATCAACCATTATCAGCAACAGTTATCATGACTGATTAACCCATAGTCACATTGACCTAGTGACCAAACGCATTAAATCAGAGTAAAATTTTACATATTTATAATAGTGCTGCTGATGAATTGCTTTAACAATTTATGTCATTGACAGTTTTTATTGCAACAACTAAAAGCATTAATTTGGACCAAATACTGTTACTTTGGAGTTTAATAAAAAATATCAGTTCAGCAGCAATGGGGTTTATTTTAGGTCAATTGTTAAAATATTATTCTATGAAGTCTATTTCTGAGAACTTCAGCTGGAAGCTATAGTAAGTAATGCAGATTAAATTGATCAGCGACATTATCAATAAAAAAAACATGGATACAGGAACTGTCATGTCAGCTAGAAACTATAGCTGCTGGATGCCTTTGTAATTTCTTTATCTCATTTTCAGACCCTGTTATTAGTGAATACCCATTACCTTGAAAAATGTATGAAAGTCCATTAGCCAAACATTTTATATCTGTTCTATCTAAATTCTACAATGAATTACCAAAATTTAGCAAAGAAATAATGGAAAAAAATGATTTATAGGGAGCAGCACTAAACTCTGAAAAAATAATAATAATAACAATTATAAAATTCAAAATGAACTCTTGGTGTTCAGTAATTATAAAGTTCATACATGACACACAAGGTGTTCAGTAATTATAAAGTTCATAATGACACACAAGGTGTTCAGTATTATAAAGTTCATACATGACACACAAGGTGTTCAGTAATTATACAGTTCATACATGACACACAAGGTGTTCAGTATTAAAAATTTCATACATGACACACAAGGTGTTCAGTAATTCTTTGACATTTATTGAGACTCTCAGCACATGGGATAGAACTGCCAAGTGTCAATTTTCGGGTGGGGGTGGAGGTGAGTAAGGTAAGCCAGGTGGGCAGGGGTTGTGAAGTGTGACAAAATGTAACATGGATGGGGAAATCAAGAAAAAAAAAAGCCGTAAGTAATGAGGGAAAGACTCTTTCAGGCTATGTTGTTTAATAAGAAAATAGCATCACTCGAACTTACACATGTGAATAAACTGTTTTGAATAAATAATTTAATAGACATATACGCTAATGCTTAATGGAACTGCTACAATTTAAGGAATGGAATTTTAATAGACACATGAATTTTTTTCTTAAACCAAAAAATAATAAGCAGTCTGCAATTAGACTGATGAGTCAGAGGAGAAACTGCTTGTTTTCTTTTTTTTGTTTAAAGGGGGGGGGGGGTGGAAATATTTGTGAGATGGTAGTTACACCATTCAGTATAGCAAACATGAATGAATTCCAGCAAGAGTAGCTACCTCTTGCGGCATTAGTACAACTACCTCTGGAGGCATTAGTATAAATACCTCTTGAGGCATTAGTATAGCTACCTCTAAAGGCATTAGTACAACTACCTCTGGAGGCATTAGTATAAATACCTCTTGAGGCATTAGTATAGCTACCTCTAAAGGCATTAGTACAACTACCTCTGGAGGCATTAGTATAAATACCTCTTGAGGCATTAGTATAGCTACCTCTAAAGGCATTAGTACAACTACCTCTGGAGGCATTAGTACAACTACCTCTGGAGGCATTAGTACAACTACCTCTAAAGGCATTAGTACAACTACCTCTGGAGGCATTAGTACAACTACCTCTGGAGGCATTAGTACAACTACCTCTAAAGGCATTAGTACAACTACCTCTGGAGGCATTAGTGTAAATACCTCTTGAGGCATTAGTATAGCTAGCTCTAAAGGCATTAGTACAACTACCTCTAAAGGCATTAGTACAACTACCTCTGGAGGCATTAGTATAGCTACTAGCTCTGGCAGCATTAGTATAAGTTACTATGGTACCTCTATGACTGCTACAGCTTTAGCCATTTTAGGGATATAAAAAGGTCTCTTCGCTAATGGCCTAATAATGAATGAAAACTAGCACAAATAAGCTATTTCTTTGTCAAGGAAACAATGAAACTCAGTAACTAGGGAAAGTAATTTTATTTTACAAATAAACATTCAAGTAAAAGATGTACAATAGCTACAATGTTACACTAACCTTAGCAGGAAGCTGTAACTTGGAGCGCCTTGAATCTCCCATGATGTATTCCACCTCTCTATCGACACTGGTCATGTCATGAGGTCGCTTCCGACTGGATGTCGCTACACTCACATTCTCCTCAGTAGTGGCCATTTTTAATTTTCTACTGTTAGACATAAAAAAATAAATCGTGACAATCCATGAAAGTCAGCCATCACAGTCTTTGTATATATATATATATTTTTTTTTTTTTGCAGAAACTTTTTCACTTGTGATGGCCACAACGAACCTTGTATAATTGAAATATATCGAACAATTTCTTTTTTCATGGCCACCGTTTACCTCTCTTATGGCCGCAGGATAGTTCACCCTGCACTATAACCATCTCTGCATGTGGCAGTGTTTTCATATACAAATGAGACTTGTATATAATTAGCTTGGATATAATGGAGAATAAAAGAACATATTTAAGTCTGTACCAATGAACTTTTTTTTTTATTTTAGAGAATTTCATCATGCAAACATAAAACAGGAGTTACATTTTTTAAACAAGCATTTTAGTCAACAATAGACACAAAATTAAAAAAATATTAAAGTCAGAGGTCAGCTGACAGGATAATCAGGTCAATAAAGTCAACCAGGGAAAGTAAGAAATTTTTTTTTAAATCAATAGATAACTGTAAGCTTACACATATTCTGAAAAAAAAAAAAAGATAAATAAAATAGTAAAGCAAACCATTAATCAACCTCATTTTTAGATAAGAATTCTTTTACAAAATTCAACAATAAATACTTAAAATAGTGACTTTTGGAATGTTGTTTTACAAAAAAAAATTGCCATTTGCAGGGTTTTTGTATACCCATGTTATCTTTAAAAAAAAAATAAAAGCAATATATATTTTAGCTTAAAAATTAATTATTTATAAATTTTCTTTTTTTTTCCTTCTAAAGTTTTATTTTGCCCATTACCTTCTTAACTGCTTATAAACTTCCATTGTGTGTTGTATCCTAACTCCTACAGCCAATAACCACCACTCCACAGATCAATTCATTGAGCTTTTCTTTGTTTTTTTTTTACCGATGTGAAAATATCACACTGATTACCCAAGTTCAAATGGCTGGCTATTTTATCAACTTATGTTATCCTATGAACCAATGCACTTGTAATCTCAGGTGGATAGAACTGATACACAGTTGAACATTCCCGGTCAGATCGCCTACCAACAACCTGACCTTAGATAAGTAGAGTTTCCTCTTCTTCTTCTCTCTCTCTGCTCCTAAGTTATTTTCATTTTTAGATCACTTGATCAAAATTTATATTTTATTTCACTTCCAACACTTTGAATAAACAGATTATACTCAAATGTAAAAGAACAAAAGTAAATGCAAACTGTTTTTACATAGTGGAAAGAAACCTTCTTTGAAAAAAAGTGGGTCAACAATACTTGAGTGCTGAGCTGAACTATTTTGTACCCAAATGTAGACTTTATACTTTATACCACTATTCAAAGTTATCTCATGTCTATTTTTAGAAAGGAACAGTTTGTCCCCAAGGATCTAACACCAGCTGTTTCCTGACATAATATATATATATTCAAACTGTATGCATATTATAGAATGAAGAGAAACCAAACATTTTAAATTTCTTACAACAGTTCATCCTGAATTTAGCTATGAATGAGTGAAGCAAACCTAAACCTGTGGCATGAATCCCTTTAAAAAAAAAAACATTTACTTGCTTACAAAATTTATCATCTCATTTTCAAAAGCTAGCTCTTCCATACTATTTTACAAAATGTGTATTTATTTTACTCAAAAACTTCTACAATTATTTTAATAAACCACATTTTGCATAATCTTAAAAAAAAATCAATAATGAAATATAAATGCAATCTGTGTTCAAAAGAATTTGAGTGAACACAGAGATGAGGGATAACCATAGATAACAATAAGCATGAATGATTAAAGTAGCTTCCAATGAAGTGGTAAACGACAAAAAAAAGTTGTTAGAAAACAAATGAATTCAGAAATTCTCTTTTAAATTCATGATTAGTTGAATTGTTAAATGCCAAATGTCACGAGGAAAGTGAGAAAAGCAGAAATAGAGCTCAGAATTAGGCACATTAACCAAAAAATATTTTCTATCAAAGCTAAAAATCTGTAAAAAAAATAATAACTCTAAAACCTCAAGAGATTCTATAAGTTACACCAAAAATGACAAAGAAATCAAAATTCATCTTAGTATAAAACTAATAACTTATATTAATTTCACAATATTTAAGCCTATGAATTTATCAAAACAGCCTCTGCCATAAATTACAATTAAAAAAATAATTACAAGCTACTGTATCAAAATCTCTTAATTATCCTGGAATTCATGTTTTAAAAAGAATAGGAAAGTTTTCAATGCTACATCCTATTGTGGTTTTATGTGTTTTTATGTGACTTTCAAATGCCATTAAATAAAAATGATATTTAAAAATTGCGTCCGAAAAACCTTAATACGGATAAGAAATCAGGAAAAAAATGAGGTTAAATAAAAAACATAAATTAGTCTGTATTAATTATTTAATTATTAATTACTTTAATCATCTGCTTAATTAATCTATTCAAGCAATGCAATTTTACAAATTAGCTCATGTTAGTGTGGGGAACGGAGTTCTCACAAAGACAAGTTACTACAATGTAGGTTTAGAAAGAAAAATCATAAATCTTAATTAAGTTCAGGGTTATGTCTTTCTTGACTAAAATAAGATCAGAGGGTTATAATTTCTAATGACCCAGGTAGGGGAAAATGCATTAACTTTTGTGTCAATGGGTGGGGGATCAGTTGCCATACTGCGAATCTAAAAGAATGAGGTCAACACAATTTCTTTGCAACAACGAGATAAGTCGCTGAACTTAAATAAAGTCGCTAACCTTCAATGGTTATTTTAACCAACCAATCAAACAAGTGGGCACCCTAAGCCTTATGGAAAACAGGGAGTGTAGAGGGTGTATAAAGGAGAGTTAGGATGAGACAGTCATAGAGAATGAATGCAGGAGTCTGAAGAAGTACATCATAGTCAATGTAGTGTTTAGAATCGGACGGAGAGCAGTCATGAGTAGATTACAGTGAAGTTATTGGAATTGCTAATGGATTATATTTGATGTTACTTTGACTTTTGCAATTAACATTGCCATCATCACTACAACTCAAGTGCTTGTGTTATAAATATTACTGTACTGTGTGTGAAGATGTGTTTATTTAACATGCCTATAATAGAACAAAAGAAGCTACAGCTCTAATACTTGAAAGAATCCTAGGCACACAATATACAAAAGAAAACAAACCTAGAACATAAGCGGTGCCCAACTAAAACCAACACTGAATGGAACAAAACCCTTACAGTTAGCTTAATGTCACTGTAAGCACAAGTTTCTGATACAGTACAATAAAGTACTTAAAAGCACTGTATCCCTGTATATATAGCTTATATAGTAGAAAACGTTACCAAAACGCCCTCTTTTTCGGCCCTTCAGATCTCGAAATGGACTTTTGCTACACATATGGCAGGCCAAGACATACACAATGATATATACAATGAATCTAGGACACTGTGACGGACAGACAGACAAAACGGGGACAATAGAGCATTTTTTTTTTTGAAAATCTTAAAAATAATTAATATTAATATAGATTACAAACAAATGGTAACTGTTTCAGAATATGTACGCATTACTCAACATCTATCTGTACTGAATAGTGTAGGTACTGTAGGATGAAAGGTTACACAAAACTAAGCTGGGTTGATATAACACTATAGTGTGCTGAGGATAGGGGTTGATAGGGTCAGCCTGTTATTTTGTTTGATTTTTATTTAAAAATATAATTACAGTCATAATTATATTGATTGGTAAGTTGGCGTTTGCTACGCCGCGGGACGTATTTAGTTATAATTTATAATGTAAAATTTTTTACTTTATCCATTTATCATATTGCAGATTATTATGTATTTAAATAATTCACTAGCAGTATTGCTTGTTACCTATTATGGCGGATGTTGGATACTGTTATAAAATTAGTGGAAGGATGCTAGTGTCATACTAATAAAGTAGCTATCTTGTTGTCCATTCGGGCGTGTGGGAATCGTCACTACAAATAAACGACTTCCGAGAAAGCCGTCGATATAAATAATCTTGACGTCCTTTGCCGGAAGTCATCTGCGCATATAAGCAGAAATAAATAAAACAATAATTCATCACTTGGGAAATCCTCTATGCAGTGCCGGCTTCAGAACATAAGCGATATAGGCAGCTGCCTGGAGCGGCATTATTTCAGGAGAAGGCAAATTCCAGCAAAATAAAATAAAAAAAATAAAAATTAAAAATGAATTTGAGAAAGTGTAGAATTAAAAAAGAGCACAAAATTGCTTAGAATGGCGACAATAAATAAGTCACGTGGATTAACGCTCTATCTTAATTTATTACATCACTATTATGAAATCACTATTTTCAAATTACTTTCTTCTTTTGCATTTAACAAAATTAGATCCAGATATAATGGATGATCCTGCTATATGGACAGATATAAGTGATAATATTCGTTGTTTTCTTATTCAGCATGATTTAAAGCAGATAAAATTTAGTCTGGTTATCCAAAAGATGAAAGTGGGAGACAATTTTCCTAATTACCTCTATACACACAAACTGGCTAACGGAGAAACTTTAAAAAAGGAAATGGTTGATGTATTTAAATCGGTAGATAAGGTATATTGTTTTTGTTGCAGAATATATAACAGGAGTAAATCTGGGAAAATATGTCAAGTATATTGCGGCATCATGAAAAATCTCCAGATCATTTATCCAGTTATCATGATTGGAAAGAACTAAAAATGAGGATAACAAATAATAAAACTATTAATGACGTGAATCAGCGCCTTATAAATTGTGAAGCAAACACTTGGAAGGATGTATTAGAAAGAATAATATCTTTGGTCAGAGTACATGAAGTTCAAAATGTACCCCCTAGAATCAGTCTGATCGGTTATATAGGTCTACACCTCATAATGGAAACTGTTTGAAATTTGTTAAAGTTATTCAGACTTGGATCCGGTAATGAAAGAACATAAAAAAAAAATTAAAATCAGATGAAATTCATGACCATTATTTAGGAAAAAATATTCAGAATGAGAGCATTCAACTGTTGAGTAAGAAGGTAAAACAGAAAATGATAAATGATCCAAAATGCAAAAATATTACGCTATAGTCCTCAATTACACACCAGATATCAATCACAAAGAACAGATGACAATGATTGTTAGACTTGTTACAGCAAATGAATCGACAAATGACAAACCTTCAGAAGTTTCTATCAATGAACACTTCATTGTATTCGTAGAACTTGAAAAATCTACAGGTGCAAGTATGGTGGAAATTTTACTAAAAGAACTGTCAGATTCAAGATTTTGTCTATATGATATGAGGGGACAAGGCTACGATAACGGAGCGAACATGCGGGAATACAGTAATGGTGTCAAAGCAAGAGTTAAGAGCTAAATCACAGAGCCCTTTATGGCCCATGCTATTGCATTTGGTGGTGAATGATGTCGTAAACTGTTGTTTGGAAGCAGTACGGTTTTTAAGGTAATTCAAAATATATACACCTTTTTCTGCATCAACACATCGCTGGAATGTATTGTTATATGTCAAAAACAAAGAGGCAGCAGGTTTAACTGTTAAAAAGTTATGCGCATTACGCTGGGAAAGTCGAGTTAATGCTGTGAAAGCAATTCGATATTAAACAGTTGAAATTTACAATGCACTCGTTTCAATTGCTGATGACATTTCACTTTCTGGACCACGTGGAACCCTGTCCCATGCAGAAGCTAATGGAATTGCACAAAAAATGCTCGATTTCAAGTTTATTTTGTTCATTAGCGATTTGGTATGATGTTTTATTTAATCAATATATCTAGCAAAAACATTTCAAGAAAAGATCTTGATTTAAACAAATCAATTCAACAATTGACTGCAACTAAAACTATGCTCCAGAATTATAGAACGGATGAAGGTTTTTGCCAAAGAAATTACAGCTAAATCATTGGATGAAGAATTTGGTATTGAGTGCAATTTACCTACGGAAATACAAATAAGATCTCGACTAAGAAAGAGGCAATTTGACTATCAAGTTTCAGACGATCCAATTCTCGAGCCAGAAATGAATTTCAGAGTAAATTTTTTAAACTAGATATTGGATACTGCAATTTAATCAGTTAGATCGACTTATGCAGTTTACATCTCATAGCGATTTATTTGGATTTTTTGTATGTCATTAAAAATACGAAATTTGATAAAGGTTTTTCAAAGATTGCCTGGACCTTCAATTAGCTTTAACATCTGAAAACGAAGATTCAGCAGACATGAATGCAACAGAACTGTGCGATGAAATTTGATTTATCAAGGAGAATTACAGAAAAATTAAGTCCTAGAGTTATATTAGACTATCTATGTGGAATGGCCTTGGTTGCCCAGAGTTATATTAGACTATCTATGTGGAATGGGCTTGGTTGCCAAGCGTTATATTAGATTATCTATGTGGAATGGGCTTGGTTGCCTAGAGTTATATTAGACCATCTATGTGGAATGGGCGTGGTTGCCTAAGAGTTATATTAGACTATCTATGTGGAATGGGCTTGGTTGCCTAGAGTTATATTAGACCATCTATGTGGAATGGGCGTGGTTGCCTAGAGTTATATTAGACTATCTATGTGGAATGGGCTTGGTTGCCAAGAGTTATATTAGATTATCTATGTGGAATGGGCTTGGTTGCCAAGAGTTATATTAGATTATCTATGTAGAATGGGCTTGGTTGCCTAGAGTTATATTAGACCATCTATGTGGAATGGGCGTGGTTGCCTAGAGTTATATTAGACTATCTATGTGGAATGGGCTTGGTTGCTCTTTTTCCGAATGTGTACTTGGCATTGCGAATTTCGCTTAAACTCCCAATAACATTGGCGAGTGCGGAGAGAAGCTTTTCGAAGCTCAAACTCATAAAAAACATATCTTCATTTTACCATGTTTCAGGATCGTTCGGTTGGTTTTAGCTACAATATCTATAGAGAAAACGATTGCAGAAGATTTGGATCTGAGTGAAGTAATTGAAGAGTTTGCCTATGCAAAAGCTAGAAAAGCATTTTTTTTTCTTGAATTCTTTCAATCGTTTTAATGCTTAAAATGCCATTTCATTTTTTAGAGCATTTTCGAAAAAAAAGCTCTTTTGTCCCCATTTTTGACTGTCTGTCTGTCTGTCTGTCTGTCTATCTGTCTGTCCGTCATCACCCTAGATCTCAACAACCATAAGTCCCTAGACCCATGATGTATATATCATTTTGTAGGTCTTGGCCTGCCAAGAAATGACTTTTGTCCGTTTCGCGATCTGATCTGAGGGCCGTAAAAGGAGGCTTGTAATGTACCGTTTTTACTATATAAGCTATATTAACAAAGGAGCGCCCTAGATATCAGCAACCATAAATCTAGACCCATGATGTTTGTATCATTTTGTAGGTCTTGGCCTGCCAAGTGTACATCAAAAGTCTGTTTTGCGATCTGCCATCTCAGGGCCGAAAAAAAAGACTTTCCTGCCTACTGCTTATATTTTAAATATAAATAATAAAAGCTAATCAAAGGGGCGTAATCATTATTTATTTTTGTAACAGTTATTCAACATGATTACTTCCCTCTCTATTTATCAAAACACGGAAAAAATACGGATTTCGTTCGGCGTAACCGGCGAAAATGCTCTAAAATGTCCTTTGTCCGAAACGGAAAAAGACTTAAATTGCTTGTTTTTTTTAAATATGAATTGTTTTAGCAAGTTTTTCTCTCCCTTTTGTATAAAATTAAAGTTTTTTATTTTGTGTTTAATTTTGTTTTTAAATTAAAATAAACGTAGGTCATTTATAATTCAAATATAGAGTATCTTTAAAATTTACCCCAATAGCGCTTTACGGTGTGGCACAGGGAAAAACGGAATAATCTAATGTGTGGAGATCCTGCAACTGATCCATTTATATTTTTAACTTATATTAAGAAAAAAATTTATAGGTAACTATAATAACTTAAAATTTACACTCTGCTGATTTTCAAACTTTATACACCAGTAGGCAGATGAATCAGTTGGGATTCTGGGTTGTTGTTGTACTGGTCGCAGTGACAGGGTGTTAAAGAATAATATATACGATTAGGTTTCTGTAGATCTATCACTGGTAAAAAGTGATTTCATTGCCAATGATATTTGAATCATTTTTTATACAAAGTCAACCTTGCTGATTTAGAATATGTAAGTGCTTTTGCTAGATTGATGTATATATTGTGAGTTGCCTTTTTATGCAGGGCATACATTTCCCAAAAATGTTGCATAAAAAAAACCATATAAGCGCTCTAAAAAGTAGGGATAATCTATCTTGTAATTTTCTAAAATAGCATAACTTTAAAAGAACAAAATTGAAAATTAAAATACCAGAAAGCTTTGACATAAAAGCATGCCACCCAACTTAAAATTGATACCTGATTTAAGTTGGGAAAGTAGAGGCGGCCAAACCTTGTGCTAACCACACAATTAATACCTTCATAGGCTTACCACTTAATACCTTCATAGCTGTGATTAAGGGCAAAAAGATAGATGAATTCTTCATTTCATCGATACTCTCTTGGATTTAGGGTAAGTGACTTGTTTTTATGCTAATTCTTGATGATATAACAGAAAAAAAATCATGCAAAGAAGTGAAGATTCTATGGGAAATTCATTTGAAATTTGAACAGCTTGTAGTATTTTTTATTCCTGTATGTTCCCTGAACACTCTATGTGGTATTTTACACATTTCATTACTGTCTCCAAATTCTTCCATTTCTGCCTTAATGTTATTTTAACCCTTGACCCATTTCAGTTGTTAAGTGTAGTTTACATGTATATGGTAATGTATATGCGATATAAACATACATATATTTATATGTATATACATTTATTTTGTGCAATCATAAGTAGAAAAAAAGCAGCAAATAAAAAAAATTGTACTTTTCATGTGTAGAATAGTAGAGGCTCAAATATTAAAAACAATAACTTCTGACATAATTTTTTTTTTCTTCACTTACAAAAGTATTTGCGGTAAAGTCTTTTTCAAACATCAATGAATATTATTTCCAACACAAGAGCAGCCAATCATACATATTATGACATTAATACCGAATATTGTCATTTCGGTTTGATTCAGTAAAAATATTTAAACAAGGTTGACTCGGGATGTTTAAAAAAAACAAACAATAAGAATTTAATTAAAAAACAAACAACCCCTAAGCTATCATGACATGCTCTGTAACAGTTAAAACATTTTTTTTTTTTTTTTTTACTATCAAGAAACATAAATATTTAATAGCTAGAGGATACTAAATCAGTAAAATGTATAACCCTTATCCCCCACACACACACGACACAAGCCAGTTTGATCTAGGGGGGGAATGTTTGCTGCAAAGGAGTGATTGTAGTGTCTTAGAATTAGTGGACAAACTAGTGGTCCATAGAGGAAACCCATTTGTAAAGCAAGTGGATAGAGAGATATAATGGAATGACTGGATAATCAAAGTACATACATAAAAAAAGACTGACAATTTTAAAGAGAGACTTGTGAAGACTTGAACAGATAGTACAAGTGCTCATGCACATTAAAGTGCTGCATCTAAGAGAAGGATCTCCTTATGTTTTTTTTTGTTGCTGTAGGATTGTTAGACTTATACTATGTTCATTAAATTCTTTGTTAACTAAATGTTGTTATAGGATTATACTTGAGACATATCAATGAGTGGGGAGAAGTATGAGGCCACGTTAAACAGAAATCAAAAGCCTCTGAAAATTTAAACCCATAGACAACACAGTTTGTAAAAAAAAAATCATGTGAAAGACTTCAGTGTTTAAGGAGCTCATCACTTTTAAACTGACAATCAAAAGTGATTATTTACTTTAATAATAAACATCTCAAAAAAATTTTTTTTTAATATCATGCTAAAGACTTGTGCTTAGGAGCGAATCTCTAAAAATAACCATTAAATTAAAATAATTATTTTTTGCCTTTGCAATGTCCAACAATGAGTGCCGAATGAAAATAACAACTTATTTTACAGAATGATAATTTATTATTTTAAAATTACAGCAATGTGAAATAAATATCACAAAGAGAATACAGGTAAAGAAGATATCCAGCCATTGCATTAATGTAAAAAATTTTAGCAGAGTGAGAGTAAGATTATTTTGAAAAATAAACTAGATATTTTTTTTCTGAGAACACTAGCCTATACAATAAGCTGATGCAAACAGACGACAAAAAACAAACTCTGCGTGTGATCTGCTCAACTTACCAATTTTCCATCACGACCAAACATTTCAACAAAGTTGCCAATGAACTCTTTAGATTTTTCTTCCCACCTATGCAACATTTCATTTCCTTTACCCAGCTGGTCTTTCCACTTGTCCATCAGATCTTTGCCTTTGTCTTTGATTTTGTTCTCTAACTTTTCATAATTATCTTTCAATTTGAGACGTTTGGCCTGAAATTTACAGTTAAAATATACACAAGAAAACGTTAAAGGGTTACATGTACATGAACATAGTATTTAATTTTAATAAACAGTTTGTAGTGTAATAAAAAAAAAATAAAGTTCCCTTAGCCCTAGAGGGCCATCAGGGCTGATAAAGTGTAGAATTCATCCATTTCTATAACCTGGCATATGAAGGGATTGTGCAGTTAGCACAACACCCAGCCACCTTTACTTCCCCAACTTAAGTCAGGTACCCATTTACAACTGGGTGGACTTGTGGGACGACTTTGCACCAAATAACACCGGAAAAAATTTTTATGGTTCTCCCTGAGGATCGGACCTAGAACTCTCAGGTCGACAGTCGAGTATCTACCATCCATTCCACTTTTAGAGTAATATTATGTAATAAAGTTTAAAAAAGTATAGATAATCAATAGTTTTATTTCATAATTATTGAAATCAAATTAACAATAATTATTAGTATCAACTAGTGTTATCAACATTATATCATTGTTAAACCATAGTGTATTACAATTATAATTTTTTTTTAAAACGTATAACATATTTACAAATAATTCTGTAAGAAATTGGAAAAAGCAAATTACATATTCAGATTCAAAATTTGGTTTTCTCGTGTAGTTATTGCAAGAGAAATAGTCGTAACTAAAAGAAAAACCCACAACAAGTCATCACTTTCAAGAGTGATCATTTTAAATACAATAAATGAAATCAAAAGTAATTTACCATACAAATGCATTGCAACAAAAAAAAACACTTAACAAACGAAAAATCCCAGGGCTACATTATAAAGCTGTTTTAAGGGAAAAAGAACGATTCGGTGACTCACCTTCATGTAACTAACATTCAAATCTTTATGTGAATAGCCTCGAGCTAAATTTCTTCTAATGTACACATCATAATCTTTTATTATTCTGGTAATTACATCTGTTGTTGAGATGCCTTCTGTTCGCTCTGTGGCTAAAAACCTGATGTTTTCAAAATATAAATAGGGGAAATGACAAAATATTGCTAAAAAAAAAACTCAATGTGAACTAAAATAATAGTTATGCAGAACACTCTCCTGAAATTATGGAACTTTTAAAAAAGAATTAGGAACTTTTTTTATATACTTTTATTTTTAAATTATCAATTTTCTGAATTAATTGTTATAAAAAATTAAGTCGTGGGTACGCTTAAAATGTTTGTTACTAATATTTCAAAAGTAATTAAAATGCTGGTAAATACATATTGTATAGCCTGATTTATTTTGCACAACCTCATCCCCTGTGTAATTTTTAGCTGAAACCATTAAGTTAAGGGTTGAATGTTCTTAAATACATGTATGATGAAAGTATAATGGCCA
Source organism: Bulinus truncatus (assembly GCA_021962125.1). Lineage (NCBI taxonomy): Eukaryota > Metazoa > Mollusca > Gastropoda > Planorbidae > Bulinus > Bulinus truncatus. The sequence goes on from JAGDYQ010000112.1 coordinate 2,279,301, forward strand.
TTACTTAGGGTAAAATTTCTTTGCAAAAGATTTTTATCATGTGATAAACGATGAGAGGTGAATTAATGATGAGATTCATGAATCTGAAGACTTACATTCCCCTTTCTTTTACAAATTTATAAACATCATCAGCAGATCCTGTAGTATATGGAAGATCACTGATGTGCAACAAGTCTATCTGTAATAAATTGTGATTGAGTGTGGAGATTTTTAACATTTATTAATAGGTAGTAATAACTGTCACACAACAATATATATTATATATTTGTTTTTAGGCAGGGCCAATGTCAGACACTGGCCAATGAAACTCTTTAATAGTGGCAGATAGACCAATCCTGGTGATCTAATCTGTTAACAAAATATATATAGATATAGAATATATATATGTATATATATATATATATATATATAACTGACTGAGTGAAAATTTCAGAAACATGGTAACCAAGTATTCTAGCAAAAATTGTTTTTTTAATAACGTATATACAAAAATAATATTTTTTACTAATTATTAAAAATTATTAAGAGAGGAATGTTTTAAACAAAGTTACATATAAATAGAAAGCAATTGAGAAATTAAAAAAGTAACATTTTAGACAGACATTGGTTAATATAGAGCTATTGCATAAGACAAGAGAAATTATTTGACACAAAATTGTCTATATAATACAAGAAATTTTTTGTTCATAGATTCTTAACCAAATAATCTTTAAAGCAGTGGTTTTTAAACTGTAGGTAGCAGACGCATTTCATGTGAGTCGCAATAAATCTTTACCATTTAATTAAGATTGAGAATCTATATTTGTATAGTTAAAGTAAATCCAATTCTTTATATGTTTGTAAATCTGAGAAGTAAAAGGGGAAATCATTATATAATTTATGATTCATTTTATTCTCTTTCCCTTTAATGCAGTTTTTCTTTTGCATATTGAGTTACAAAAATAGTTTTAATGTGGGTGGCTAAACCAAATCTGCTGTCATAGTCGTGAGGGGGTAAAAATTTGAGAACACTGCTTTAATTATTGTATCTTTGTAAGAACACAAGCCTTAGAAAGAGGATACTAAAATTTATGTCATCAAATTTATTTTGCCTTTTACCTTGTGTTTTTCTAAGAAGTTCATATCTAAATCCAGGGAGCATCGGTAACAACTTCATCTATAACGTACAGTGGCGAGAGAGCTTCGTAGCGCCAGTACTTCATTCATTACAGTCCTTCCCTTGTTCTTGAAAAAGTCACTTCATCGCTACATACTGGAAAACAAAAAGCCATCAATAATACTTCAAACAAACAGTGATCAGAAATGATTGAATATCCCTGTTGATCAGATGTGTTAAAAAATATAGCATCAAATGGTCCAAAGCACACATGCTAGCAATATAAATTCAACAATAACATGTATTTTCAAATATATTTTAGTAGATATCAACCAAGTGAATGAATGCTTCAGAAAAATATTAAATGTGTCATTTGATAGTTATCAGACTATTTGTAACATTAGCTAAAATTAATTAATTAAGAAAACGTTTATCTATTGATATTGATTAGGATTACTTTGTTATAATGTATATAATGAATTGAAAAGGAATATGCTGTCTTTGCAGGTAATCCTCTTTAATCTGAAAATTTAAAACTAGTAACTGCTACCATTAATTAAATCGAACCCGTCTAGTACCACTTACCACCAACAATCAAATATGTGTGTGGGAAGGCCATCTTAGCCTGCATAAGCTGACGAGCATGTCCTGTGTGGAACATATCATAAATTCCATCTGCGTAGATTCTGACTGATCGTGTAACTAAAAAAGAAAGGAAAATTTTGTGTAATGCACCACTAATTTACAAAATATATGGAATATTTAAATGCTTTTTACGGAACACTTATGTGAGACATAGATGACTCTTCATATCTGGAATAGTTAAAAAGACACACAGCAGAGCAATAATTTTGACCAACATATTAATTGATTTGTGAAGCTTGATCTTAAGTTGCATGCTGATCTTTGAGTAAGTTTAAATTTGATACAATCACTGTTCCTGACGGTCATAATTAGATTAGCTTAATTAGATGAGTAGCATACAGGGATGAGGCATGAGTGTTGCCGGTCATAACTCTTAGAGAAAAATTTATTGATGTTTTTATGCTATATACAGAGCACAAACGAACATAGATTGATATATTTGTACACATTATTAGACTAATAACACATACGGTATATATAAATGAAAGTTATATATATATTTAAAATTGTAGTCATTTTATTATGAATAATTATTGTTACTATATTCAATAAACACAGCACCATTATAAAGCATTTTCTATAAATATGACTATGAGCAGCAACACTCATGCCTCGTCCCTGGTAGCATATTTAATTTTAAATACTTCACTTTCAATAGTATCATTATTATTAAAGAGAAATTAGAGCCTAAGTTTCATAATGAAGAAAATATATGGTAAACACCACTTTGTGGCAAGTCAGCATTATATTCCTACCATTTCCAGACAAAGCATCCTCCATAGTTATTTTGATACTATAGTCTGTCTGGGCATTTATTTCAATAGCTTCTGGCTCATGGCTAAACGGAGCTGGAGAAATCTTGCTCTGCAAGACAAAAAAACATGAGATGTTATAAAAGAGTGTTAATACTGAGAGTGAATGATACCATTCTTTTAAAAGAGAAAGGGGGAGCTGGAAACAGGTAAAAGCGTTACATTTTAAAAGAATTGAACAATAAAACTTTAGCAGTAATAAATAAAAAAATAACTGTATTCTTAAATCTTTTTTTTTTAAATCAGAGTGCTAAGCTTGTTTATGAATAGAATTATTTGATATAAGTAAGTGGGGAAAAAAAACTCCACTTACTATAGGCATTTATAGCCTTTTTTTTTATTCCCCCTTATTTGATTCTATACAAGTATAGTATCACCAGGGTATGATCACACACATATTAAAAACCAGCCACACCTGGAGCAGGCAAATAATTCATATGAAATCAATACCACTGTGGCTTAAGTAGAACAGTGAACTGCGTCTCATGCCTTTGCCCATACACAGCAAAAATGGAGAAAGATGAATTGGAATAGAACTATCAAACATTATCAGCAACAGTTATCATGACTGATTAACCCACAGTCACATTGACCTAGTGACCAAACGCATTAAATCAGAGTAAAATTTTACATATTTATAAAGTGCTGCTGATTAATTGCTTTAACAATTTATGTCATTGACAGTTTTTATTGCAACAACTAAAAGCATTAATTTGGACCCAATACTGTTACTTTGGAGTTTTTAAAAAAAATCAGTTCAGCAGAAATGGGGTTTATTTTAGGTCAATTGTTAAAATATTATTCTATGAAGTCTATTTCTGAGAACTTCAGCTGGAAGCTATAGTAAGTAATGCAGATTAAATTGATTGGCGACATTATCAATAAAAAAAACATGGATACAGAAACTGTCATGTCAGCTAGAAACTATAGCTGCTGGATGACTTTGTAATTTCTTTATCTCATTTTCAGACCCTGTTATTAGTAAATACCCATTACCTTGAAAAATGTATGAAAGTCCATTAGCCAAACATTTTATATCTGTTCTATCTAAATTCTACAATGAATTACCAAAATTTAGCAAAGAAATAATGGAAAAAAAATGATTTATAGGAAGCAGCACTAAACTCTGAAAAAATAATAACAACAATTATAAAGTTCAAAATGAACTCTTGGTGTTCAGAAAATTATAAAGTTCACAAAAGGCACACTAGGTGTTCAGTAATAATTAAGTTCATACATGACACACTAGGCGTTCAGTAATTATAAAGTTCATACATGACACACAAGGTGTTCAGTAATTATAAAGTTCATACATGACACACAAGGTGTTCAGTATTATAAAGTTCATACATGACACACAAGGTGTTCAGTATTTATAAAATTCATACATGACGCACAAGGTGTTCAGTAATTCTTTGACATTCATTGAGACTCTCAGCACATGGGATAGAACTGCCAAGTGTCAATTTTCGGGTGGGGGTGGAGGTGAGTAAGGTAAGCCAGGTGGGCAGGGGTTGTGAAGTGTGACAAAATGTAACATGGATGGGGAAATCAAGAAAAAAAAAGCGGTAAGTAATGAGGGAAAGACTCTTTCAGGCTATGTTGTTTAATAAGAAAATAGCATCACTCGAACTTACACATGTGAATAAACTGTTTTGAATAAATAATTTAATAGACATATACGCTAATGCTTAATGGAACTGCTACAATTTAAGGAATGGAATTTTAATAGACACATGAATTATTTTTCTTAAACAAAAAATAATAAGCAGTCTGCAATTAGACTGATGAGTCAGAGGAGAAACTGCTTGTTTTCTTTTTTTGTTTAAAGGGAGGGGGGTGGAAATATTTGCGAGATGGTAGTTACACCATTCAGTACAGCAAACATGAAAGAATTCCGGCAAGAGTAGCTACCTCTTGAAGCATTAGTATAGCCACCTCTTGAAGCATTAGTATAGCCACCTCTAGAGGCATCAGCATGACTACCTCTGGAGGCTTAGTATAACTACCTCTGGAGGCATTAGTACAACTACCTCTGGAGGCATTACACTCATACCTCGCTATACAGCCGCTCTTTATACGCATTTCGCTATAACAGCCTTCATCAATTATGGCACGTTTTCGATTCACTGCCTAAATGTTTGCTTCTCTTGACCAAAAAAAATGACACTTTGGTACAAAAGTGAAAAAATATTGATTTGTTTGTATAATGCACCAGGGCATCCTACCTAATTTATCTGAACTATCTGAAGATATCATGATTGAGTACATTCTGAAAAATACAACAGCACTGATCCAACCAATGGATAAGGGTGCAATAGTCACTTTTAAGACACATTACCACACCCGAACTTTCCGACAACTCAGCATAGAGGGAAACCAATGGTGAATCTTCAATTAAAACATTTTGGAAAAACTATATAACATTAAGGATACTGTTGACAGCATCAGTGAATGATGGAAGGAATTAAAATTGACAACAATGAACCATATGAAAAAAATGAAAGCAGAGAATGTGTAAAAAAAAATACTGATGCAGACAGAAGCGTACCTGGGAGGGTCCAAAATCAAAAATCCCCCGGTCTTAGCAAGGGTCCCCAAATTTACTTTTTACATTAAATATAAAGTACATTATCTCATGTCATGTTGTCGAATGTCAAAATGCAGGGCCTTAAAAGAGGGCCTAAATGCCTGAGTTTGGCACTGGATGCAGAGGTCATTTTTCTTCCCGAAATTGAGGCAAAACATTTGGATCTAGTCCCACCAAAAAAAGGCTTAGAAGGTTTGAACAAGCGTGATGTGCTTGATCTGCCCAGAGCTAATAAGGAACCTCCTCCTTAAAACGATCCTGACGTCAGGCGTTGCGCTCAATTTCTCAAGGAATTGAAAAACCAGTCTTTAGCAGTTATAACTCATTGAAGAATGAACTAGACAAGAAGGCAAGACAAACAACATTGGACAATTGCTGTAAGCCAGGCCCATCCTTACCAGCGAAAAATGATGACGTCATTGATCTGCAGGTTACCATTTCTTCATTGTCTTCATTTTTAAAAAAATTATACACATTCATATTTTATGTAACATGAAATTGTTTCATTTTTGTTTATAGATTATTGTTGATTGTTGGAGTTTGTTATTATTTTATGTACAAATGTATTGCTTTAATTTAAATGAAATCAAAGAGAAAATACATTTTGAATGATAAATCATGTTACATATTTAAACAACTTGGAACCTATCTCATTGAATTTGTATGGATTTCTACTAGAACAATTGATTCCCTATACGGCTTTTCCCTTAGTGGCCAAATTTCATGGAACGTATGTAGGCCGTGAAGCGGAGTATGGGTGTAGGTCTCTGGAGGCATTAGTATAGCTACACTGGAGGCATTAGTATAACTACCTCTGGAGGCATTAGTATTACTACCCTCAAAAGGCATTAGTATATCTACCTCTGGAGGCATTGGTATGATTACCTCTGGAGGCATTAGTATAACTTCCTCTGGGAGGCTTAGTATAACTACCTCTGGTGGCATTGGTATAGCTACCTCTGGAGGCATTAGTATAACTACCTCTGGAGGCATTAATTATTACCACCTCTGGAGGCATTAGTATAGCTACCTCTAAAGGCATTAGTATATCTACCTCTGGAGGCATTAGTATAATTACCTCTGGAGGCATTAGTATCAGCTACCTCTGGAGGCATTAGTATAACTACCTCTGGAGGCATTAGTATAACTACCTCTGGAGGCATTAGTATCTTAGCTACCTTTGGAAGAACTATTATACCACTGGAGGCATTAGTATAGCTACCTCTGGAGGCATTAGTATAATTACCTCTGGAGGCATTAGTATAGCTACATCTGGAGGCATTAGTATAATTACCTCTGGAGGCATTAGTATAGCTACCTCTGGAGGCATTAGTATAGCTACCTCTGGAGGCATTAGTATAACTACCTCTGGAGGCATTGGTATAACTACCTCTGGAGGCATTAGTATAGCTACTACTTCTGGCAGCATTAGTATAAGTTAACTATGGTACCTCTATGACTGCTACAGCTTTAGCCATTTTAGGGATATAAAAGGGTCTGCTTAAGCAAATGGCCTAATAATGAATGAAAACTAGCACAAATAAGCTAATGGCCTAATAATGAATGTAAAACTAGCACAAATAAGCTATTTCTTTGTCAAAGGGAAACAATGAAACTCAGTAACTAGGGAAAGTTATTTTATTTTACAAATAAACATTCAGTAAGGCAAAATGTGAAATAGCTACAATGTTACACCCCATTAGCAGGAAGCTGTAACTTGGAGCGCCTTGAATCTCCCATGATGTATTCCACCTCTCCATCAACACAGGTCATGTCATGAGCATGAGGTGGCTTCCGACTGGATGTTGCTACACTCACATTCTCCTCAGTAGTGGCCATTTTTAATTTTCTACTATTAGACATAAAAAAATAAATCATGACAATCCATGAAAGTCAGCATCACATATATTTTTTTTTTTGCAGAAACTTTTTCACTTGTGATGGCCACAATGAGCCTTGTATAATTGAAATATATCGAACAATTTCTTTTTTCATGGCCACCGTTTACCTCTCTTATGGCCGCAGGATAGTTCACCCTGCACTATAACCATCTCTGCATGTGGCAGTGTTTTCATATACAAAATGAGACACAACTTTGGATATAATGGTGCAAAGAACATATTTAAGTCTCTTTCAATGGACTTTTTTTTAGAGAATTTCATCAATACCAAACATAAAACAGGAGTTACATTTTTAAACAAGCATTTTAGTCAACAATAAGGCACAAAATAAAAAAAAATTGTTAACGAAAATATTAAAAGTCAGAAGTTTGTGACAGGATAGTGAAATTAATAAAGTCAACCAGGGAAAGTTAGAAAATTTTTTTTTTAAATCAATAGATAACTGTAAGCTTACACATATTCTGAAAAAAAAAAGATAAAAAAAAAATAGTGAAGCAAACCATTAATCAACCTCATTTTTAGATAAGAATTCTTTTACAATATACAACAATAAATACTTAAAATATAAGTATTTGGAATGTTGTTTTACAAAAAAAAATTGCAATTTGCGGGGTTTTCGTATACCCATGTTATCTTACACAAAAAAATAAATAAAAGCAATATATATTTTAGCTTAAAAATTAATTATTTATAAATTTTCTTTTTTTTTTCCTTCTAATGTTTTATTTTGCCCATTACCTTCTTAACTGCTTATAAACTTCCATTTGTGTGTTATATCTAACTCCTACAGCCAATAACTACCACTTACAGATCAATTCATTGAGCTTTTCTTGTTTTTTTTTTACTGATGTGAAAATATCACACTGATTACCCAAGTTCAAATGGCTGGCTATTTTATCAACTTATGTTATCCTATGAACCAATGCACTTGTAATCTCAGGTGGATAGAACTGATACACAGTTGAACATTCCCTGTCAGATCGCCTACCAACAACCTGACCTTAGATAAGTTGAGTTTCCTCTTCTTTTTCTCTCTGCTCCAAAGTTATTTTCATTTATAGATCACTTGATCAAAATTTATATTTTATTTCACTTCCAACACTTTGAATAAACAGATTATACTCAAATGTAAAAGAACAATAAGTAAATGCAAACTGCTTTTTACATTGTGGAAAGAAACCTTCTTTGAAAAAAAGTGGGTCAACAATACTACTTGAGTGCTGAGCTGAACTATTTTGTACCCAAATATAGACTTTATAAATTTACCATATTCAAAGTTATCTCATGTCTATTTTTAGAAAGGAACAGTTTGTCCCCAAGGATCTAACACCAGCTGTTTCCTGACATAATATATATATATATATATATATTAAAGCTATATTTATATTATAGAATGAAGAGAAACCAAACATTTTAAATTCTCTTTCAACAGTTCATCCTGAATCCTAGCTATGAATGAGTGAAGCAAACCTAAACCTGTGGCATGAATCCCTTTAAAAAAAAAAACCATTTACTTGCTTACAAAATTTATCATGTCATTTTCAAAACTAGCTCTTCCCATACTATTTTACAAAATGTGTATTTATTTTACTCAAAAACTTCTACAATTATTTTAATAAACCATGTTTTGCATAATCTTAAAAAAAATCAATAATGAAATATAAATGCAATCTGTGTTCAAAAGAATTTGAGTGAACACAGAGATGAGAGGATAACCATAGATAACAATAAGCATGAATAGTTAAAGTAGCTTCCCAATGAAGTGGTAAACGACGAAAAAAAGTTGTTAGAAACAAATAGATTCAGAAATTCTCTTTTTAAATTCATGATTAGTTGAATTGTTAAATGCCAAATGTCACGGGGAAAAGTGAGAAAAGCTGAAATAGGAAGCTCAGAATTTGGTGCAGTAACCAAAAAAATATTTTCTCACCAAAGCTAAAAATCTGTAAAAAAAAAAATAACTCCTAAAATACTTAAGAAATTCTATAAGTGCAATAAAAATGACAAAGAAATCAATTTTCATCTTAGTATAAAAACTAATAACTTATAATATTCATTTTCACAATATTTAAGCCTATGAATTTATCAAAACAGCCTCTATGCCATAAATTACAATAAAAAAAATAATTACAAGCTACTGTGTCAAAATCTCTTAATTATCCTGGAATTCATGTTTTAAAAAGAATAAGGAAAGTTTTCAATGCTGCATCATATTGTGGTTTTATGTGTTTTTATGTGACTTTCAAGTGCCATTAAATAAAAATGATATTTAAAAATTGCGTTCGAAAAACCTTAAGTACTGATAAGAAATCAGGAAAAAAAAATGAGGTTAAATAAAAAACATAAATTAGTCTGTATTAATTATTTAATTATTAATTACTTTAATCATCTGCTTAATTAATCTATTCAAGCAATGCAATTTTACAAATTAGCTCATGTTAGTGTGGAGAACGGAGTTATCACAAAGACAAGTTACTACAATGTAGGTCTAAAAAGCAAAATCATAAATTTTAATGAAGTTCAGGGTTATGTCTTTCTTGACTAAAATAAGATCAGAGGGTTACAATTTCTAATGGCCCAGGTAGGGAAAATGCATTACTTTTGTGTCAATGGGAGGGGATCAATTACATACTGCGAATCTAAAAGAATGAGGTCAACACAATTTCCTTGCAACAACGAGATAAGTCGCTGAACTTAAAGTTGCTAACCTTCAATGGGTATTTTAACCAACCAATCAAACAAGTGGGCGCCCTAAGCCTTATGGGAAACAGGGAATGTAGAGGGTGTATAAAGGTAGAGGGTGTATAAAGGTAGAGGGTGTATAAAGATAGAGGGTGTATAAAGGAGAGTTAGGATGAGACAGTCATAGAGAATGAATGCAGGAGTCTGAAGAAGTACATCATAGTCAATGTAGTGTTTAGAATCGGACGGAGAGCAGTCATGAGTAGATTACAGTGAAGTTATTGGAATTGCTAATGGATTATATTTGATGTTACTTGACTTTTGCAATTAACATAGCCATCATCACAACAACCCAAGTGCTTGTGTTATAAATATTACTGTACTGTGCGTGAAGATGTGTTTATTTAACATACCTATAATAGAACAAAAGAAGCTACAGCTCTAATACTTGAAAGAATCCTAGGCACACAATATACAAAAGAAAACAAACCTAGAACATAGCGGCAACTAAAACCAAACTGAATGGAACAAAACCCTTACAGTTAGCTTAAAGACACTGTAAGCACAAGTTTCTGACAGTACAATAAAATACTTAAAAGCACTGTATCCCTGTATACATAAGGCTTTAGAGCAATAATAAAATGAAAATCAAGTCACACACGTATATCAAACATGAAACTGTCTGTAAACATTAGAATGTGTAATATTACTGCAATATCCAAATTCAACCTATCAAAAAAAGATGAAACATCTTCAACAATTCAATCAATAATTTAGCATCTGTTGAGGATTAGCTGGATTAGTTTTTGTGGTTTTATTACTCAATAAATTTACCTTTTTTTTTTTATTCTGCAATTCATCTGATGTAACATAGAGCAAGCAATTAAAAAAAATTAATTATGTGCATAAGATGTGCAGCTCTAACATGTAAACAAATATAATATGAATACAAATGATCTATATAATATCATCTCTTTGTCTACCTAATATAAACGCAGTTGTACTTTCCATGTTTTCCCCATTTTTTTAATGAATATGTTATCCCTGGATTTTTTAAAGAGCCTGCAAATTATAGCCCTCTAGTGCAATTTCTACTTTCCCACTGTAAAAGGTCAGAGGAGAATTGTGTAATCCATGATCTACATCTTCCACAAAGCAATGACTATTTGTAATGCTAAAATCTGAATTACTGGAATAGAGTATAAATACACACAGCATGTGAATGTAGAGTCTGATAATGTAATAATTGTAAAAAAAAAATAATAATAACTTAGGGTCATAGCTTATTTCAATTTCAAAAGAAAAAAATTTAGTGCTACGATTTGAAAAAAAAATAATAGGTGGATGACTTAATGTCAATGCTGTAGTATTTAGGTCAAAGACTTTGAGTACAATGTTATGCAATACTATTCACACATAGATAAGCTAATAGTTGAAAAGCTTTTTTCATAAGAGTGTAAACTTCTTATAAGAAGATTTTTTACTACACAAAACCCCCAAATTCATTAAAGAATGTTTTGAGGCGGTTCTCCCTGGTTTTTTTTTTTTAGAAGGGGTTCTCCTGGTTTTTTTTTTTTAAAGTCCCTGAAAGAAACAGATTTTCCTCTCTTAAATACTATAAACCACTAATGGGAAGTTTGTTGTCCTTATTTCATCCCCCACTATAACCATGGAGGCACCACAGGAGACGTATGTATGTGACTGGGACTCACCTTAAGTCGAACCAGTAACCCACATCATGTAGATCCATCTCACTTCCAAAGCACTACCCTATTTTCCTTGTTTAGCTTGATTCACTATGCCCATAATTTCAAATAATTTAAAACGCAAAACCCCTTATAAATAAAATAATTAAATATTAGTTTCCTTATATTCTACGCGAAGTGTGTTTAATACTTACACTAATAAGTTCTCTTAGTTAAATCAAAGCATACACAACAGGCAAACTAGTCCAATAATTTTAAACAAAAAACATAATATATTAAATAATTAAATATCACACTAAATACTAGCACTTATAAGTTTAGTTAGTTAGTAGCAAGCCTGCACAACAGACAGTCATAAGACACAAAACAATAAAGTGTAAAACAGAGCAATATATAAAACCAAAATTAGTTTTAGAAGATCTTCTCTATAACTCCTAGCTGATTCACTAATTCATTGGATATTAATCGATGTAGTTTTTAAATCTCAAATGTGAATGGGAGTTATAAAGACAATAATACAGGAGAATTTGGCACCCTACAATGGAATGATCTGATTACTTCTCTTAGCTAATTCCAATGAATTGCATAATCAAAACATTGTCAAAAAGAGAACTGCAATTTCTGTTAAATTCAGCATGACCTTTAAAACTCATACATAATTAAACATGCCAGCTTTGAACACCCTTGGACTTGTACTTTCAAGTGTCCAAATCTTTTTCAGCCATATGAGTTTTGAAATTAAATTATTGCCAATATGTTTATTTTTTCCTGAAGTATCTAACAAGTTAATATTTTCATTAACAGGATATTGTGCAGAGATGTAGATGTGTGCACAAACATCCTAATACACAGAAAGCTTCTTTGTGCTATTAGTCTTATGTACACATTCTGCAGAGAAATAGGATATTTTAAATCGGAGACTTAGAAGGGATATTTTAAATTGGAGACTTGAGAACCCAGCTGAAAGCAGGTAGTTAAACTATTAGCCAGCAGGGCGTTTAATGTAAGAGGACCACGCTTTCTGGTGAGTACTTGTTTTAGGGTTACACTAAAATACATCACTGCTAAAAAATAAAAATAAAATGGCTTCTTTAATGAACATAATTAACTTTACTTCATATAATTCTTTGATTCTGTCAAAGCCATGAATTTTAATTATAGCAAAAATTCAAAGAATTCATGATTTGTGATTACCAATACAAATTCAACATATGAACCCCTTAAGTAACCAGTGCTTTTTTTGTGCCGGTATGCACCGGTGCAGCGCTACCGGCACTTTTTATGATGTAGGGGGAAAAAATTATTAGTTTTCTTATGTTGTAGCGTTTATTATTAATTTGTTCAAATTGGATTATTTTAAAATTGAGCGCAATAAGAATTAAAATATAAAAATGTGAAAATGCTTTCCACGCATACACAGGGTTCTTTCTTATAAAGCACAGAGAACTTAACACAATTTTTTAAAAGTAAATCAAAGGATAACTTGAATAAGTTGTTAGTTAAATTTTTACAAATCATAACAAATGTATACAGTAATAATAAAACAATTTAACTTAATTAATTATAAAATAAAATTATTTCATTTTGAAAATAAGTACTTTCATTCGCGAACTTACCCGCGTACAAACGTTCCCCATCCTTTATAAATTACAGTCGCGAAAAAGGTTGAGAGCCGTTGATCAAGAGCGAGATTTATCTTGGGGTTATCGTTGCGGAAATGGAGAACAGAATCAGTGACGTAAGAAAGGCTGCGCAGTCGCACATTGCGCTAAACTATGGAGAGGCGCCGTATTTTGAGACCTTTTTCTGCACCTTTCAGATCCAGGATAAGTGCGCAAGTTTAATTTTTTTCTTTACCTCACGCAGGGCTACCACAACATAACATGAAGTAATAATGAACTATATCTATGTGATCGCTCTATCGCTCACCAGCGGTAACGATGGGTCATTGGTTCAACAGTGTAGTTATAGTTCCTAGCCTCGCTGTACCACTGGTCACAGACCTCTTGAGCTGAAGATAAAGCGTAGAAGAGAAAGTACGTATTGTCGACCTATTCCACACTTTTACTACAATGGACAGCATAATTGTTCAATGTGTAGATATACACACGCCATTCAGACCACACCTGCAACCAGCAGGATTTATTACTCTCACTTTTACATTGTTGGATTTATTACTGCACTCACGTTTATAGGTGGCGTTGTTCGAAGTCCACTTCATGGCAATATTCTCCCCTACCCTAGTCCTTTGTACCTGTTGCCACTGTGCACCAGGTCCTGGCTGGCCAGTTTGTCTGTCCACTGCTGGGTCATCGTGCACAGGTCATCATTTAGTCTATCAAAACGTTTAGGAAGGGAGGGGTAACGTTATAACTTATAACGAAACCATGTTACATTTGCGCATGATTTATTGTACACTAGAAAGCACCAAGTGAGCACCAATGTCATTGCTCATGTCTTGGTGTAGTTCCCCCATCATCCCATTGTTCCTCCATCGGTGGAGTTGTAAGAAAGACACTACAATAACAATGTCACACAGTAGTTTATAGAATCTAAGAGATGAACATCTTGTCCTTCACATATTAGAGACGCATGCGGATAACATTGGAGTCACATATTGTATTTATAGAGTAGGTCACATAATGTAGTTATAGAGTTGGTCACATATTGCATTTATAAGTAGGTCACATATAGTATTTATAGAGTAGGTCACATATTGTATTAATAAGGTAGTTCACATATTGTATTTATAGAGTAGGTCATTATTGTATTTATATAGTAGGTCACATATTGTATTTATAGAGTAGGTCACATATAGTATTTATAGGTAGGTCACATATAGCATTTATAGAGTAGGTCACATATTATGTTCATAAAGTAGGTCACATATTGTATTTATAGAGTTATGACTTCGAGTCCCCCAGGGCCCTCACTTGAATCTTGTTAAATTGTTTAAGTTTACAAAACCTAATATAAATATTGATTCTTAACTTATTTTAACGGATTATACAGTTTGGGGGGGGGGTATTACGATGAAATAAAAATCAGTCTTATAATGCAATCCAAATTGTTTGTTGAAAATCACAATTTGTTTGTAACAAGTTAGCTGATAGATAGCGGGCGGTTAGGTAAAGACGCAATTTAGTTTAAGTATGATGTGGCTTTTGATGATGCGGCTTTGATGATGTGGCTTTTGATGATGCGGCTTTTGATGATGCGGCTTTTGATGATGCGGCTTTTGATGATGTGGCTTTTGATAATGTGGCCTTTGATGATGCGGCTTTTTGATGATGTGGCTTTTGATGATGCGGCTTTTTGATGATGTGGCTTTTGATAATGTGGCCTTTGATGATGCAGCTTTTTGATGATGTGGCTTTTGATGATGTGGCTTTTGATGATGCGGCTCTATGTTAAATTAAAAAAAAATTAATGTACTCTCAATGAGCTGATGTATAGCCTACCGTGTACTAAGTACTATGCTTTTCCACAAATAATATTTATAAAAAAATCCTCTTTAACAGAATGTGTTGTTTTATCGATTATGGTCAGCGTCACTGCCCATGGGGCAGTACTAAACGTCACAATATCGGCCTCAAATTTTGCTGGTATTGTTTCTCATTAAAAGCGAAAAAAAAAATTCCTAAGCGCCCGAATAAAAAAAAATGATAGATTAGCAATCTTTAAGTGGTGGCCCTATGCGAAGGTCATTTTGGGGCCCCTAGTCAATATAAATAGACCATAGACACAGGTCGATTTAGAGATTGCCTAGTCAAAGGTAAAATATATTTAGACCAGAACTAATTTCATTTTGAAAAGACCATAGTCGAAGGTAAATATGGGGGAAAATATGTCGGGGGAGGGGTAGGAGCTTGAGACAAGAAGATTAATTTAGGGGGCCTGATTAAAGTAAATTTGTGGAGGGGGCAGGTTAGACGAAGTTTCATTTGTGGAGTTGAGACAGAAAAATCATGGCCGCCGCTGAGAAAACCTTTGGTCCTAACAACCTTTCTCCACTGCCGCCCACTTGACTCCTCGGGCTAGAAAATTTTTCCCAGATTTGCACTTGCGTATGGTGGGCCTAACTGTTAGCAATGCAGGCCTTCCAGAAAGTGAAACTTTTTTTGGTATCGATGGGTTAAGGCAGGGTCCGCAACCTGCAGTGTTTTTGCAGCCGCATGCGGCTCTTTCGATGTCATGTTGGCTCTTTCGATGTCAAATTGCAGCCTAATCAAATAACATAATATTGGAACAATAATTTAAGTGGCTCTTTAAAACCTGAGAAAATTGGTAAATTATAACTTTTAACTCTTTCGTCTCCAAAATGTTGCCGACCCCTGGGTTAAGGGATAATGAAAGTCATGACAGGGGAGCAGCCCCCATTAGTAATGGGAGGCCGCAGCTCCCGTTAGCAGTGGGAGGCCCCGGGCAGCACGTCTAGTTCGCCTGTCCATTGGAAAGACCCTGGTGGTGATCCCCCGGATGCGAGACGGAAGCAGAGAAATAAACATCCCAGATTTGGGAGCTTCCCCCTCCCCCCAAGCAGACACCTAGTTCAACTGTACATAAGCACGGCCCTGGTAGCAGACAAGGGTACGAGACGGGCTCACATAAATAAACATCCCGACTTCTACGGACACTTGATTGTACTAATGGCCAACCTCAGGGCGTAAGCTTTTGTGTTTCTTGCGGTACTCATTGTGTATCCTGACGATGTCTTTGTGAACTCTTAGTGGAGATGATTCCTGGCTTCTGTTGATGACAGATATAACAATTTTGTTTTAATGTTGGCATTTCCAATATTTCCAGAAGGGAGTGAAGAAGGGCGCGGCATAATAGTGAGTGAAAAAGTCTGGGCATAGAATTGTAGCTATACCCTGACAATATTATACCAAGCTGCTCTCTATCCCAGAAGCCCTCAGGCGGTAACTGTTGACACTTGGAATGAGGATACAGATATATTAGCGGGTAGGAATCAACGGGCCCAGTTATAAATAATGTTTTCGCTCAACATAGCCCCACAACATAGCATCATAATTTATGATTATCCGGCATTCATACAGTGGCAGGTTGGCTTAAGGGACAACAGAAAAAATAAAAACATAGACATTAATTAGCCAGCCGGAGAGAATAAAGTCTACCGAAGACAATTTTTATTTTTTTTGCATATAAATGCTGAAACACATAGTTTTCCTGGTTATTTATGTAAGAGGGTTGACTGTGTATCTTCTTAGAGCGGCGGTTCTCAAATATATCCGGGACTGTACCCCAAAGGGTGCGATACAGAGGCGTAGCTGGGGCGGGGGGTACATATGTCCCCCGGGCGCCGGAGTTCAAAGGCACCAAATGGTATATTTTACGTATAATATATGGTTTTCGAATGGGGGGGGGGCGCTAAAAGGTATTAAGGTATAATGCCCCGGGCGCAAGTTGCCTTGCCCCCCTCCCCTCCTTACGCCTCTGGTGTGATAGTATACCCGCTGGTATCCCTCACTAAGTTCGCAAATAAATGTACCTATTTTCATAATGGAATCGTCTATCGATGCGTACCCCTGCATAACCTTTCCCCGGTTGAGAACCGCAGGGCTTTGTTTTCAATTATCAATAGTTTTGTTTTTCCAAGACTTTTGTTTTATGTTTTTTTGTTCAAAATAATTGACTGTAGTGTAAGGTACCCAGATAGGGGGCAGTCCATTTTGTAAGTAATCCAGCAGAGCGAAAAATGACATTCTCAGCGCTGTATATTCACAAACGTGGATCACCGTGTGGTTTTTTGGACTTCAAGCTGCTTGTTCAACTCCTAAACTACATTATGGAAAAGAACAGGATGTAACAATGATTCATGATTTGATAAAAAAAATGGTCAGTGAAATGTGAAAGTTAAATTTATGGTTATTTGCTACTCTCGCAATAGTTCGCACAAAAAAAAATCCGAACATATCCTGATGAAAATAATAATCTTTATTATAACTACCTCTTACTTCAACATCCTTTTCTACTGGATTTAATGAAGTTAAAATAATTTTCTTTCCGGAAATAGTGTAGTAAAAAGAGAAATATTAGAATTGGAAACGACAGAAAACAATATGCATTGGTAAGCTATTTTAGCGTCAGTGGCTTTATATACATACGTGTTTCAATATCAAACCACACAATAAATGTTTTACAGTAAGCGCTATTTAAAAATCCCTTACCATTTACTAAAAAAAAAACCACCATTACTGTTAGTATCTAACAGTGTAGCACTATATATATTGATGTAGGCCACAACAGCATTTGTATTCTGTGAAGCACGTCAAAAGACAATCTTCCAACTGTTGACTTTGTGAGCCAATCGATCGATGAAAAAAAAGAATTGCGAGAAAATAATGTTCTGTAAAATAGCACTTATAAATATATTAAAACAAGCGAAATATGACTTCAAAATCAGGCTTGCGGAGCCATAAATTTTCGGCTCAGCTCCGGCTCCCACAAATTTGACGGCTCCGGCTCCGGCTCCCTATTAAGATAATATCAAACGAGACAAAAAAATTTTGTAATTGCGCCACGCAAACATGCCGCTGATAAAAAGTTATGCGAATTTTGTCGCGTTCACCCCCATAAAGGCCCGAAGCGTGCGGGGGACCGGGGCCCCTGCGTTTTGTCTGACCCCCCCTCTGCTTATTTGTTCTACTTAGTAAAATGTATTACCTCCCCCTGCTATTGCCTGGCCCCTGCTGTACAATACTGGCCCTGCTGTAGAATTTTCACGCTACGGAGCTGCCCCATAGTCAGGAACTTGAAAAAAAATATACGCATGTTGGTTTAACTAAAAACAAAACCATTTCAGTGCATCCAGAATCATATCATTATTTTCGACCGAGGTTTCACTAGTCGCCATTTTCATAAGTAATAAAAAGTTATTTTAATGATCAAATTAGCAAATAGTAAAATGATACATTATTTAAAATATTTTTAAATACTTCAGTATTTATATTTATTATTCATAAATTCGAAGTAACTATTCGGACCCGGGTACCTATAAACTCCGATTTTTATTCGGACCCCCGTCCCAATAAAAGTCTGATACTTATTCGGACCCGTGGCAAATATGCACTTAGCTTAGCTATACAAAAACTTTATTATATTTGAATTGTATGTGATTTAATCGTTACTCAGTGTCTAGGATTCCACTAAGCGGACTCTGTATTATTATTTTTTCGGGTTCCGTCTAATAAAGTTTAAATATAGCTAAACTGGTGCATATTTGCCACGGGTCCAGTAACAATCGGATTTTAATGGGACCCGGATCCAATATAGCCACAGCCTTATAAATGTATATACTCTATTTCAGATATTCTGTTTATAATAAAATTGTTACATACAGAAAGCGACCATTTTGTTTTTAGTCTATTACAAATTCGCGGCAGCCCCGTAGCGTGAAAATTCTACAGCAGGGGCCAGGCATTCTACAACAGGGGCCAGGCAATAGCGGGGGGGGGGGGGGCAGGTAATACATTTTACTAAGTAGAGCAAATAAGCAGAGGGGGGCCAGACAAAACGCAGGGGGCTAAACTGCGGCTACACATGCTACGGGCCTGATTCGCGGTCAAATAATAATACGAAATGACGCGTTCTATTTGTCGTCTTAGTAAAAAAAAATTATTTTAAATGATTGATACAATTATTCTATGAAATAAAACTTTTAACTTATATATAACAAAATAACATGCCATTAAAAAAAAAATTCGGAGGGTAAACAAGATTTAAAACGAACACAAAACGATTCCCCGTTAAAAATTTCTTGTGGTGATGTGCGTGCACGATATCATTTAACGCTGTTACTGTTCGTAAAAATAACAACATTTCAAATTGTAGGAAGCAAACAATCAAACAAATTTGGAATTTTAAAGCTAAAAAAAAATTCTGCTCAAAAAAAAGCATTTAGGAGCCATTAGGAGCCGCCAGATTTTTCGGCTCCGGCTCCAGCAAAGTAGCGGCTCGGCTCCTCGGCTCCGCAAGCCTGTTCAAAATACCCCCCTTTCCATATATTTCAGCAAATATATAAAACAGCTCATGTTCATGATATTTAATAATTATTATTAAACATTACATATTTATTCATTTAAAAAAAAATTCACTGATCCTTGGTTGGGGGAGAAATCATTTTTGGTATGGGGTTTGTCAACCTCCCACTAATGACGCCCCTGGTTGGGATATCTTTGACATTATATTGAAATTATAGGACTTTCACCTAGCTTGGCTATCCATCAGATTATTTTCATGCATTTCTGAAATTAAAACCGGAGCTAACAAAGAACGGACCAGTCTGGACAATAAGGGCCTCATATCCCAGCTCCCCCTACTTGGTTTGTGGAACCTGTGGGGACGGAGGGGACGATAGTTGCCACCCTCAAAAGACCGTTACTGCCACGAGTATAAATTCTCAATTTAAATGACACATTTATACATTTATTTTTATGTTGTCAATTGTTGGGGTTCAACACACTATCTTGTCCAATGGCCCTTATTGCTATTAAGACGAGCCCTCTGTTTGTAATGTACTGGATCACGGTGATGGCCGATCTGACGGGTTTGAACCCAGGCAACTTGAGTCTCAATGGTGTGTATTGTGATATTTAAGTTAAGTAATAGCATCTCATCCTGCTGGACCGGGAATTACTAAACATTAAAACATATAAAGATTTAAGGCGACTGGTTAGGGCAGAATCATCAAGTGGCGACATTACTACCAAATACTTGTCATTACGTCGATGATAACGATAAGAATAATAATTAGAATAACGATAGTGGAGAAGACGATGGGTGGAGGGAGGATTCATTAATGTGTTTAGGATTATCTATAAAAAAAATCTCTGGAAGACCATGAGAAGGAATGGGGGGATGCTAAAAGTTGCCGATATTTTACGTGAATGCAGAGTAGTTTTATAATATTGGCTGACATATTATAAACATCAAATTCGACAAAAATATACAAGTGAATAACCATTACCATTGAAAGATTGCGTAGCAGTATCTTAAACCCAGATTTAGGTTTTAAAACACATCCTTTTAATGTTTTCTTCATTTTTAGTGGCTTAGTAACTCTAATACTGTTTATGATAGTTAAATGAAAGTTGATATCGTTCGAATAAACTAGTTGTTTTAATTGTGAAAGAGATGGCTCTCAGGATGAAGATGATACGAAGAATTGATTGAAGATATTGAAAAAATTAGATAACGTTCTTCCAACTGGAAAATGATATCTACGACTTGGATAGTGAAAGTGAAGAAGAAGAAGATGACCATCTGATCGTTGAATCTCGATTATTCGAATCGAATATCAGCAGTAAGTTTCCGTTTAACATTTCATTTTTAAATAAAAAATACTACGTTTGCCATATCATTATTTATTCAAAAAATATGTAAGTGAAAGCGAAATGTAATTTGTTTTTAATGTCGTGAAGTAAGAAACAGCTAAAGATCCATGTAAATAATGTTTAATTATTTATGATATCATAAAAGTTAAGAAGTTAACTTAATTTAAGTATAGTGCATTTATACATCTTCCAAAACTGTTAAGATTATGTCTGTCTCTCTAGCTCAATGGTTCATAAAACTTTGCAGTTTCAAACTGAGTTTCAGTTTGTGACCCACTAAGACACCTGTTTTTTCCTACCTGTAAGTAAAAGTGAAAAAAAAATATAAAAAAAATGAACATATAAAAATCAGCTGTATATATTCCTGATTAAGTGATTAATATAATTTTGGCTAGGTATGGAATATATTGTCTAACAATTCTACTGTCTCACCCCTTTGTCACAGTTTGACATATTCTGCCCAATCAAGCAAAAAAAATAGAAATCTAAAGAAAAAAATTATTAGCGAATTGGTTGAAAAATAGCCAAATGGCTTTTTTAGGTGTATTAATTATGACCGAAATGTATCAAAAAATAGGTTTTTTAGTGAAATATGCACTAATATGAAGAAAAATGATAAAGATGCTTTTATATGACAAATACAAATCATTTTATTGCTTGAAATATGGTTTTAAATTTGCATTGAACTTAAAATATATCACAAATTAAAAATATATGATTTTTCATGAAAATCCAAACCCTACACACTATATGCTAATAATTTTATCTCTATTTCTGTGTGTGTCTCTTTACTAGTCTGGACACACACAAACATACTTTAAAACTTTGAATATTTTTTTTCGCTAACAGGCACTGGTGTTTCCTTCAACTCAGAGTTAGAAAATCTTGAACTTCTGTAAGTATCTTCTGAATAGTTTCATTCTTTAAATGAATATGTTTGACACTTCTGAATTTGAGTGAATTAATATATTTGGTTGCAAGTATGTTTTCTGTGAATGTTAAGATCTTATTTAGATTTCTTTTATTGAAGTGGTTTTGTTATAAGTTTTTTGTAAGGTGATTACAACCTCTTTACATTTTCTTCATCCCAGTATATATTTAAGCAAATAATTTGCTTTTATACACTTTTACAAAAGATATTCATTGTAAACTATTAAAATCATTTTTATGCAGAGATTGGAAACGAATCTCAAATTACCTTCAGAACCACAATATCAGATTGAAAGAAATGACAAAAAGCAGTTAGCAGAGCAAGCTTTGTTCCTAAACAGAATGCTACAGATACCATGGTTAACCACATTAACAAAATAAAGGAATTGTTGAGTCTTTAGCCACTCTAAAATGGTATGTTGTTCATTTCTTGAACCAATATGCTTTTATTTCAGTACCCTTAATTTAGCAGCATTTTTAAAAGTAAAAGATTTTTGCGCTTTAAAACTTTTTTTTTTTTTACATTACTAATTGAAGGGCTTACTTTCATGTAAAAAGTATGTCCAACTTTTGTTTTTATATTACTAATTGAAGGGCTTACTTTCATGTAAAACTATGTCCAACTTTTGTTTTTATATTACTAATTAAGAAAATTTACTTTCATGTAAGTATGTCAACTTTTGTTTTTATTCATTGTAGGCTGATTTGGATGAAAATGCAACAGATGGCACCACTGTCAAGCAGACATCTAGTTCCTCATTCAGAGCTCCTTTTTTTAGCGAGTTTATCAGTATGTATCTTAGGCTGGACCGAATGATATGTTTTTTAATGCAGTTAAATATTAATGAGCTTTACAAGAGCCAACATGCTAATGATTGCTGGGTGAGATTGTCAAATTGTCAGTCTGTACATGAATTTTTAAAGCTGCAAAGGACATCACCTAGGAATCCATTTAAGAAGTAGGAATGGTATTGACATCTAGTTACGTCTAAAGCAGGGGGGGGCAGGGCACAACCTATTCACCCTTGACGACCTTATTAAATGTTCCATTTAGATTACAGCGATGGCTGCCAGAGTAATTTATATCATTATTTTAATAAAGGAATACAGAATACTAGTAAATAATCCATGGTGTAGCATACGCTGGAGAATTGCTCATAGATGAGTGAAACAGCAGCACGAAGAAATCAGGACCACGTGAGGGAACGTTGTTCCAAGAGCGACAATGAGGCCCCTGTTAGCATGAGGGGGGTGTTAGCTCGAGACTAATGATGAGCAGGCAAGGGCGGGAGGAGGTTTGCCTGAATTTTGCTACCTGCTCTGACATATTATATATATAGATAATTTGTTTTTTTCAAGACTGCAATTTACCCTCCCATATGGCTGCTGGCTGTGCATCCTTGGTATAATGATTCCCGCTGAATGGAATATTTGTTAAATATTAAATACTTCAAATAATTTTTGTCAAAATTTTTTTCAGTTTCCCGAACCGAATCAGGATGTTATATCAAAGAAACAGTCAAAAGATTATGATATAATTGTTATAGAATCAGTGAAGGAACCTAGGTTGTATTGTAAGTAAATCATACTGATTGTTTAATTTATATGTTGCGCAAGGATTAGAACAGAAGATGTATTAATATACAGTTATTCTGTGATGGCTATGTTAATATACACTTTTTTTACATTATTGGTCTCTCTTTGTTATATTTTTAATAATATTTTTATATTGTTTATTGTTAAAAAAAAAAAATAATTTAAACTTTTTTTCTTTTTTACTTAATTAATTATTACTATTATTTTTGTTGCAACAGTTAGAGAAAGCTTCTAGAAATACTCTAAAATACGGTGATTGAAGATTCGAAACAGAAATTATTGGCTCCATTTTATCCCGGTAAGTTTATTGTTTACATTTTTACTTGTGACTTATTTAAAGAAATATTATAAGTAAGGAAAGTTTTTTCAATCTAAAAGCAATTAAAATTTTTTTGAAGTAGAAAAAAAAATTACATTTTTAATAAAAAACTTATTCTTAAAGTGAATAGGTTTTTTAGAATTGTTGTGTTTGTTGGTTTTCTTGTAACAATTTTATGTGATTTTTAAATCTTCTAGGATGGAATCTGAACTGGAAAAAAAGCAAAAGTGTTCAAATCAAATTGATGAGCTCCTATCCAAAGGTAATTTAGATGAAGTGATTCCATAAAATTACATGAAGAATCTTCTGATGTGCTTAGACGTAACAGAATTGGAGGATGAAATTGCAAGATGGGAGAAGGAAATTGCAAAAAGAAGTTAGTTGTGCTTAATATATTTGCTGCATTTTTTTTTCTAGATCACATAAAAAAAAAACTTAACACAATGCTGTGAGTGGCTCTGGGTTTTTTGTTGTGAGACAGATCTACATGGTGTAGGCTTGGGGTTCAGGAAATCCCAGCGTGTCAAGTCACCTAAGTCTCCTGTTGCGATTTCACACTCGACTGTGGTGGTGATGAAAAAATGGGTCTACAAATACCATTATCAGTAGTGGTTTATAGGTACACAGATAAATATCTCATCCTTAGAGAAACTTTAATAATAATAATAATAATCTGGGGTATAGTCCACCTTTTATCACAATGTCTGAGATGGTAGACATGTCATAAATAATCAGCTTATATTAGTCAAACTATCATTTATAACTTTTAATACTGGCAGCTTTCATTAGGACTACTATTTTTAGCACAATGGTATCAATGCTTAAATGTGACTGTATGTATTTAAATGAGCTATCTCTAATGATTAATTACATATTATATTATACATGTTTAACATTATTGACTTCCTGAATTAGAATTTATTTTAGGTATATTGATTATTTTAAATCAAATGCCTAACTTTTCCATTAGCGTTTACGCTAAAAATCCCTAAGCTTCACTAGTATCATTAGAAGCTTTGCTGGAAACATGAAAGTTTGGATTAAATAAAAAAAGTAGTTATATTAGCTCATTCCTAAGACATTTTTGGTTGCTGTTTATATTTTTTTTTCATTATTCTTAAAATGTTTTGAATTGTTTGATTTTTAGAAGAGTTTCTACATTACAAGGATGTCATAGAACAGCTGGAGGCTGACATAAGGAGTAAAGAAATGTGCAGTTTGGTAAACTATAGTACAGCTTAATGTCTTGTAGATTGAATACCATTTGTCTCGCTCAATTTAAATTATTAAACACTCTCTTTTAGGATAATATCTATATAAATTGACCTGTGAAAAATAATAATGTTGTAATTTTTTTTTTTTGCTGTGTACTCTTGAACTTTATTAGACTTTGTCACTATAGTCATTACCCTTTTTACTTAGACTTTGTCACAATTCTCAGTCCCTGTACTAACAAAATTTGAATTTATCAGAGGGCTCAATCCCCCAAGCTGACATTTCCTAAACTGACAATTTTTTTATTTTTACTTCAGAAAGATATCAGATGAAGAAATTTTGGCTCAAGTTGATTCATCAAGAATTGACTGGATGAAGATCTCAAAAATGAATGTAAGTTTATCAGGTTACTTTGTTTTCATAGTAAATGGCACAAATACTAAATGACACTGGTGATGGTTGATGATGGACAATGAATCTTCTCTTCAAAATTTGTTCTGAAAGAAGAAAAAAATCTTTCCATATACTACAGTGATAATAGAATGTATATAAATAATAGCGATTTGGGTTCTGCTTTTAAATCTAAAGTAAAGAATTAGTACGACAGTATTCCAGTTTAAAATACAATCATAAAAACAGATCTGCGAAACCAAAAAAATAACCTAGTCTACCGATCAAGCTAAATGGGGATATAACTCTATGCAAAGGTTTTGCAGGAATTTACACAGCTAGTGATGCTATAATATTCTACCAGAATAACAGAACCCTCAGGCTTTTAATTTTTTTGTATACTTATTAAAAGTGAACAGAATATGAACATTGCTTCTTATCCCCCTCCTTCCCCTGCATTGACATGTTCAGAGTAACAAAAATGAACTAATTGCTGAAGTCTCCTTAATTTCACCATACAGACCGTTTACTGTAAAATGAAATATTTAATTGTACAAGTAATACTAGATATTATACTTATTGTTTTTTTGTTTTTTTTAATAATATTTTTAAAACAGTTTAGTGATAACACTACTTGGGTAGATTGCCAGAAAGCATGGGAAAATCAAGTTTGCCCAAAGCTAAACACAGCGCTATGGTCTATTGAGGAGAGCAAAAAATTGAAGCAGATTGTGGCTAAATCAGAGACAAAGGAATGGGAAAAGATCGCTGCTGAAATGGGGGTGAGTTAATTGTTTCTATACGTTGTCCTCTTAGTTGATTGTTGTTTTTTTTAGTTTCCTGTTGAGTTTTGTTTTCAACTGGATTTCATATCGCTGCTTATGACAGTGGTGATAAAAACCAAGATGTGGAAGTAGTTTGCTGAAAGATTTTAGCTTTTGTATGCACTCATGTTAATTGTAAATGAATATATTTTAATGTAAACCATGTTTGGGTCTGATGGAACATTCTGTTTAGCTAAAAAGACTGAATCTTAGAGTCCCAGTCTCTTATGAAAATGGGGGGAATGGCTGATTTGTATGCATTATGTCACTTTTAATTTTCAAATGGAGGGCTCTGATTTGTATGCATTATGTCACTTTTAATTTTCAAATGGGGGGGGGGCTCTGATTTGTATGCATTATGTCACTTTTAATTTTCAAATGGGGGGGGCTCTGATTTGTATGCATTATGTCACTTTTAATTTTCAAATGGGGGGGCTCTGATTTGTATGCATTATGTCACTTTTAATTTTCAAATGGAGGGCTCTGACAGTTTGTATGCATTATGTCACTTTTAATTTTCAAATGGGGGGGGGGCTCTGATTTGTATGCATTATGTCACTTTTAATTTTCAAATGGAAACAATAGTTGCTTATACATTATGTCACTTTTAATTTTTCAAATGAGGGGAATCTGAGTTTGTATGCATTATGTCACTTTTAATTTTCAAATAGGGGGGCTCTGATTTGTATGCATTATGTCACTTTTAATTTTTCAAATGGGGGGAGGGCTCTGATTTGTATGCATTATGTCACTTTTAATTTTCAAATGGGGGGGGGGCTCTGATTTGTATGCATTATGTCACTTTTAATTTTCAAATGGGGGGGCTGGTTGTATGCATTATATCACTTTTAATTTTCAAATGGGGGCTCTGATTTGTATGCATTATGTCACTTTTAATTTTCAAATGGGGGGGGGGCTTTGATTTGTATGCATTAAATCACTTTTTAATTTTCAAATGGGGGGGGGCTCTGATTTGTATGCATTATGTCACTTTTAATTTTCAAATGGGGGGGGCTCTGATTTTATGCATTATGTCACTTTTAATTTTCAAATGGGGGGGGCTCTGATTTGTATGCATTATGTCACTTTTAATTTTCAAATGGGGGGGGGCTTTGATTTGTATGCATTAAATCACTTTTAATTTTCAAATGGGGGGGGGGCTCTGATTTGTATGCATTATGTCACTTTTAATTTTCAAATGGGGGGGGGGGCTCTGATTTGTATGCATTATGTCACTTTTAATTTTCAAATGGGGGGGCTCTGATTTGTATGCATTATGTCACTTTTAATTTTCAAATGGGGGGGGGGGGCTCTGATTTGTATGCATTATGTCACTTTTAATTTTCAAATGGGAGGGGGCTCTGGCAGTTTGTATGCATTATATCACTTTTAATTTTCAAATGGGGGGCTCTGATTTGTATGCATTATGTCACTTTTTAATTTTCAAATGGGGGGGGCTCTGATTTATATGCATTATGTCACTTTTAATTTTCCACTTTGAATGGGGGAGATGGTCGAAATTTCATGCCAAATTTGAGAAACATTGTATGTCTTTACAGGGAGGTAGGACAGCCTTTCAATTGTTTCTCTTATTACCAAAGGAACCTCAATATGGACCTGAAGTCAAGGTAAAAAATTAATCAGCGAAATTTCAGTCAATGATACTCATAAATTGTGCAGGCTGCATCTAATGTCTTATGATACATTAGAAATTATTCCTACAGATAAAACTTTTAACCAATCAAAAGGATGCTTATATTTCTCTTTATAATTCAGACAAATTTTTATTAGCAAATACAATCCACTTTTATGTATAAAAAAAAGTAGGATTAATAATATAAAAACATGATTTTTCTGTTATCTTAGTTAAAAAAAAATTTTTTTTGCTGGCATTCAATTAAATTTGGGTTTGTTAGATTTAAGTATCTTGGTTTTTTTTTTTAGATCATGGTCTAAGGAAGAGGAAAAGCTGATAAAGTAGCGCAGATCATTAAAGATGGCCTGGGTCATTACAGATGGACACAAGGTAATTTTAGAGTCAGTGCTGCACATTTAATTTTAGCGCTGCTCTTTTTTGTGTGCTAAGAATTGACTTTTACTAAACTGTATGTCAGCTTATAAGAACTTAGAGCATTAGCATCCTGATTTTGTGATATTATAAATGCAATAATATACCATAAACTAATCTATTTCTTATGAATCAACAGTGGCTTCACTCATGGATAGCCGAAGTCCACATGAATGCATGTCAAGATTCGCCAAGATCAACCCAAGACAAAATGTTG
Source organism: Bulinus truncatus (assembly GCA_021962125.1). Lineage (NCBI taxonomy): Eukaryota > Metazoa > Mollusca > Gastropoda > Planorbidae > Bulinus > Bulinus truncatus. The sequence goes on from JAGDYQ010000112.1 coordinate 2,307,648, forward strand.
GCAAATGGAGTGAGACTGAAGATAAAAGTAAGTTCTCTCCCTCAGACCCTGGCCTTGTACTGTGTGTAAAATTGTACTTTTAAGGAATTTTCAATCACAAGTAAAAGTGTATCTGCCTATTAGTACCAGACCTTAGAAAGGATTGATCTTTAATCGTGAGTTACACAGTTCACATGTCGTCACATCTCGCTTACTTGGGGTTTTATAGGGCTTATACATTCCACAGAGAATGCGTCAGCTTTGACATGTTGCAGTGAAAATTCCCCAATGAAGTTTGCACAGACCGTTGTGCATAAACCCTTGGGGCAGATGAGGTAGAGTGCACCTCTTTCCTGTGACACAGCCATTATAGGGTTAGTGAAATGCCCAGCCACCTTTTTTCTTTTTCCCAACAAATGTCAGCGACTAAAGAAGATCAATGGGTCCCTGAAAAGTCTCAGCATTGACCAGGGCTCTAACCCTAGACATTCTGGTTTGTAGTTGAGCTCTCTGCCTGCCATCCGTCTCTTTTTTTTTACATTTAACAGAGGACCCGCCATTGGATTTTGTTTAATTGGATGATTTCACCGTGGCCCACTGGAAGGGGATTATTTCTCATCCATGGAAAGTCACGCAATCATAAAGATAAATACACCACAGTTAATAAAAAAGAAATAATTTAATTTTTCTTGGGCAGCCCGGTAACATTCGATCCACTGGACTGGTCGGTCCGCCACTGGGGGTTGGGGGACCACTGGTCCAAATGACCCTCACAGTATTCATTTATCAGCATCAATCACACTTACACAAAACATGTATAACACCCAATTTTTGACTCAAGATTGTCCTCACTTTCATAATAGGATTGTTATGATGAATTAAGATTATTTGTTCCTAGATACTACATCAAAATTTTTATAAAAATGAATCCAAAATAATGTCCTACTTCATTGAAAACTGTGATTTGTCTTAACCTAAATTAATAATTTTATTAAGCTCTATTTAACAAGTACAGTTCTGCTGATGTGACAAGTTGTTTTGATTGCCATTTTTCGTCTCGACTAAATAATTGTGGCAAAGACCTTAAAATTTTGTGGTAATGACAAATCCAAACATTATTAAGAAAGTAGACATCTATTAAAAATCATATTTTTCTCAGAACCTACTATCTGCCTATCAGATGTTTGGATCTGCATGGTCTCCGGATTGCAAAGTTTGTTGGCACACGTAATTCTCTCCAGTGTCGCGACAGGTAAAGCTATTTTTTTTACTCTTTATTTTATTGTGAATAATACAAAGCAAATTGTGTATTCACCAAATTAAATTACATAAAAATAGTTATTTGAATTGTTCATCATTGGGAAATTTGACTTAAGAATATTCTGACCATGTTCTCTTTCAATTGTCTAGGTATTGCAATTGTTTGGCACCAAGCTTAAACTTTGAGAGATTTATGGCCAGCGATGTCAAATTACTGAAACTTCATAAAAAAATGGGACCTTGTGAGTTATAGATTAAATGTGCTTTTAGTTCCAGTTAAATCAAAAGATTTGATTTTTTAAAATGTGTTTTTTATTTTTGGTTCATATTATTGTTAGAAAGGTTATTAAAAGGATTAAAACCTCACTAATTATAAACTAATTTTTTTCCTCCCCTCTATTAATAAAGTATGGGCCAAGATGGTGCCGCATTTCAAAGGACGAACTGACCACATGCTCTTAAGCCGATATAACCCGATTAAAAAATGGAAAGAAAGAAGACAGAATGGTTCAATAAACTGTCTGTAAGTAACTAGTGATGTTATTATTTACATTGCATTCATTCAGTGTTATCAAATTAAAATTAGGTTTATGAATATTCTTAGTAAACAGTCAGTAACTAAGATAACCTCTCTGCGTGGAATCATTCACTAAGGAATGTAATAAAAAAACTGAACGTTTTTAAGCCAGACTAGTCTAACCAACATCTTTGGTTAAGCTAGTATGACGTAAAATGCTTCTTATATAAAGGTATACAATTATATATATAAATATATGAAGCATTAACATACTGTGACTACAGAAATATTTCATCTTCCTGGCTAAGGGAACTTTACCATATGAAGCATTTTGAGTCTAGTTGCCTATTCCATATTTGGCTAATAGTATGGCTTAAAAATGCTTCAAATCCCAACACATTTAGGGAAGAAAAATTTGCTGTTTAATTTAATCATAACCTATAGCGTTTGGCTTACCTTGAGTGTAAATTTTAATTCAAAAAATGAAAAAAGCAATTATTGGTTTATGCTTCATGAAACTTCTTTCAAATCATTTACCAGGAGCGAGCGAAGAAAACTGCTTCTTGGAAAAATCTTTGTCTGCTCAAGAAAGGCAACAGCTGATGGTTAATTAAAATGTATTATAAAAATATTCTTGGCGTGGACTTGACGTTTACAAGCGACAGGAGCAAGACAAGGAGAACAAAATTGGTACTGATGCGAAGTTTGTCAAATTGTCATTCTTTGTCCTAAATGAAAAAAGTTCGGCTTATGTACTAAAATATTACCGTAAGATAATATTTTCCAGTGAGGCTGACAAGTATTGTCATAAAACCATTTTTTCTCTCAATCCCTTGTTTTATTTTTGGTACTTGGCCATTTAATTTTTCTTTTTTTTCCAGATCCAGATTTGATTCCTTCCGTCCTCCCCTGCATTTCAAATATATCAAAGTGCAAGTTTGGAAGATCACGCCTCTGTCCCAGAAGGAGCGATGGCATCAAAAATTCGCAAAATACTTCCCTAAATCCTTTCAGATAAATGACTCTGCCACAACCAAGTATGTGGGTTTTTTCCTGATTTAAATTATTGCGACGACATGTCATGAATTAGAACAGAAAAAAATCTTTTAGTTTCTTTTCAGCATTTAAATTCAATGAACTCATAATTGAAATGTTTGCATTATTATTAAACTATATTACTTATCTGATTTTAGTGAAAGAATATAATCTTTTCGCTACATTTACTTTTCTTTTTCACTTCTATACCTGCATTATATTTGATCTGTTAATTATCTATAAATAGTGGAGAATCTCCGGCTATGCTTGAGGAGAGTGAAGATAAGGAAACCATTCAGTCATCATCTCGAAGGTAAACATTGCTTTAGATTTTACTTCCATTTTTTTTTACTTTGAATCTTATTGATTATTTATTTTACATTCTAACATGTTTTAAAACATGGATCACAGTTAAGAAAAGAAATATAATTTGTCTTGTATAAGATATGAAGTGAACACTTGGAAATGTGTGAGTTCTATCTCTTGATCGGGCAGTTTGGCCGTCAAACCTGCAGCTTGCCCATAATCCCTCTGATATCTCTGTTGGAAGGGTTTAAATTAACATTTATCAAGGATAGGCACCTTGACCTTTTGATTTTATTTTAAAAAAAAATAAACACTGGTTTAAGTAATAATTCAAATTTAGTTATGATTTGAGTTATTGTGTCTTTTGTTTTTTTTATAATGAAAATTTAAAATTTTGAGCACAAAGAACTATCAGGCTGTTGCTTTGTTGTGATTAATTTAATCTAGGTGGCTGTACCTAAAGTATTCAGTAATCGCTATTTAGTCTGTCCAAAAAGAACATTGTGATGAAAATTGTTTGAAGGCTCATTTTTTTTTAATATTTTAAAATAAATATGTGTCATTTCTTTATTTTTTTTTTTTGAGTCATTTTATTTTCTAATCAAAATTAGACTCGTAAAATGGACTGGGCTCTGAATAAGATGTTCCTTAGTGAAAGTACCTTCAAAGTAAATGAGCTGGTGGAATATCTTCACATGTAAGTGATTTCCCCTTCTTTTTTTTTTTTTCATCCAGTTGCATTAAAGTTTATTTGAAAAATCAAATGGTTATGAAATACTTGCAGATTTTAAGAAAATTGTACCCTTTAATAAATATGGATACATTTGCTGGTGAAAGTATAACATATTTTATAGTTTGTTTATACTTCTAGAGCAACAGAAAGAGAAAAACAACAATGCTGTGGATGAGGAGTTGAAAAACTTGCTGTGCACAAAAATCAGGCGTCGAACAACAAAACAGGGGCGTGCCAGACGATATTTTGGTAAAAAAAAATCCTTTGAAAATTTTCAGTAAACATTAAATTATTGGAATATTTTAGTACTTTTATTTTCATAATGTTCTGTTTGGGTGTAAGTTGATTTTATAATGTTCTATTTGGTTGTAAGTTGATTTTTGTAATGTTCTATTTGGGTGTAAGTTGATTTTTAAAATGTTCTATTTTGGGTGTAAGTTGATTTTTAAAATGTTCTGTTTGGGTGTGGATTGATTTTAGTGTTCTATTTGGGTGTAAGTTGATTTTTCTCAAGTTCTTGTCCTAGACAGGGCCCCCACTTTTTTGTAGCTGGCTGGGTTTATGGGCTTTTGCCACAATATTTGGGGCTGGGGACAGGCAGGGTTGTATAATTTATTTGGTTCAGTTTTGTTCCACCTTGCGGCCTATGCTCCTCTATTTCGTCTCTTCTTGTTCAAGAATTAACATTGTCTCGTACTAACTTGTCTAGAATCTCTGCAATACACAAACCTTTTTATAATTTTTTTTTGCACAAAATTTTGATGTAAATGAACACTTTTTTAAAAGATATATCATTAATTTTTTTTTTCCTCATAATGAAATCTAGATAAGGATAGCAGACCTGAGTCCAAAGTAGAGGCAGAATTAGTGGAAATAAAGCATACAGTTCCATCTATTTTAATGAAGGTAAAGGTTTGACTATTATATTTGAGGCACCTGACTTTAAGACCCTCCACTTTTTTTCCACCATTTTTATTTGTTGGGGGATGGATAGTTGTGCAGGGTGGGGTGCTTGACTAATGGTCTAGGGGTCAGATTTCAAAGAACCTCTCTAGTCCACCCAGCTTTAATTACGTCTTCAACATATGTTGTGTAAACTTGTAAGGCCACTGGGCTTTATTGCTAGCCAAATAGACCTTAAAAACACAGATGAATTCTACACCCCATCTTCCCCGATGGGCTTTAAGGGCTGAGGTAATCAGCTGGCATGAACTTTTAAGGGCTGAGGTAATCAGCTGGCATGAACTTTTAAGAACTGAGAAGACATATGAAGGCAGCAGATATTGATCTTGACAACGCAAGAGAAGAGTATTTGATGTTTTTAAATTCATTGCTGAATGGGGCTTACTAGAATCTTAGTGAACATTTCACTTAGTCTGTATCCCAGTATGTGTGACCATGTCTGTAAGATCCTCCCAGTTTTTAGAGCAGGAAGAGAGAAAAAAAACTCTTCAGCCTTGTTAAACAGCATTCGGACTAGAAGACACACACTATTCTTCACCCCCACAATAGCGTCTTATAGTCTGACTGATGCGTTATTTAAAGAGTTTAAGCTCATAATAAAACTACCTGAATCCTTCCCATCAACTAACATATTATGCTGACTGATGTACATGTATTATGCTGACTGATGTACATGTATTATGCTGACTGATGTACATGTATTATGCTGACTGATGTACATGTATTATGCTGACTGATGTACATGTATTATGCTGCATATCTCTTAGGGGCTGTTTATAACATGAGGTCATTTTTTTTAAAGGTAGTTGTTGTAATGTTGTGTTTAATTTGCTTAGCTTTAATTCCGGTAAATGTAACCTTTTTAAACCGTCACCCCAAAATACATATTACATCATTGTCACTTATGTTTATCAACTCTGTGTAATATTTTATCTCAGTTCATTGAACTGTTGTTGCACCGTGTAATTCATTTTTATCCCATTCAAGTGTTCAACTTGGTTTGTCTGCCCCTGCTGTTAAAAAAAACAATCCACTACTCCTTCCTCATTTGTTTAATATTTTTTTTTTAAAGTTTGATTTTGATCTTTAAGGGAAAACAAAATGTTATATTATGTGCTAGTCACAATGAGACGGATGGCCGAGTGGTGTAGATACTCGACTGTCGACCTGAGAGTCCCTGGGTTCCGATTCTTGGTGAGACCCATGGAATTTTTCCAGGTGAAGTTGGTGCAAAGTCGTCTCACAAGTCCATCCAACTTTAAATGGGTACCTGACTGAAGTTGGGAAGTAAAGGCGGCTGGGCGTTGTGCTAACCACATAATCCCCTTCATATGCAGAGGAGGTTATAGAAACAGATGAATTCTACTTCTTCTGCCCGATGGCCTGTTGGGCTGGGAATTTTACTTTTACTTACTAGTCACACCTAATTTGAATTTCATAACTGAAATCTTAGCTTATCCAATTGTATAAGCATTCATTTTTTCTTCTTATGTCTTTGCAGAGTTTAGGCACAAATGCTTCCAGACTGTGCACTTTGAGGCAGGTGCAAGAGACTAGAGTACTTTGAGTCCATCAGGAACCAAAGCGCTTTGAGAATGATCAGAGTACAGGGCAGAAACAGACGATTTAATTGCTACGGTGGACAGGCTTGGGCGGTGTCCTTTAGCTCTGAGTCAGAGAAGAAGAGGTGATTTAGAAATGAAATTAACAGCTATAAGGAACATTTTCAGTGAAAAGTATGAGGAGGGTGAAAGCTATCTTGAGAATCGTGTGGTACTGGTGAACAAAGATGTGGACTATTTAAATACAATTCTCAAAAGCAGAACTCGAGAGAGGCTGACCATCATCGGCAGCTGGGTTGTGCTCTTCTGCTACTGTGACCGATGGTCACCACTCATCAGATTCAGAAACCTCTTTGACCGATCACGTAGATAAGAGACTTCTGCTGGAGAAGCGGAGGGTTACTGTAGATTCTCTGACTGTAACCAGAGCCTGCAGAGGAGGTTGCCCAAAATACACAAGCCTTGCGATGACCGCGATAATGACTTAACGTGTGAGGGTCGGATGAAGATGTAGCTGAGGAGAAGAGGTCTCTGCCACAGGTTGAAGCTCTGTCCCTCTGAAATCTACTCTTTTTGCCCAATTGGCTCATCGATGCTGGAGAGAACTTATGATGATAAAAGAAGGAGCTCAGGCAGAAAGCTGAATAGTTATGTAACCACTCAAATAATAAGTCTACAGAATCAACCGGTGAGAGTAAATATGCATCCCCAGCCAGTGATGAAAGTCTGAAGCGCATCTCAGGTGGAGACCCTCCTGAGCCTTTTGGCGACAACAAGTGCCTAGTCCTGGTTGAATCCAGCCAGTGTGACCAGACGTCAGAAGTGAAAGCTGCAGTTGACAGGCTAGGTGAAGTAGCCTCTAGTGTCATTTCTGTAGCGGAGGATGTGTGAACAAATGGGATCAGACATCAAGTGAAAGCTGCAGATGATGGGCAGGGTGACGGAGACTTGAGTGTCCTTTCTGCAGTGGAGAATGACTGCCCAGTTGCTGGTAGCGATCGTCCATATTTATCCAACCCCGGTGGAATCTTCTGACATCATCAGCAGTGATACTACAATGGAAGAGTTGGCTCCTTACTGTTCTAGGAAAAGCGATTCTAGAGCTTTTCGTTTGGCTTCAGGGAGCTCTGTCCCAGGTAGTTCATGTGATGTGCCAAAGAAAGCTTTACATTTTCAGTTCCAGTAGAAATGTCTTCATTCACCAGTCAAGGTACATGTCAGCGGTTCTCGCCCACTGAAACAGTAAACAGCCTGACAGTTGACCAGGTAAGCCGTTATACAATGTGGCTGACATTTGACCAGGTAAATAGTTATACAGTAAACAGCCTGACAGTTGACCAGGTAATGAACATACTGTAAACAGCCTGACAGTTGACCAGGTAAATAGTTATACAGTAAACAGCCTGACAGTTGACCATAAATAGTTATTTTTATACTGAAAAAATCTGGCCCTGCAATATATACCCAAATGGCATTTCTGAATAAATGTATGGAATTCCAATTTTAAAAGTAAACATATTTTTACCACCAAAACATCAGTTTCTTACATATACATGTATTTACTAAAACAAAAGAAATAATGTTTCCTCTGAAATGTACAAACTGTTTGTTGTGAGATTTAAAGCTGAACTTCATGTATGCATTTGAAATGGTTGAATAATTTTTTTTTTTTTTTTTTGGTTCTTATGCTTCAGAAGTCACCAACTAATGTGACAAACGTGAATAAAGGGAGCGCACCAGATACCACTGGAGCAGACGCACTTCTTTCAGACTCTGAGCAACAGGAATACAAGAATCTTATGGCCAGGTTGACCCCTTTTCTTTTTTTTTTAAATTCCATCATCATCATTGCCCGTCACTCCTATCCAGGTATGGGCCACCAACTAAGATCTTGGCTTGACTGTGATGCAGGCCATTCTCTCCAGCTGCTTCCAGCTGAACCCCATCCTGGTGATGTCCGCATCAAATTATCGCCTCCAGGTGTTTCTTCGACAGCCTCTCTTTCTTTTTCCTTGAGGATTCCAACTCAGTGCTTGCCTAGTGATGTTGCTTGCCGGCTTCGAAATGTGTAGCCTGTCCATCCCCCACCTCCTCTTCCTGATCTCCTCTTCTATTGAAGCTTGGCCGGTTCGTTCTAAAAGGCTGGCATTGGTGATGGTGTCAGGCCATCGTATTTGAAGACTCATACATGGTCCTGATATTCCATGTGCCCGATAGTGGTTTTTCCTGGTTGTCAGAAGGGTAGTCGGCTTTGTGGCTTCCTTTGAGCACTACCACAACTTAAGCTTCATGAGTCTTCGTGATGAAGAACCTTCTTCTCCCAGGACTGAAATATCTGTTTTTTGTTTTTAGTTAGTGTTTCTGTAGCAAGGGTTTTTTTAACAGGAGTGCAGGGTTGCTAGCCATACGCCCAACCCTCCTCCTTTTTCAGCCAGGCTTGGGACCGCCCTTGGCGAGTTTTTAAATTCCATAAGATCACTTTTAACCGGCACAGCACAGTGTTCATTAAATTGATCTCCAGGCTTATGAGCTTAGAAATTTTCTGTCAGCTAATTATTTAATGAAATATTGTTTTCAGTTAGTACTTTTTCCCCCACTATTTTTTATTTGTTGAGGATGGATAGTTGTGCAGGATAGAGTGCTTGACTAATGATCTAGGGGTCCATATCTCAAATGTGTGTGAGAACCTCTCTAGTCCATCCAGCTTTAAATAGGTACTTAACATATGTTGTGTAAATTTGTAGGCGACTGGGTCTTGTGCTAGCCAAACAGACCCTAAAAAAATGCAGTGGCTACTGAAACCTTACTGAATTCTACACCTCATCTTCCCCGATGGGCTTTAAGGGCTAAGGTAATTACCTGGCATGAACTTTTAAGGGCATAAGGACTTTTAAAAATTTTTTATATAGGTTTGTAGTCTGATTTACTGCTAGTCCGAAACTCTTAATGTGCGATGATCGTCTACCTAATCTGTTTCCTCATGGCGTCTGTCTTAATTTTATGGTACTCTCTGACCCAGTCTGTTTCTGTCTATGAAAATACATCTGATTTGGTTCGCTATATAAAATGAGTAAAATTATATTATAAAAATAGCTTGATCTATATGTATATTAAAACCTGACTAGAAAAATGGCATGTTTATGTTACATACTATGATATAATTAATTTAGAAAAAAAAATTTAAACAAAATCTTTAATTTATTGTTAGGGAATAAACAGTCAACATTTGAATAATGAGAATTATAGTGATATTCGTTTCTCAATTGTTCTGCTCATTTCTGAGAGTAAGATATTGGGGAATTTAAAAAATGAACCAGTCATACCCTCGCCTAACATTGTCCAACTTTAATACTGTAAATTGATAAATTAAGTTTTTAAAACTATTCTGATACATAAATATCTAAAATTCTGTATTTTGTTGAAATGTGATATGTTGTGTGAGCTTAATACATGTATCACTTTCACTCATAGTGGAATCACCTAGTACCGAATTCCTGAAAAATAACTACATGCTTAGGGTGGACGAATGGCCAGGCGTGTAGAGTCGCCATGAGATTCTCAGGTTGATCTCTATGAGAACCAAAGGGAATTTCCCAGATGAAATGTGGTGTTAGTCCCCAAGCCCATTGAGCTTTAAATGGGTACCTGACATATGTTTGGGAAGTAAAGGTGGTTGGGAATTGTGCTAACCACTAATCTCTTCATATGCTGTGGTTACAAAAACCGATGGCCTATTAGTCTCTGGAAACTTTTACTTCATAACACTGGTTTACATAAAAAAAACTGCAAGCAAAACTTATTATGAATTTCTGAAAGCTTATTAAAAATGATAAATTTTGATGTACTTATTTCTTTGTATCACGTCAGTTTTTGAGAAAACCACAAATTTGTGTTTACAAATTTTATGCTTATCATAAGCAGCTTACGTCATCACTTTATGTTTGAACACAAGTTTAATTGAATATTTTATTGCTGTTGTTTATGTGTTTAAGATTATATTTGATTAGCTGATTTTTTTAAAAATTTCACAATGCCAAGACATTGTACGAATTCAGCAGACAGTTTTTGTTATGTTTGTGGACGATTTGCACAATGGCTGAGAAGAAAGAAAATATCAAATTTAACAAAAAGAAATATTATCATGCATACTTTGGATGTAAACTGGGAGACCAGGACAAAACATGGAAACCTCATGTTGTTTGTAAACTCTGTGAAGTAACTCTTGGCAAGTGGTTTAAAGGTAAAGTGAAAAGTATGCCATTTGGTGTGCCCATGATTTGGCGTGAGCCTTCGGAATCATGCCTGACGGATACTAATCTTTTGCACATGACGAATGTTGTAGGATTCAACAAAAAAGCAGACACATGATTCTATATCTAATGTACCGTCAGCCTTGAGGCCTGTAGAACATTGCGAAGACATTCCTGTGCCTACACCTCTACTCCCAGCTGGATGATTTTGAAAGTGATGACAGCTCAAGTTCTGAAGACAGTAGTGATGTTCTTGATCCTGATTTTAAAGAAGATGTCACACCAAAACTTTTTACTCAGGAAGATCTTGATGATCTAGTTAGAGATCTAAACCTTCCAAAGTCATCAACCTAGACACTTGCATCCCTTACAAGAACGAAACCTTCTCCTCCTGATACCACGTAAGTGTGTACAGATGTCGAGAGACAGAATTTGTACAGTTTTTTCAAATTGTTATATTGTAATAATATTGAAGGCCTTGTCACATCTATAGGAGTACTTACGATGCTAATCAGTGGAGATTGTTTATTGATTCCTCAAGCGCAGTATGAAAGCAGTTCTTCTATTTAATGGAAATAAAATATCATCACTTCCAGTGGCACACTCAGTAACATTAAAACGTATGAAAACATGAAACTGTTGCTCAGTTCGTTGAATTATGACCAGCACAAGTGGTTGATATGTGGAGATTTGCAGGTCATAGCCATTATATTGGGACTCCAAGGAGGGTATTCAAAATTTCCATGTTTTTGTGCCTCTGGGATAGCAGAGCAGACTCTGAGCATTATACCAAAAAAAAGTGTGGCCAGCAAGAGAAGAATTCACTCAGGAAGCCACAGTGTAAAGTTAAAGCCTTTGGTGGAAGCACATCGAGTTCTCCTTCCATCGCTGCATATAAAATTAGGGTTAATGAAAGCTTTTGTCAAGAATATGAACCATACTGGCTCTGGGTTTCAATACTTGGCAGAAAAATTTTCCCATTTAAGTGAAGCGAAATTGACTACAGGTATCTTTGTTGGACCGCAGATCAGAGAAGTAATGACTGATGAGAATTTTCATGTAAATTGGCCACAGTTGAGCTACAAGCCTGGAATGCCTTCAAAGATGTTGTCAACAATTTTTAGGAAACTTTAAATCCGACAATTACAAAAGTCTTGTTGAGAACATGATAGCCCAAATTTCGGGCTTTGGGTTGCCGCATGAGTGTAAAGTTGCACTTTTTGGACTCCCATGTAGACTACTTTCCTGAAAATCTTGGTGCGTACAGTGAAGAGCAGGGTGAAAGATTCCATCAAGACATTTGTGCAATGGAGAGTCGATACCAGGTGATGGAACGCGAATATGATGGCCGGCCTATTGCTGGTCATTAAAGCGCCACAATCACCAAGCGCTGCTCATAAAGCGCAAATCACTTAAAAGACAATTCGTACAGTAGAAGACAATAAATTAAAATAAATCTGCTTTTTTTAATAATTTTGTATATATCAATAGTTTTCTGCATGACCGAAGTACATTTTGTTGTTGGTTTAATTGACTTTTTTCTACATTAATAAATGTCAAACTGCAAAAAATCCTGACGTGATACAAAAATTTGGATTACATATTTGGAAACAGCATAAAAAATTGCATAAAACACTTATTTGCATATCAGCAGTTTTCACAAAATGAAAATTTGTAAACCAGTGTAATTATAGTTCAAGGTTATTGTACATTAAGAAAAAATGTTTTCGATTACCTTTTTTAAGTTTTAATATAAGATGTCAAGAAGTAATTGTAAAAGAACATTTAAGAACATCTTGCTGGAAAATTAAGATGTCCGTATACACTAATATTATGTAATAAAGTCAAAAAGTATAGATAATCAATAGTTTTATTTCATAATTATTGAAATCAAATTAACAATAATTATTAGTATCAACTAGTGTTATCAACATTTATATCATTGTTAAACCATAGTGTATTACAATTATAATTTTTTTAAACGTATAACATATTTACAAATAATTTGCAAGAAATTGGAAAAAGCAAATTACATATTCAGATTCAAAATTTGGTTTTCTCGTGTAGTTATTGCAAGAGAAATAGTCGTAACTAAAAGAAAAACCCACAACAAGTCATCACTTTCAAGAGTGATCATTTTAAATACAATAAATGAAATCAAAAGTAATTTACCATACAAATGCATTGCAACAAAAAAAAACACTTAACAAACGAAAAATCCCAGGGCTACATTATAAAGCTGTTTTAAGGGAAAAAGAACGATTCGGTGACTCACCTTCATGTAACTAACATTCAAATTTTTATGTGAATAGCCTCGGAAGCACTTTTTCTAATGTACACATCATAATCTTTTATTATTCTGGTAATTACATCTGTTGTTGAGATGCCTTCTGTTCAGCTCTGTGGCTAAAAAAACCTGATGTTTTCAAAATATAAATAGGGGAAATGACAAAATATTGCTAAAAAAAACTCAATGTGAACTAAAATAATAGTTATGCAGAACACTCTCTGAAATTATGGAACTTAAAAAGAATTAGAAACTTTTTTTTATATACTTTTATTTTTAAATTATCAATTTTCTGAATTAATTGTTATAAAAAATTAAGTCGTGGGTACGCTTAAAATGTTTGTTACTAATATTTCAAAAGTAATTAAAATGCTGGTAAATACATATTGTATAGCTTTATTTATTTTGCACAACTTTTCATCCCCTAAAATTTTTAGCTGAAATCATTACAAGGGTTGAAGGTTCTTAAATACATGTATGATGAAAAATAAGGGCCATTTAGGTAAAATTCTTTTTGCAAAGATTTTATCATGTGATAAACGATGAGAGGTGAATTAATGATGAGATTCATGAATCTGAAGACTTACATTCCCCTTTCTTTTACAAATTTATAAACATCATCAGCAGATCCTGTAGTATATGGAAGATCATCATGTGCAACAAAGTCTATCTGTAATAAATTGTAATTGAGTGTGGAGATTTTTAACATTTATTAATAAGTAGTACAAATTGTCACAAATAAATATATATTATATATTTGTTTCTAAGCAGGCCAATGTCAGACACTGGCCAATGAAACTCTTTAATAGTGGCAGAAGACCAATCCTGGTGATCTAATCTGTTAACAATATATATATATATATATATATATATATATATATATATATATATATATATAACTGACTGAGTGAAAAATTATAAAACATGGTAACTAAGTCTGAAGAAAAAATTGCTTTTTTAATAACGATATACAAAAATAATATTTTTTACTGGCTATTAAAAATTATTAAGAGAGAATGCTTTAAACAAAGTTACATATAAACAGAAAGTAATTGAGAAATAAAAGTAACATTTCAGACAGACATTGGTTTGCGAGTATTGCACAAGACAAGCAAAATTATTTGACAAAATTTGCCTATATATACAAGAAATTTTGTTCATAGATTCTAAATCCAAATAATCTTTAAAGCAGTGGCTTCATAAATTGTAGGTAGCAGACGATTTCAGGTGGGTCGCAACAAAATTCTACTAATTAAAGGATTGAGAATCTATATTTGTATAGTTACAAATCCAATTCTTTATATGTTTGTAAATCTGAGAAGTAAAAGGGGAAATCATTATACAATTTATGACCATTTTATTCTCTTTCCTTTAATGCAGTTTTTCTTTGCAAGTGAGTTACAAAAACAGTTTTAATGTGGGTGGCTAAACTAAATCTGCTGTCATAGTCGTGAGGGGTAAAATTTGAGAACACTGCTTTAATTATTGTACTTTTGTAAGAACACAAGCCTTAGAAAGATGAGCTAAAAAATTTATGTCAATAAATTTATTTTTGCCTTTTACCTTGTGTTTTCTTTGAAGTTACATATCAAACGTCCAGGAGCATCGGAAATAACTTCATCTACATAACGAACACAGTGGCGAGAGTCAGAGCGCTTCAGTATCATTCATTACAGTCCTTCCCTTGTTCTTGAAAGTCATTTCATCGCTACATACTGAAAACAAAAAGCCATCAATAATACTTCAAACAAACAGTGATCAGAAATGATTGAATATCCCTGTTGATCAGATGTGTTAAAAAATATAGCATCAAATGGTCCAAAGCACACATGCTAGCAATATAAATTCAACAATAACATGTATTTTCAAATATATTTTAGTAGATATCAACCAAGTGAATGAATGCTTCAGAAAAATATTAAATGTGTCATTTGATAGTTATCAGACTATTTGTAACATTAGCTAAAATTAATTAATTAAGAAAACGTTTATCTATTGATATTGATTAGGATTACTTTGTTATAATGTATATAATGAATTGAAAAGGAATATGCTGTCTTTGCAGGTAATCCTTTTAATCTGAAAAATTTAACTAGTAACTATACCATTAATTAAATCGGAACCCGTCTAGTACCACTTACCACCAACAATCAAATATGTGTGTGGGAAGGCCATCTTAGCCTGCATAAGCTGACGAGCATGTCCTGTGTGGAACATATCATAAATTCCATCTGCGTAGATTCTGACTGATCGTGGTAACTAAAAAAGAAAGGAAAATTTTGTGTAATGCACCACTAATTTACAAAATATATGGAATATTTAAATGCTTTTTACGGAACACTTATGTGAGACATAGATGACTCTTCATATCTGGAATAGTTAAAAAGACACACAGCAGAGCAATAATTTTGACCAACATATTAATTTCGATTGTGAAGCTTGATTCCTAAGTTGTGATGCTGATCTTTGAGTAAGTTTAAATTTGATACAATCAATTCACCCGACGGTCATAATTAGATTAGCTTAATTAGATGAGTAGCATACAGGGATGAGGCATGAGTGTTGCCGGTCATAACTCTTAGAGAAAAATTTATTGATGTTTTTATGCTATATACAGAGCACAAACGAACATAGATTGATATATTTGTACACATTATTAGACTAATAACACATACGGTATATATAAATGAAAGTTATATATATATTTAAAATTGTAGTCATTTTATTATGAATAATTATTGTTACTATATTCAATAAACACAGCACCATTATAAAGCATTTTCTATAAATATGACTATGAGCAGCAACACTCATGCCTCGTCCCTGGTAGCATATTTAATTTTAAATACTTCACTTTCAATAGTATCATTATTATTAAAGAGAAATTAGAGCCTAAGTTTCATAATGAAGAAAATATATGGTAACACCACTTTGTGGCAAGTCAGCATTATATTCCTCACCATTTCCAGACAAAGCATCCTCCATAGTTATTTTGATGCTATAGTCTGTCTGGGCATTTATTTCAATAGCTTCTGGTGCTCATGCGGCTAAACGTAGCTGGAGAAATCTTGCTCTGTCAAGACAAAAAAACATGAGATGTTATAAAAGAGTGTTAATATCTGAGAGTGGAATGATGTACTATTCTTTTTTAAAAAGAGAAAGGGGAGCTGGAAACAGGGTAAAAAGGCGTTACATTTTAAAAAAGAATTGAACAATAAAACTTTAGCAGTAATAAATAAAAAAATAACTGTATTCTTAAATCTTTTTTTTTTAAATCAGAGTGCTAAGCTTGTTTATGAATAGAATTATTTGATATAAGTAAGTGGGGAAAAAAAACTCCACTTACTATAGGCATTTATAGCCTTTTTTTTTATTCCCCCTTATTTGATTCTATACAAGTATAGTATCACCAGGGTATGATCACACACATATTAAAAACCAGCCACACCTGGAGCAGGCAAATAATTCATATGAAATCAATACCACTGTGGCTTAAGTAGAACAGTGAACTGCGTCTCATGCCTTTGCCCATACACAGCAAAAATGGAGAAAGATGAATTGGAATAGAACTATCAAACATTATCAGCAACAGTTATCATGACTGATTAACCCACAGTCACATTGACCTAGTGGGACCAAAAACGCATTAAATCAGAGTAAAATTTTACATATTTATAAAAAAGTGCTGCTGATTAATTGCTTTAACAATTTATGTCATTGACAGTTTTTATTGCAATAACTAAAAACATGCCATTAATTTGGACCTTAATACTGTTACTTTGGAGTTTTTAAAAAAATCGTTCCAGCAGAAATGGGGTTTATTTTAGGTCAATTGTTAAAATATTATTCTATGAAGTTAATTTCTGAGAACTTCAGCTGGAAGCTATAGTAAGTTATAATGCAGATTAAATTGATTGGCGACATTATCAATAAAAAAAACATGGATACAGAAACTGTCATGTCAGCTAGAAACTATAGCTGCTGGATGACTTTGTAATTTCTTTATCTCATTTTCAGACCCTGTTATTAGTAAATACCCATTACCTTGAAAAATGTATGAAAGTCCATTAGCCAAACATTTTATATCTGTTCTATCTAAATTCTACAATGAATTACCAAAATTTAGCAAAGAAATAATGGAAAAAAAATGATTTATAGGAAGCAGCACTAAACTCTGAAAAAATAATAACAACAATTATAAAGTTCAAAATGAACTCTTGGTGTTCAGAAAAATTATAAAGTTCACAAAAGGCACACTAGGTGTTCAGTAATAATTAAGTTCATACATGACACACTAGAGAAGGCGTTCAGTAATTATAAAGTTCATACATGACACACAAGGTGTTCAGTATTATAAAGTTCATACATGACACACAAGGTGTTCAGTATTATAAAGTTCATACATGACACACAAGGTGTTCAGTATTTATAAAATTCATACATGATAGCACAATGTGTTCAGTAATTCTTTGACATCATTCATTGGAGACTCTCAGCACATGGGATAGAACTGCCAAGTGTCAATTTTCGGGTGGGGGTGGAGGTGAGTAAGGTAAGCCACAGGTGGGCAGGGGGTTGGGGAAGTGTGACAAAATGTAACATGGATGGGGAAATCAAGAAAAAAGAGCGGTAAGTAATGAGGGAAAGACTCTTTCAGGCTATGTAAGCTGTTTAATAAGAAAATAGCATCACCTCGAACTTACACATGTGAATAAACTGTTTTGAATAAATAATTTAATAGACATATACGCTAATGCTTAATGGAACTGCTACAATTCCATGTAAGGAATGGAATTTAATAGACACAGAATTATTTTTCTTAACAAAAAATAATAAGCAGTCTGCAATTAGACTGATGAGTCAGAGGAGAAACTGCTTGTTTTCTTTTTTTTGTTTAAAGGGAGGGGGTGGAAATATTTGCGAGATGGTAGTTACAATCTTCTCCAATTCAGTACACAAACATGAAAGATTCCGGCTTAGAGTAGCTACCTCTTGAAGCATTAGTATAGCCACCTCTTGAAGCATTAGTATAGCCACCTCTAGAGGCATCAGCATGACTACCTCTGGAGGCTTAGTATAACTACCTCTGGAGGCATTAGTACAACTACCTCTGGAGGCATTACACTCATACCTCGCTATACAGCCGCTCTTTATACGCATTTCGCTATAACAGCCTTCATCAATTATGGCACGTTTTCGATTCACTGCCTAAAATGTTTCGCTATAACGGCCAAAAAAAATGACACTTTGG
This sequence comes from Bulinus truncatus, assembly GCA_021962125.1. Classification (NCBI taxonomy): domain Eukaryota; kingdom Metazoa; phylum Mollusca; class Gastropoda; family Planorbidae; genus Bulinus; species Bulinus truncatus. The sequence continues at coordinate 2,325,791 of JAGDYQ010000112.1, forward strand.
TACAAAAGTGAAAAAATATTGATTTGTTTGTATAATGCACCAGGGCATCCTACCTAATTTATCTGAACTATCTGAAGATATCATGATTGAGTACATTCTGAAAAATACAACAGCACTGATCCAACCAATGGATAAGGGTGCAATAGTCACTTTTAAGACACATTACCTACACCGAACTTTCCGACAACTCAGCATAAGGGAAACCAATGGTGAATCTTCAATTAAAACATTTTGGAAAAACTATAACATTAAGGATACTGTTGACAGCATCAGTGAATGATGGAAGGAATTAAAATTGACAACAATGAACCATATATGAAAAAAAATATGGCCAGAATGTGTAAAAAAAAATACTGATGCAGACAGAAGCGTACCTGGGAGGGGGTCCAAAGTCAAAAGTCCCCCCGGTCTTAGCTTGAGGGGTCCCCAAATTTTTTTTTACATTAAATATAAAGTACATTATCTCATGTCATGTTGTCGAATGTCAAAATGCAGGGGCCTCCAAAGAGGGGCCCTAAAATACCTAGGTTCGGCACTGGATACAGAAGTTAATTTTCTTCCTGAAATTAGGCAAAACATTTTGGATCTAGAAGAAGATCTCGGCTTAGAAGGTTTGAACAAACGTGATGTGCTTGATCTACTTGAAGCTAATAGGGAACCTCCTCCTTAAAAACGATCCTGACGTCAGACGTTGCGCTCAATTTCTCAAGGAATTAACTCAGTCTTTAGCAGTTATAACTCATTGAAGAATGAACTAGACAAGAAGGCAAGACAAACAACATTGGACAATTGCTGTAAGCCAGGCCCATCCTTACCAGCGAAAAATGATGACGTCATTGATCTGCAGGTTACCATTTCTTCATTGTCTTCATTTTAAAAAAAAATTATACACATTCATATTTTATGTAACATGAAATTGTTTCATTTTTGTTTATAGATTATTGTTGATTGTTGGAGTTTGTTATTATTTTATGTACAAATGTATTTAGCTTTAATTTAAATGAAATAAAAAGAGAAAATACATTTTGAATGATAAATCATGTTACATATTTAAACAACTTGGAACCTATCTCATTGAATTTGTATGGATTTCTACTAGAACAATTGATTCCCTATACGGCTTTTCACTTAGTGGCCAAATTTCATGGAACGTATGTAGGCCGTAAAGCGAGGTATGGGTGTAGTACTCTGGAGGCATTAGTATAGCTACCTCTGGAGGCATTAGTATAACTACCTCTGGAGGCATTAGTATTACTACCTCTAAAGGCATTAGTATATCTACCTCTGGAGGCATTGGTATAATTACCTCTGGAGGCATTAGTATAGCTACCTCTGGAGGCATTAGTATAGCTACCTCTGGAGGCATTAGTATAGCTACCTCTGGAGGCATTAGTATAACTACCTCTGGAGGCATTAGTATTACTACCTCTGGAGGCATTAGTATAGCTACCTCTAAAGGCATTAGTATATCTACCTCTGGAGGCATTAGTATAATTACCTCTGGAGGCATTAGTATAGCTACCTCTGGAGGCATTAGTATAACTACCTCTGGAGGCATTAGTATAACTACCTCTGGAGGCATTAGTATAGCTACCTTTGGAAGAACTATTATACCACTGGAGGCATTAGTATAGCTACCTCTGGAGGCATTAGTATAATTACCTCTGGAGGCATTAGTATAGCTACATCTGGAGGCATTAGTATAATTACCTCTGGAGGCATTAGTATAGCTACCTCTGGAGGCATTAGTATAGCTACCTCTGGAGGCATTAGTATAACTACCTCTGGAGGCATTAGTATAACTACCTCTGGAGGCATTAGTATAGCTACTACTTCTGGCAGCATTAGTATAAGTTACTATGGTACCTCTATGACTGCTACAGCTTTAGCCATTTTAGGGATATAAAAAGGTCTCTTCGCTAATGGCCTAATAATGAATGAAAACTAGCACAAATAAGCTAATGGCCTAATAATGAATGAAAACTAGCACAAATAAGCTATTTCTTTGTCAAGGAAACAATGAAACTCAGTAACTAGGGAAAGTTATTTTATTTTACAAATAAACATTCAGTAAGTAAAAGGTGTAAAATAGCTACAATGTTACACTGACCTTAGCAGGAAGCTGTAACTTGGAGCGCCTTGAATCTCCCATGATGTATTCCACCTCTCTATCAACACAGGTCATGTCATGAGCATGAGGTCGCTTCCGACTGGATGTTGCTACACTCACATTCTCCTCAGTAGTGGCCATTTTTAATTTTCTACTATTAGACATAAAAAAATAAATCATGACAATCCATGAAAGTCAGCATCACATATATTTTTTTTTTTGCAGAAACTTTTTCACTTGTGATGGCCACAATGAGCCTTGTATAATTGAAATATATCGAACAATTTCTTTTTTCATGGCCACCGTTTACCTCTCTTATGGCCGCAGGATAGTTCACCCTGCACTATAACCATCTCTGCATGTGGCAGTGTTTTCATATACAAATGAGACACAAGCTTGGATATAATGGAGAATAAAAGAACATATTTAAGTCTGTACCAATGGACTTTTTTTTTTTTTAGAGAATTTCATCATGCAAACATAAAACAGGAGTTACATTTTTAAACAAGCATTTTAGTCAACAATAGACACAAAATAAAAAAAAAAATTAGTAGCAGAAAATATTAAAGTCAGAGGTTAGCTGACAGGATAATCAGGTCAATAAAGTCAACCAGGGAAAGTTAGAAAATTTTTTTTTTAAATCAATAGATAACTGTAAGCTTACACATATTCTGAAAAAAAAAAGATAAAAAAAAAATAGTGAAGCAAACCATTAATCAACCTCATTTTTAGATAAGAATTCTTTTACAATATACAACAATAAATACTTAAAATAGTGACTTTTGGAATGTTGTTTTACAAAAAAAAATTGCAATTTGCGGGGTTTTCGTATACCCATGTTATCTTACAAAAAAAAATAAATAAAAGCAATATATATTTTAGCTTAAAAATTAATTATTTATAAATTTTCTTTTTTTTTTCCTTCTAATGTTTTATTTTGCCCATTACCTTCTTAACTGCTTATAAACTTCCATTGTGTGTTGTATCCTAACTCCTACAGCCAATAACTACCACTTACAGATCAATTCATTGAGCTTTTCTTGTTTTTTTTTTACTGATGTGAAAATATCACACTGATTACCCAAGTTCAAATGGCTGGCTATTTTATCAACTTATGTTATCCTATGAACCAATGCACTTGTAATCTCAGGTGGATAGAACTGATACACAGTTGAACATTCCCTGTCAGATCGCCTACCAACAACCTGACCTTAGATAAGTAGAGTTTCCTCTTCTTCTCTCTCTCTCTGCTCCAAAGTTATTTTCATTTATAGATCACTTGATCAAAATTTATATTTTATTTCACTTCCAACACTTTGAATAAACAGATTATACTCAAATGTAAAAGAACAATAAGTAAATGCAAACTGCTTTTTACATTGTGGAAAGAAACCTTCTTTGAAAAAAAGTGGGTCAACAATACTTGAGTGCTGAGCTGAACTATTTTGTACCCAAATGTAGACTTTATACTTTATACCACTATTCAAAGTTATCTCATGTCTATTTTTAGAAAGGAACAGTTTGTCCCCAAGGATCTAACACCAGCTGTTTCCTGACATAATATATATATATATATATATATTCAAACTGTATGCATATTATAGAATGAAGAGAAACCAAACATTTTAAATTCTCTTTCAACAGTTCATCCTGAATCTAGCTATGAATGAGTGAAGCAAACCTAAACCTGTGGCATGAATCCCTTTAAAAAAAAAAACCATTTACTTGCTTACAAAATTTATCATGTCATTTTCAAAGCTAGCTCTTCCCATACTATTTTACAAAATGTGTATTTATTTTACTCAAAAACTTCTACAATTATTTTAATAAACCATGTTTTGCATAATCTTAAAAAAAATCAATAATGAAATATAAATGCAATCTGTGTTCAAAAGAATTTGAGTGAACACAGAGATGAGGGATAACCATAGATAACAATAAGCATGAATGATTAAAGTAGCTTCCAATGAAGTGGTAAACGACGAAAAAAAGTTGTTAGAAACAAATGAATTCAGAAATTCTCTTTTTAAATTCATGATTAGTTGAATTGTTAAATGCCAAATGTCACGAGGAAAGTGAGAAAAGCAGAAATAGAGCTCAGAATTTGGTACATTAACCAAAAAATATTTTCTACCAAAGCTAAAAATCTGTAAAAAAAAAAATAACTCTAAAACCGCAAGAAATTCTATAAGTGCAACAAAAATGACAAAGAAATCAAATTTCATCTTAGTATAAAAACTAATAACTTATATTCATTTTCACAATATTTAAGCCTATGAATTTATCAAAACAGCCTCTGCCATAAATTACAATAAAAAAAATAATTACAAGCTACTGTATCAAAATCTCTTAATTATCCTGGAATTCATGTTTTAAAAAGAATAGGAAAGTTTTCAATGCTACATCATATTGTGGTTTTATGTGTTTTTATGTGACTTTCAAATGCCATTAAATAAAAATGATATTAAAAATTGCGTTCGAAAAACCTTAAGTACTGATAAGAAATCAGGAAAAAAAAATGAGGTTAAATAAAAAACATAAATTAGTCTGTATTAATTATTTAATTATTAATTACTTTAATCATCTGCTTAATTAATCTATTCAAGCAATGCAATTTTACAAATTAGCTCATGTTAGTGTGGAGAACGGAGTTATCACAAAGACAAGTTACTACAATGTAGGTCTAAAAAGCAAAATCATAAATTTTAATGAAGTTCAGGGTTATGTCTTTCTTGACTAAAATAAGATCAGAGGGTTACAATTTCTAATGACCCAGGTAGGGGAAAATGCATTACTTTTGTGTCAATGGGAGGGGGATCAATTACATACTGCGAATCTAAAAGAATGAGGTCAACACAATTTCCTTGCAACAACGAGATAAGTCGCTGAACTTAAAGTTGCTAACCTTCAATGGGTATTTTAACCAACCAATCAAACAAGTGGGCGCCCTAAGCCTTATGGGAAACAGGGAATGTAGAGGGTGTATAAAGGTAGAGGGTGTATAAAGGTAGAGGGTGTATAAAGATAGAGGGTGTATAAAGGAGAGTTAGGATGAGACAGTCATAGAGAATGAATGCAGGAGTCTGAAGAAGTACATCATAGTCAATGTAGTGTTTAGAATCGGACGGAGAGCAGTCATGAGTAGATTACAGTGAAGTTATTGGAATTGCTAATGGATTATATTTGATGTTACTTGACTTTTGCAATTAACATAGCCATCATCACAACAACCCAAGTGCTTGTGTTATAAATATTACTGTACTGTGCGTGAAGATGTGTTTATTTAACATACCTATAATAGAACAAAAGAAGCTACAGCTCTAATACTTGAAAGAATCCTAGGCACACAATATACAAAAGAAAACAAACCTAGAACATAAGCGGCAACTAAAACCAAACTGAATGGAACAAAACCCTTACAGTTAGCTTAAAGACACTGTAAGCACAAGTTTCTGACAGTACAATAAAATACTTAAAAGCACTGTATCCCTGTATACATAAGGCTTTAGAGCAATAATAAAATGAAAATCAAGTCACACACGTATATCAAACATGAAACTGTCTGTAAACATTAGAATGTGTAATATTACTGCAATATCCAAATTCAACCTATCAAAAAAAGATGAAACATCTTCAACAATTCAATCAATAATTTAGCATCTGTTGAGGATTAGCTGGATTAGTTTTTGTGGTTTTATTACTCAATAAATTTACCTTTTTTTTTTATTCTGCAATTCATCTGATGTAACATAGAGCAAGCAATTAAAAAAAATTAATTATGTGCATAAGATGTGCAGCTCTAACATGTAAACAAATATAATATGAATACAAATGATCTATATAATATCATCTCTTTGTCTACCTAATATAAACGCAGTTGTACTTTCCATGTTTTCCCCATTTTTTTAATGAATATGTTATCCCTGGATTTTTTAAAGAGCCTGCAAATTATAGCCCTCTAGTGCAATTTCTACTTTCCCACTGTAAAAGGTCAGAGGAGAATTGTGTAATCCATGATCTACATCTTCCACAAAGCAATGACTATTTGTAATGCTAAAATCTGAATTACTGGAATAGAGTAAATACACACAGCATGTGAATGTAGAGTCTGATAATGTAATAATTGTAAAAAAAAAAATAATAATAACTTAGGGTCATAGCTTATTTCAATTTCAAAAGAAAAATTTAGTGCTACGATTTGAAAAAAAAATAATAGGTGGATGACTTAATGTCAATGCTGTAGTATTTAGGTCAAAGACTTTGAGTACAATGTTATGCAATACTATTCACACATAGATAAGCTAATAGTTGAAAAGCTTTTTTTTCATAAGAGTGTAAACTTCTTATAAGAAGATTTTTTACTACACAAAACCCCCAAATTCATTAAAGAATGTTTTGAAGCGGTTCTCCTGGTTTTTTTTTTTAGAAGGGTTCTCCTGGTTTTTTTTTTTTAAAGTCCCTGAAAGAAACAGATTTTCCTCTCTTAAATACTATAAACCACTAATGGGAAGTTTGTTGTCCTTATTTCATCCCCACTATAACCATGGAGGCACCACAGGAGACGTATGTATGTGACTGGGACTCACCTTAAGTCGAACCAGTAACCCACATCATGTAGATCCATCTCACTTCCAAAGCACTACCCTATTTTCCTTGTTTAGCTTGATTCACTATGCCCATAATTTCAAATAATTTAAAACGCAAAACCCCTTATAAATAAAATAATTAAATATTAGTTTCCTTATATTCTACGCGAAGTCTGTTTAATACTTACACTAATAAGTTCTCTTAGTTAAATCAAAGCATACACAACAGGCAAACTAGTCCAATAATTTTAAACAAAAAACATAATATATTAAATAATTAAATATCACACTAAATACTAGCACTTATAAGTTTAGTTAGTTAGTAGCAAGCCTGCACAACAGACAGTCATAAGACACAAAACAATAAAGTGTAAAACAGAGCAATATATAAAACCAATTAGTTTTATAAGATATTCTCTATAACTACTAGCTGATTCACTAATTCATTGGATATTAATCGATGTGGTTTTTAAATCTCAAATGTGAATGAGAGTTATAAGACAAAAATACAGAAGAATTTAGCACCATACAATGGAATGATCTGATTACTTCTCTTAGCTAATTCCAATGAATTGCATAATCAAAACATTGTCAAAAAGAGAACACAATTTCTGATAAAGTCAGCATGACCTTTAAAACTCATACATAATTAAACATGCCAGCTTTGAACACCCTTGGACTTGTACTTTCAAGTGTCCAAATCTTTTTCAGCCATATGAGTTTTGAAATTAAATTATTGCCAATATGTTTATTTTTTCCTGAAGTATCTAACAAGTTAATATTTTCATTAACAGGATGTGTGCAGAGATGTAGATGTGTGCACAAACATCCTAATACACAGAAAGCTTCTTTGTGCTATTAGTCTTATGTACACATTCTGCAGAGAAATAGGATATTTTAAATCGGAGACTTAGAAGGGATATTTTAAATTGGAGACTTAGAAGACAGCTGAAAGCAGGTAGTTAAACTATTAGCCAGCAGGGGCGTTTAATGTAAGAGGACCACGCTTTCTGGTGAGTACTTGTTTTAGGGATACACTAAAATACATCACTGCTAAAAAATAAAAATAAAATGGCTTCTTTAATGAACATAATTAACTTTACTTCATATAATTCTTTGATTCTGTCAAAGCCATGAATTTTAATTATAGCAAAAATTCAAAGAATTCATGATTTGTGATTACCAATACAAATTCAACATATGAACCCTTAAGTAACCAGTGCTTTTTTTTGTGCCGGTATGCACCGGTACGGCGCACCGGCACTTTTTATAATGTAGGGAAAAAATTATTACTTTTCTTGTATTGTAACGTTTATTATTAATTTGTTCAAATTGAATTATTTTAAAATTGAGCGCAATAAGAATTAAAATATAAAATGTGAAAATGCTTTCCGCATACACAGGGTTCTTTCTTATAAAACACAAGAGAACTTAACACAATTTTTTAAAAGTAAATCAAGAATAACTTGAATAAGTTGTTAGTTAAATTTTACAAATCATAACAAATGTATACAGTAATAATAAAACAATTTAACTTAATTAATTATAAAATAAAATTATTTCAGATATTTAGTATCTTTGCAGTTGTGATTTAGCTTGCATCGAGGTGCGAACTGGTAGTTAAAAGTTAGGCAAACCATCACTGAGTACTGACACCTATTTTTTTTTACAAAAAAAAAAGCACTGTAAGTAACTATTCAGAAGAAATGTATTATTTAGCACTTAAAGATATTGAAAGAATAATGGATGGCCCATAATCTTAGTTCAGTCTACCAGATACCTACAGGACACCATGTGGACAATGTGGTACCTCCACCGAATATGTTGGGAATGAAAGAAGGGTGATACAAAAACCCAAAGTACAGACAAACCAAGGCAAAGAGTGAAAGTATGGACAAAGCTGGAAGCAAAAAATTAGTAAGATTAGGGGGAAAATTACAAACTGTCAGAATAAAATATAGACGAGTCATCATATGCAGTATGGTATAGCGATAAAATTGTAACTACCGGTTTACAACTCTTAAAAGTACTGTTTATTATTTCTATTTCTCAGACATTTTTTAGTAGATATATATGAAATTAATTAAATTATGACTAAGTCAAAGCACGATTAATAAAATGTAAATTCATTACAGTACAAATTGAGAAATAAATGCAAAATACAATGGCGACAATGCCTCAATACATCTCTAAATTTGTAAACAGTCTAAAATCAATCTTTAAGTTTAAGCCAATGTAAGGTAATAATTTAGTATGTACAATTAAGTTGAATAAAGCCAAAGCGATCATTAGACTTTTCTATAAAGACAAACTAAATACACAAAAGTTTCAAGAAAATCACATAATTATATAGTATAATATAGGCAATATAGCCTAAATATGATATTACACTATAGATTATGTTAGTAGAAACTAGAATAGTCTGAATAGAGTATCTCTAGAGAGTAGAGACAGAGTAGTCTAGTGATAACGACTAAAAATAGTAATTTACTAAGTAAAGTAAAAAGGTTAGCACATTCAGTTTAGTTTAGACCTATTCAGGCTATTGCATTGCCCAATGCCATTGCCAAAGGATTAAAATAAAAACTTCATTGCATCAAACTCAAAGCTAGATTGTCACTTTTTGTGTGATTCAAAATCAAATAGATTATTGATTAATAATCAAAACAAATGAAATTATTGAAATATCTTGAAATTTTCAGTTGTTATAACATTAATTAATTACAAGTTAGTATTATTTAGGTATGTATCTCGAACTACCTAATTACCGGTAATACTTTTTTATGTAATACACATTGGCAAGACCTTTTAGTTCAGGGGTTATCAATCAAGATATTTACGTCATTTACCTTCTAAATGTACTTGTTTTTTTTCATTTCATATTTTTATTTCGTTCTCTTTCTTTTTTAGGTCAGTGATATTCGCTGCAGCTTTAGCTCGAACGTCACTGACCCAACTTTTTTTTAAAAAGCTTTTAATTTGTTTCACTTTCTGTGTTTTGTGGACTTGTTCATAAATCTTATAACTCACTTTTAGATTAATAATTTAATGAGAAGGCTCAAAATTGGTACACGTGTAAATAAAAATACACGATTTTTAAACCTTCGAGAAATCGAGTCCATGAATTAACATAAAATAGAACTACGAAGAGAATTACGTTTTAGTAATTCGTATATTGGGGGAAAATTCACCTGGAGATTGATTAGGGGCCGTTCACATATTATAAAACGCTGAAGGGGGAGGTGGTGGATTGAAATGTGTTATTTTTGTTATATTTTTGTATCACACAAGTGTTAAATAATGTTATATGGGGGGGGGGGGTAAAATTGACATTTTTGCGTTACATGATATATGAACGGCCCCTTATCTGTAAAAAAAAATCGTAATATAGTACCACTAGTACCAGTGCTTTAATAAGAGTACTAGTGATTAGTAAGGTAAACTGCTACGTCTGGTCACCATATGCATGAAATCAGGGCTAGACTTAGACCGATTGCCCCAAATTGGGCCCGCAATTTACGTTTAGCATTAATAGTAATAGTTGATATTGTAAAAAAATAGAAGAAGGGGCTCACAAGCATCCGTTAAATTGGGCCCCGCAATTGGTAAAGCCGGCCCTGACATGAATGTAACGAGTCTGGTTAATTAAAACATCAATAACTCAAAAATGTGATTCTCTGAGTTCTGATCTCGCCTTCATCTGACTATGACTGTTAGTATGTACATTCTTCGATGTTCATACATCAAGATTAATACATTTAAAAAAAAAATCAACAAAAAATAAAAGCCTTGAAATATATTTTTTTAATTTATTGACTAACTTATGTAATTTAAAATTTAGCGAGAGATGTAAAGTCAAGTTGTTTTCGATGTAAGCTTTTAAACAAATACAACTATATTAACATGGATGTAAATATATATATCTATCTAAACCCACATTCTCGCGCGTGATTTAGCGAGACATTATACCCAAACATGGCGAGCAACTGTTGTGGGGTAAAGAAACAGAAGCTTAATAACTCTTTGCCTTCAATTTGTAATGGTAATGTACAACCAGGGCATTCTAGTTATCATAAGAATGGCTATTCCGTAATTCTTCCAGAAATGTGTTATTTTTGTTTTGATGTTCTACATAGTCATCTTCATAATTATGAACCGCCGAGACCTAACCCTCCCTTTACAAATGAGGCCTAGTAAGTATGACCCACTTTTCTTAACAATGTCATCGTATTAATTGTTTAATAACCTAGATTTATCACCGAAATTTAAAAATAAGTACTTTTCCAAAATCATAGCTAAAATTATTTAAAAAATTAAGTTCAATTTTTTTAAAGTCTAAATTTAAGCTATGTTTGTTGATATACGGGCTTGACATTTTGGGATGTCTCATTATTGAAAAATGGGGGCGAGCAAGATTTAACTATAAATAATTATGTAGAAATAGGTCTACTGTTCAGCACAAAGAGAATTCCTCTCTTAGCTGCCTTAGGTTAAAAATATTACTTAAACTGTTGTATTTATAAAGCTTGGGTTTCAGTTTTGAATTAAATTTTCGTAACTCAAATCTTTAAAGTGCAAATAAAAAAATATTACCCCAAATATTTATTTAAGTCTTAAAACTTAAAGACAAAGTATGAAAAGTAGTTCACTTTCAGGATTTTCATTTTCTAAAATCTAAATCTATCAATCAATTCAATCATCATATTCATAGACATAATATTGATGATAGTCACACTCCACTATCAAAGCAATAAACACCCCCACCCCTTTCCCTTAATTCAGTTATAAAAAGCAGATATGTTTACATAATTATGGTTTGAATATTAAAATAATTTTAATGTCTTAGAATTTTATCATGGCTGGTATTAATTTTATATTTATTAATAATAATCTATACCATTTAGTGCCTTTACTAAAAACACAGTGGTTACGGGACCAAGGACCGGAACTCCATATTTTTTTTCGGGGTCCAGCTATTGACATTGCTCCTAACCCGAGCCCCGAAAACAAAAAATATGCAATAATAAGCAGTCCATCAGCCGCGCATGCGCATCTATCCCTGGACCCCAAAAAAAAAAAACGGAGTTCCCGTCCTTGGTCCCGTAGCCACTGCATACTAAAAAAGCCTTTAGCCTAGGTACTAGTTTAATTTAATTCATATACAACATTATAATTTATGATAATCATTTTAATAAATTATAAATATATTACAATATATATTAAGAATATTTTGTATATCTTAAAATATTTCTATGTTGTTTATATAAGATATAATAATTATTCATTTTTATACTTCTGACCCATCCCAAGCATGGGTACTATTTTGTTATGAAATATTGGGCTTTATATGACATAAAATAAATAATGACTAATGTAGCATTTTTACATGTCCTGTCAGAGGACCTATAATTTAGAAATGATGATTTGAGAATGATTGTGGTAGTAAGCTGTTCTTTTTTATGCTGGTATTACATGGAAGTGTGTATTCATTCCTTATGTAGCATGATAAAAACCCAACTCTTAGCTATGACTCTGGAAAAAAAAAATTAACAGTATTATTCTATCCTAGATAAAGATAAAAATAATAAAAAAATTTGTTACACCAAAATAATAATGTTTTATTTGTAAATTATCATTCACTTCTCTCTCAGTCCCTTATTTGTGACTTGGCAACTTGGCAGGGAAAGGCGGTTACGTGGTTGTATAGGAACATTTTCTCCTACCTCTCTTCATAGCGGACTTCGAGAGTATGCAATTACAAGGTAAATAGCTATTTATTTATTTCATACTTATTTTTTTAGAATGTTTCTGTATTAATTTTAGAATGTTTCTATATTTATATTATAACACTGAAATGTAAAAAGGCAGCTTTATTAAGCTCTATGTCATGTCAAAAGTTTTTAAGAATAGCATTGTTGTTTTTCACCGTTCTATTAGCTTTTATTGTTATTCAAATAATTATATGGGTGTTACAAGTCAGTGATATATATATATAATTGAAAAAATCCATCCCAGACTAATAAGGATACCTGATAATTCATTTTATTATTTTATAAAAAGAAAAACAGCAATTTATTTCTGTCTCTCTCCACAGTGCAGTGAAAGACAGTCGGTTTGACCCAATAACAAAGGAGGAGTTTCCAAAGCTACATTGCTCTGTCTCTCTTCTTACTCATTTTGAGGAGGCTATGGATTATTTAGATTGGGAGGTGGGAGTTAGTGAATAAATGAGAAGCTCGGTCTTTAGAGAAGACGGACAGAGTTAACATAATGAGGATGATGGGAGTAATAGTGAAGTAATGGGCAGAGAAGTGGGCAGAGGTGAGGTGTATCTCTTAATTTGTTAACTTGGCTAGCAGAGATACAGATGTTAGTTATCAGCAATAAAGTGAATATTGCTTCGGTCTTAGTGGTAAGGAGAGCTGACATGGTAAAGCGTAATCTGCTTTTTAAAATTTTGGGGAAACCCTTTCATAAAATTATTAGTGCTTCCTTGATGAAAGGTAAATAGCACAGTTAAAAGTATTTTTTTTTTTCATAGTGGAATCTGTTCAGATGATATGAGATATTTGTGGTTGTAAGTTGTTCTTTTTTTACGCTGGTATTATATGGAATATAGCATTTTGTTTTACACAACATAATCAGATCAGCATTAGGCAACATATGGAATGCTTCATCCAAAATTATGGCAAATGAGTTAAATGAATCATGTTGAATTATTTCCCTATTATAAGATTTAATAAACTTCAATTACATTAATAGCCTAGATTGTAAATCTGATGTCTTTGGATGATAATAGAGAAAAAAAATTACAGGTTCCATAAAAAAAATTTTTTTTTTCTTGAAAACATTAAATCATAATTTCTAATATTTTTTTTACTTTTTTTTTTTTGACAGTTGGGCTCACATGGCATTCGCATTGAATTTATCAATGAGAAAGGTCACAAAAAAACAGCAACATACCTCCCAGAGGTTGCTGTAGAACAAGGTTGGTTCACTCTTAGCATAAATACCTCTTGAACAGGTCTGTACAGTTTTAGCATAAATAGATCTAGACAATGTCGGTTCAGTCTTAGCATAAATACCTCTAAAGAAAAAGGTTGGTTTAGTCTTTGCAAAAATTTAGAAAAAATGTCTACAAATTGTTCATGATTTCATGTACGAAAATATTAAACATAAGATGTTAAATAAAATTCTGCTTTCTGCATTTTTCCTCATGATTATTTTCATTCTAGAATGACTCAAACCATTTTTTATGAAAAATGATTTTTCTATCATTTTATATACTTCGTTGTACAAAAGATCCATTGTTCTACCATTTTTTTTAGGCTACTAAACACAGTGAGATATTTTCAAGTTATCCTTCTTATCTTTGGACTTTGGATACAAATATAGACTAACTGTATTTATGTAGTTTGGAAATTTCTTGAGTGTCTGGTAACATGTAGTCTTGACAATCACTAATTGAACAAGTCTGTTGATGATGGCATTGTATCAGTAGACACATTATACAAATTTAACATAATTTCTTTTTAGACATATTTCTTTTTATGTGTGTTTAGAGGAAATATTATTACTAAGCTCTACAGAATATTATTTTTATTGTTACATTCAGGCTGGGATAGAGTGCAGACTATAGACTCTTTACTTCGTAAAGGAGGTTTCAAGGGTCCCATCACACCTGAAGTTCGCAAATCTATACGAATGACTCGTTATCGAAGTGAGAAGATAACGATAGCTTACAGTGACTATGTTGCTCAAAAGCAGAACGGGAACGCATGATGTCACGCCCGCCTCGACCCTAGGCAGCAAGAACAGTACCAGCAGCATGACCACCAGTCCAGCACCACCATTATTGTCATTAGTCTCATCATTACTGTGTTCAGTCTTGTTAACATCATCTTCATAATCATGACCATAGAAGCTTCATTTTAAAAACCTTTAGTATGGAAAAAAGTCAAATATTGTGTAGGCCACCATAATCTCTTGTGCACTGAAGTTTTGTTCTATGTATGTTAAAACTTAGAAAAAACAATATTAGGAATGGATGTAGTCTTGTAATATTTTTTAGAATGTTTTTATGATTATTGCTTTTATTATTTTATTGTAATAATGTTGCATACATTTAATTTTAGTTGGATTATTGTGTAATGTCAAACCTAAATAATTGATTACAAATATGAGCATAAAATGATTAAGTGCTTAAGTATTTTAATGGAAAATTTTAAAGGGAACATGTGCGAATTATTAAAGAGCAGTAACAAAGTTTTTGTTTCTTATGTTATCCATTCAAATAGCAAAGAAGTTAAATGGCTTTAAAGGAATAAATAATTATTTTTTTAAAATTTGTTTGGGCCTCAGCCTTATCAGCCGTCTAGACATCTTTTTCTAAGAGAAATGCCGATTTTATACATTTTTCCCATTATATGAAAGCCTTTTCTTTAAATTTATAGTTAACATTTTTTTATTTCATTATATAGTTCCTTTATTTATTAGATGGGATTTGTTTCATTCTATTCATGATCATATAAAGCATTTATTTCTTTTTGTAGTGATATAATGCATGGGATCATAATTGTATAACTTTTGGAAATCTAGTGTTGTAGAATCCACACCCCTTTGAAAAAGTCACTGCAACATTATATACATGTATTAATGTTAAAAATTTACTTTAAAATGACAACATTTTTCTTTGAAATATGATTTACTAATCTACACTAAACAGTTTTTTTTTTACTTCTAGAATGAACATACTTCATCACTTTTCTGGAAGATCCCTTTATTTTTATTTTAATATCTCAGAAATTATGTTGTGAAAATTTATCCTTGAACAGCCAGTGCTTTTTTTGTGCCGGTACGCACCGGTACGGCGTACCGGCACCTTTTTCAATGTGGGGAAAAAATATTACTTTTCTTGTATTCTAACTTTTATTATTAATTTATTACATTATTAATTTGTTAAAATTGAATTATTTTAAAATTGCGCGCAATTAGAATTAAAATATAAAACGCGAAACTGCTTTCCATACACACTCGTACCGGCACCGATTTCTTTTACAAAAAAAGCACTGTGAACAGCTATTTTTATTTAGTAAATGTATGTTATGCATTTATTTTCTCTTATCAGGGACACAGTTTTCTTTTAAACAGTTCATAAAAGAAATGACTTTTTACATTTGATAGAGTTATGTAACTTTATCATTAATAACTTAAATACTTTACTTATTTATTTCAATCTTAGAATTATAAGCAAAATTTTTATTTTTTTCACATAAAATAAGGGTAAATACTACATTGTTTCATTAGCATATTTATTAAAAGCTCCTTCCTTTAAGATGCATAAATCTGAAAACTAATGACTGAATTTTTTAAAATCTTCAGTTTTAACAACCTGTTTGATTTATTTGAGTTGAAAGCAGAATTGGCTTAGTTAATTTTTGTGTGTGAAATGATCAATGAAAACAAAGTTATCTCATTAATTAAAAAGCATTACATGATATTTGTATGCATCAGAAAAGCACCATCTATGAGTTGTAATTTTTTTAATATGTTTCTGAGTATAATTGTTTAGTTTTTTTTTTTTGTTTTTATCCAATATTTTGATGATTATGGTGGCCTTAGTATACATTGTTGTGAAGTATATGATCTTTCCCCCAGGGACAATTGTGATCTTGTCATTTTAATGTCCACATCCTTTTCATTTTTTTTTTAAATGTTCTGGTAGATTTTTTTTACACTTTTTACTTTTCACAAAGTAATCCTGATACTTTTTTTGGAAGCTAAAAATTGCTGGAAGTGGACAGACTGTACGGCAATTTAAATATACATAAGAATCCTTACCTTCACTGTGAAAACTTTGTTGAGTTGACACTTTTTTTTTGCCATATTTAATAAACTAAAAACTGACTTGTAAATTTGTACCATTAGACTTATTTAATAATAAATGAAATAAAATCTCAATGGATCGGCTGAGAACTCTCAAATAAGGTACAAAAATTATCAGGTGCTGATTTCTAATCCCAAATAAATTCATGTATATCCAAATCTGATGAACCCTTCCCCAGCACTAATTTAAATCAACATTTTTGTCAAAGTTTACATCATATTATATGATGATTCATATCTTTATTATTATTGTTAGGGTTTATTTTAAATTTTTTGCTTTTTCTGGGAAAAATGTATGTTTTTTACAAGTCATCACAATATTTTTTTTGCCATCTTGAGAAATAAATATTGCAAATTTTTGTAATCAATCTTTTAAAAATGAATCTTCTTGCATTATGATAAGTGAAATATTGAGATTTTCTTTGTGAAATTACTTCAGGGCGTTTGAGTGGTTAATGTTGTAAGCAATATATCTGGCATAGTTGTGATGTTTTTTACATTTCTAAACTTAAGGTTGACAGGATTGAACAGAGTTGAGCAAATATAATTAATTGCTGTAATGTCTATTTTATTTATGAGATGAGCAAATGGGTGGATGGTATTTGTGCTATAAAGATTTATTAGGATTTTGCTAATTTTAAATCATGTTTTTTTTAACCACATGTTATACAACTTTTGGCATTCTGCCATGTTAATTTTTTTGTATCATTATTTTTTTTTTTTTCTTAAAGATCTTGGGTCCATACATAATAATTCTTTCTGTCAGGAAAGAGAGAAGCGAATTGCAGCGGTGTGTTGTTTAAATAGCAAAAAGTTATTAATCAATGTGACTAACATCTTTGTTGAGATTACCAAAATTAATCCAGCATTAGTAAATAAATTATGACAAATTATTTTTTGTTATATAATATCTATGCATAAAAGAGAATATTAATTTCTGGCTAAAAGTATATAAAGCAGCATAGATAATGTAAAAATAATGACAAACAATAAAAAATCAAAACTGCTCTGATAATATTAATTTTTTTTTTCGGAGTACAGGAGGGGGGGTAAGTATAACTATATTTTAAAGAAGCGTTTTGTGAGATATGATCAAAATTATTCATAGAGGAACATTTGTTTCAACTGGTTTCTATTTGTTATATCTAAGCATTGTGATGCCCAATTGGCTATAATAATATGTAAACTTAGACTGTGAATGTTTCAAGAAACTCCTGATCATGTGGAATAATTCTTTTCTGTTAGTCAGTTAAGCAGTACACAAATTTTAAGATCATGAAAAGAGTTGTTACAGTCTTTGTCTTAAGGTGGTGCATGTATTTATAATTAAATATTGATCTTCACTTTTGCAACCTGGAATGACTTTTGGTTTGTACCTTACAGATCACCATTTTTTTATTAGGGCAGTATTAAAACTTTCCAGTCACACACTGTCTAGCCACTGATTTAAAAAAAGACTTGTGCAAAAAATACTTTGATTCTCCTCAACCATATCTCCATTGAAGATGTGGCGAATATATCCTCCATCTATATGAAGCTTGCTTTTTTTATTGCAGGGGGGGGGATGTGTAGAACAACATGAACATGTTATTTGATTGAGTGTGTATGCCTTTACTGAGTTTTGATATCATGTTTTTTTTTAAGCATGCAAGTGACTTACGAATCAGTGGCAGGAATTTCAATATAATGTGACTATGTGAACGCTTTTATTTTGACACTATATACTCTGGTAGAAAAATGTGTTTTTTTTTTTTTGGTGTTTTGAACATTTGGAGATATTCATATTGTATGCTTTATTGAATTGTAACAATAATCAACTATAATTATAAGAAAAAAAAAGATGTATTCATTCAAAACGTTTTTACTTGTCAATTTAATTTATGTTGTGAATGTAAAGTCAATTTACCAAATAATTTTTGAGAGATTGAATCAACGGGATCAATGAAACCTTTCTGCCTCAACTAAGTGTAACACACATGGAGACCACCTATGATTGCTGATATCTTGTGTCTCCTTTTGAATATTTTTTACCTTTCTTAAAGCCATCTGTAACATGGTAATATGAAGACACTGAAGGATTCAAATTTATGAAAGTGATTTTGGGAAGTGGGGGGGGGGGGTCTTCTAAAATTGGCAACTGGGTGTATCAAATCCCTACACTTTAAAAAAAAATACTGCCAATAAACTGAATTAAAAAAAAAAATTGTACATGTATTAAAAAATGTGTACCTAATACTTTGGCTAATTTGCTTACACAAACTTTCTTACACTGATCACTCATATTTATATATATATATATATATGTATGTATTTTTGTCTTAGTATTTTTTTTTTAGATAAAATGGGTATAGCTAGAGACAGTTTTGTATGATGATCCTATTTATTCTGTGTAAGAATAAATCTTCTTCTTCTTTGTTCTCGATATATGATCATGGAGGATTTCAAACGACCAGGCCTATAGTTATGATGAACTGCACGGTGGCATCCAGGTCCGTCTCGCTCCCATAAAGTTTTTGATTGAAGGAGGTCATCTGTGGCCAGAACCTGTTGCGAGCTGTGTCATGTAAAGGGCATGTTTGGAGAACATGTTCTGCATTCTCTGGCGACATCCCACATGGGCAGTCCTCACTGTTTCCAATGCCTAGCCTTCGGAACATGTGTTGTCTTAGTCTGTTGTGCCCAGTTCTGAGTCTGAAGATAATATTTTGAGCTTGTCTGGGAAGATTATAATAGGGGTTAAGAATAATGATAATAATGATATTCTAATACATGCAATTCTTTTATCTGCACTTATGCATTAAATGCACTGTTGCAGTAGTTCTCAAAGAGTGGGTCATGACTTATTTTAAATTTATTTTTAACGGATCGATTTTCCATACGTGTATGATTGCAACTCTATTTCTCTATATGGTACAAATGCTTGTTTGTAAATCTGCAAGGTAAAATAGGAAATCCATGTGTACAATTGATAACACCCTTTTTTATTTATCATATTTTGGTTCATGTGAGGTAGTGATTGTACCAATTTGATGTATAGTTACATTGGACTATGATGCATTGCATAAATATCGACCGACAGAGAATATTAGGCAGTTGAGCATTGGGTTCTGTATGAAGTGGACAACTAGATTGTATTAATAAGTGTGTGAAGTTCCTTGTAAGGATGGGATGAAATCTCTTAGATACTATAAACCGCTACTGGGACGGTTTTTATGGTGCCCTTCTTTCACCCCCACCATAGTCGATAATGCAATGGCCATGGAGGCACCATGGTAGATATAGCCAGTACTTTAGCCATGACCAGTTGCGCCCCCCCCCCCAGACCAAATCATCAATACATATTTTACTATATAAAGTTCCTAAAAAGACTGTCAAACTGTCTTTTTTCTATATGTGAGGCGCCCCCCCCCCCCAGCATTTTTTTTCTATATGTGAGTATTTTTTAAGTATGAAATTCTTGATTTTATGTGGAAATTTTTATTTTTCATTGAGGTGATTGTTAGTATCCAGTACCTTTGTATTTGTAACATTAAAAAGAACCCATCAAAAATAACAACCACAAGTTGGGGCAAATCAAGACAACTTTGACCCTGGGGGGGGGGGGGCAAAACTGTTTTCATTGTTGAAAATTAGTCTTAGAACAAAAAATAAATCGATAATTTAATGATGTCTTACCTAAAATTGCGGTAACAGGGGGGGGGGGGCATGCCCACAAGTAGGTATATATTGTAATGACCCACCGTTTTAATTTTAGTAATGAAAATTGATATATTGTATGTTATAATGAGTTTTTATTATTAACTTTTTAGTACATTTTATTATGACAGCTTACATTTAAAAAAAAATTAATGTGTATTTCCTTTTTTTTTTTTTTAGTTTTGAAAGAATTAAAAAAAAATGTTCACACATTAAAATAATATAATCGATTTGTCAAGTTTTATAAGACTTTAAAAAGTTTCACTATTTCGCGCTCATCTGCACCGGTGAAATGCATTGTTACTAGCAGGCCCGGCCTTTTAGGCCGATTGCTCCTAATTGGGCCCCGCACCAGGGAGGGGCCTCGCAATTTAGATTTAGCATATCACTATCGGTCATGGTTCTTGTCACAGGCTAGAAGAGGGGCCTCGCAGCCATCCGTTAAATTGGGCCCCGCAATTCGTAAGGCCGGCCCTGGTTACTACTATTTATTTTAATGTATAAGAACTCGGGCTCAATGCGAATATAATCTCACGACTCAATTTTTGCTCAGTATAAACAAATAAAGGTTATTAGCTTCTTAATTATACAAGTCACTAAAACATTTTCATTCATGGACTCGGAAATATTAAAATAGTGCATTGTGACGTAGAATCTGCCTGTGTTCCAAGTTTGGGCCTTCTCAGTGTCTCACTAAATTAGAACAGGTCTAAAATTCAGTTAGAAGTTTACAAGCATGTTACAAGCACTGAGCTCTATATTTAACGTAATGATTGGTTGAATATTTTTAGCTCGCGGAATTCCCATTTTTTTACACGGAAGTTTACGGATTAAAATGACACAAACATCAGCAAGTTCCTTTTTTAATTAAGAAAATTACCGACTTGAGATACACTTTGTTTGTTTTATTCTGTATGAGATATCGTGGGGATTCGTTAGAATATGTTATATGAAGTAATCCTTTGATTTTATTCGATTATTTAGTATTAGAAGACTGCTAAAAAACCGTGTCATGGGGTGCGATAAGTTCGGATAAGACATGAGACTGATTAGTTGAAAGAAAGAAGAAGACTTAGAAGAGAATACTCTATTCAAGTCTTGAATGAAAGTTTTAAATCATTCTCAATTGAATGAGTTCAAGATCAAAATTAAAAATGTTGATAATTGACTTGTTGAAGGAAGTGTTGTTCACTTGTTAGTTCATTTGATAATTGTTTACGACAGTCACAGTTCACGAGATAAATGGTTCTTTAATTTTTAATATAATTATATATGATGTACAGGTCCAACTAAATGAATATATTTTTTTTTTAAATTAAAGTAGCTTAGGATTTTTTGCTACCCATATTTCGGCCCATTTCGTTCGATTCACATAAAGACCTGTGCATTAGGATATTTAAGAACTATTTATCTCGTGGTCGGACTGTGGTAAACAATTACCTTTGATTTGTTTAATCTGAATTTCAAAGAGGGATATTGTTACTTATAAATTTCCTATATTTTTATTTCAGTTTCATTAGAAGCTCACAATAAATGTATTTAAGCTGACTTAAAATGTAAATAAGGCTCTCTGGAATACATTTCCCCCCCCCCCCCCTGGAACTTTCATTAGCTGAGCCATCATGACAGGTGCTAGTCAAATAACCACAGAAACATACATCAGAAGCATGCCTTACAATGTTCTACTTCACTTGTCAACTTTGCTAGACATTGGTAACCTCTGGGAGCGGCTGGCCTGTGTAATTCCTGTTAAACCAGCCGACTTGTTTACAGATACAGGTGATTATGCTCTGAGGTAAGCTTATTTCTTTTTTAGTCTGTTAGATGAATAAATACATTTTCATTAATATTTAATATCTCTGTTTGTAAAAACAAAAATGCTCCAAGAGAGGAAAGAAATGTATATTTAAACATTACTAAGTACTGAAGCATAAAAAAAAAAGGAAGCACATTTTTTATCTAGCATAGATTGGATTATTTTGTTTTTACATTTGCAAAAATATTTATAAAAATAATAAATGATGTGTTTGTAAACATTTAACAGATACAACTATGCCCAGATCCAGAATTTAGCCATGAGAAATCAGCAAAGGGGAAAAAGCTGCACAAGAGCACTTTTGGTAGACTGGGGCACTCAGAATATCACAGTGAAACATTTAATAGAGGTAAACATATCACAGTGAAACATTTAATAGAGGTAAACATATCACAGTGAAACATTTAATAGAGGTAAACATATCACAGTGAAACATTTAATAGAGGTAAACATATCACAGTGAAACATTTAATAGAGGTAAACATATCACAGTGAAACATTTAATAGAGGTAAACATATCACAGTGAAACATTTAATAGAGGTAAACATATCACAGTGAAACATTTAATAGAGGTAAACATATCATAGTGAAACATTTAATAGAGGTAAACTCCACTTGGTTTATTCATATTTTTTAAATGAACCATGATATTGAGGGATTGAGAAAGCTAAGTTTTAAGTTTGTAATAAAGAGAGATGCTCACAGTTAATGCCTCACTTGGAAAATGGATGGTCATGCTGTATACATGCTTGACTGTTGACCTGGACACAGAAGCATCTGAAGTAAAATCTTGGGCTTGAAACAAGACCTGCATATTATCTGTTGTGGTTCCATAAGAGAGCAATAAATCTCATTCTTGTTATGTTTATGTTAATGATAATGTGAAGATTATTGTAAATCCCACAGTTACACCAAATATAGACATGTTTTTTTTTTTCTCTTGTTGTAATTATTCACATTTTGCTTTTTATGTTAGAATAAAAAGTGATAAAATTTAATCTTATATCAGGTACTTAAACGAGCCAATTTAATAGCAGCATCAGAATATATGCAACAGCTTATACCCAGTAAACAACCCTCACAAACAGTTTCTCCATCCCAACCATCATCAGAAGATGCACTCAGTAGATGCTCTAATGTTAGCATTGTATCTAGCAATGCTTCAGATTTCAATGTTAGGATTGATCATGAGCTGTACCAGAACAACCACTGTGAAAATGTACAGACACGAAGAGTTTCAATAACCAGGTGAGTCTCTTTTAGCCGTACACATTTTTTCAATTTCTTTTATATTGCCTGTGATTATAAAAAAAAAGTTCCTGTAGCCCAAATGGGCCATCGGGGCAGATGAAGTGTAGAATTCATCTGTTTCTGTAACCTCGACATCTGAAGGGATTGTGTGGTTAGCATAACGCCCAGCCGCCTTTACTTCCCAGGTACCCATTTAAAGCTGGGTGGACTTGTGGGACGACTTTGAAACTAATTTCACCTGGGAAAATTTCCATGGTCCTCACCGAGGATTGAATCCAGGACACTCAGATCGACAGTTGTGTATCTACACCACTTGGCCACCTGACCCACTAGCCAGTGATTATAATGAGTTTATAATTTCAAATATTATAGTTTGGTTTACTACACTTAATGCCTGTAAACCTTTTGTTTTTAAAAAAAATTGAAATCAACATCTTGCCATGTTGAATATCATCACCATGTAGGCCATATTGAAATAGATTTATATATTATCAGGTTTCTAACACTACAGATGAAAAAATCATCAACATGTAGGCCGTATTGAAACAGATTTATATATTATCAGGTTTCTAACACTACAGATGAAAAAATAAAATACGGCCAATAAAATAAAAGAAATTAGTACCAATAACCAAATAAGTTGAACATTTTTTTTACACTTTATTAGTATGGCTAAGCCAGATGAGGGAGATTCTGGTCCATCACACAATGTCAATCAGTATGAAGATGATAATGTTGAGATACCAGATAAGGAAACAGATGATGATGTTCTCCTAATGAAGGATGTTAAATTTGACGTCCTGAAAAAAATTACAAGTTTGTATTTTAAAACGTTTTAGTTTTAATGTTGTAATCAGTTTTATTAGAAAGGATTTTCTATAATTTTCTCAATTAAAAAAAAAACAAACTACTTAAATGCATGGATCATAACACTGGGTAACAGCCAAAAAATTGTCAGGGGTTTTTCAACTGATTTAGACTAATTTTGGTGTTCTGAGTCCGAAAATCACATTGATTTTGCTCGGTCAGGTCAACTTTTTGAGATACAGCCATAGACCTACCGGACGAGCTATACGTATTCTAATATCAGGGGTTTTGAGTTTAATCATTTCTCTAAATTAGCTGCTTAAAAATTAGCAGCAAAATAATCACAATTATAAAAACAGAGATAATAATATTTTATTTATAAATCATCAATCTGGATTTTCACTTGATTATTTAATGCATCAGCACTTGATTGGGCACAGCCTCCAGTACCCTGACCTTCCATCTGCCCGTCGTCCAGCTACTCACTGCGAAAAAATTCCTGTACCAGCGTTCAGAGATCTTCCTGACAGCGACAATGAGGCCACCACTTTAGATGAGGGAGGAGATACAGAAGAGGAGTATGAATCACAAGATGGTCCGCAGCCGTTCTCACAATGTGAGCTTAATGATCTGGTTCGGCATCTCAGCCTGTCGAATAATCCCTCCAGACTCAAAGAGAAAAAATCTACTTGGCAAGGACGCGCGTATCACTTTCTTCCGTAGAAGGCATGAGGACTACATGGGCTACTTCTGACCTTGTGTACGTCCAAGATGTCGTCGGTCTTCTTGATAAACTCGGCGGTCCTCAATACGATCTGAGAGATTGGTGACTCTTCATTGACAGCTGCAGGCGCTCTTTGAAGTGTGTACTTCTCCACAACGGGAGCCAGTTCCCCTCAATCCCTCTTGCGCACTCCACAACTCTTGAAGAGAAATATGAAGCAGTGAAGTATGTGCTCGACAAAATCCAATATGAGCAGCACCAATGGATCATCTGCGTCGACTTGAAGATGGTGAACTTTCTACTTGGTCAGCAGTCCGGGTTCATGAAGTACCCATGCTTTATATGTATGTGGGACAGTCGCGACAGAGCCTAGCACTACGTAAAGAAAGAGTGGTCGGCGCGAGAGCAGTTAGTACGTGGGGCGAGAAACATCATAAACGAACATCGTGTTGACCGGGAGAAGATATTGATCCCTCCGCTACACATGAAGCTTGGGTTAATGAAGCAGTTTAAGCGCGCTCTGGACAAGGATGGGAGGTGCTTCAACTACATGTGCCAAGCTTTTATTCAACTGACCATTGAGAAGCTGAAGGCCGGCATTTTCGACGGCCCACAGATACGGCAGCTCATAAAGGACACAGAGTTTCAAAACTCCATGAACACGCTTGAGTGTGCCGCCTGGAAATCGTTTGTGCAGGTGGTGAACAACTTCCTGGGGAACACGAAGGCAGCAAACCACGCCAGACTCACCATCAGCATGATAGAGGACTTCCAAAAACTCTGGTGTTTGATGAGTATAAAGGTGCACTTTCTGCTCTCACACATGGAGAGGTTTCCTGAAAACCTTGGGGCGATGAGTAGGGAGAAAGGTTTCATCAGGACATCCGCCAAATGGAGGAAAGGTACCAGGGGAAGTAGGACGCAGTCATGCTGGCGGACTACTGCTGGTCGCTGAAGAGAGACAACCCAGCAGCTGCTCACACACGGGAATCGAAGAAACGCCGATTTATGCCTTGAACTCTGAACTTTTGTTTCACGTAACGCTCATTGTTATACCAATATTATGATAATTATGCTCATAAAATTTGGTGGATAAACAAAAACTGAATGAATTTGAACACGTTGACTTTTATTTCTTGAGTAAAACGGAAAAAATCGTCAGGGGTTTATCAGCTGATGAGCCGCAAAAATGTGGTTTTTTACAAAAAATCGATTTTTTAAAAAATTTCTGTAGGAAAAAATCCTGACCTGATTGAACAAAACCAAGGTCATTTTTGGACTCAGAGCATCAAAATTAGTATAAATCAGTTGAAAAACCCTAGACTTTTTTAAAAAAATATTTTTTTGTTGCCCTGTTTAATAATACTACATGAATTACATTTTTATATTAGAGTATCTTCTAAACAAACTGCATCAGAAATTGCCAATTGTGGTTAGATCTTATTTTACTCATTTTATAAACAAAATGTAGAATGCCACTATTAATGCCTTTTTAATTATTGGATCTATTACTTTTCCTTTACAGAACAATACTTTTTGGTCCCACTGATGTTACTGTTTCATTTAGTTTTTTAATGTCATTATTTTTATAGCAACCTGCAGCCCTCAAATACTTGACTAGTATATACTACTAGCTGTACCCTGCAAAGCCCTTGCAGGAAGATAGACTTGTAAAGCCATTGCCGAACCTAGGATTTGGGGGCCCTACATTTTGACATTCGATACCATGACATGAGATTATGTACTTAATATTTAATGTAAAAAATAATTTTGGGGGCTCCCCTCAAGCTGGAGCCCGGTGGGACTTTCGATTTTGGACCCCCCCCCCACCCTAGTTACGCCTCTGTGTTAATTTTTTTTTAAGTTATGAAATAATTTAAAATCTAATTATTTGTTGTTTCTTTTTCTTACAACATCCTAAAAGATAAATTATTTAAATTAAAAAAGAAATGTCAAAGAGATCTAATTAGTTACTTTTCATTAAAACAACTAAAAGGATATATTCTGGAAAAAAAAAAACAATAAAAAAAATGTCTCTGGGAGAAATCGAACCCGGAGAGTCTGCAAAAAAGTGAATATTGGCCAAGTCGCATAACCATTCAGCCACCGCGCCAGTCAAATTAAGTTGCAATTTTAATGTACTATTAGAAAAATATTGCTCGGTTATGTTTTCATTGCCTTTTGACCTAGTTTTTTTAGGTCTATATTGTTATTTTGTAATTAAGAAATAATTCAAAGCCGTATTTATTTAAAATCATAAATATTTTAAAAGCTGAGAACTTAAGTAGTATAGAAATTTGCAGAATTTCTTTTTTAAAATATTATATCGACTTTTAAAAAGAACTTGTTTTACGAAATTAGATACGAAAACACGATCAATAGTCTTATCGTCTCCGACGTCGGAGATTTTCGATTATTACTATTGTTTACGTATGTCGATGTTAAAATTCTCTGTTGTGATAAAAACTAGAATGATTTGAATGATATTATATGCTAATTATTAATTTTTAATATTGGGGACTTTTACATTTCATAATTAAAAGCACAGAAACTATTGAAAACTGTAGATATTTCAAAAAGAAAAATTGAATCGAGACACAGGGGATGACGCCATTTGAATTCTTGTTTTCCGCTTTCGATTTAACGCACACTGGAAATGAGTATTAAGATATATGATTCTGAAATAATCATTATTTTACTAAGTTCTCTGATCTTCTGGGGATAACTGTTGTCAAAAATCCTCTGATCTTCTTGAGGGGATTACTGTTTTATAAGTTTGATCTATTTTTTTTTTTCTGCACATTCATCTTCACTTGCCTAAATATTTGTGTTTTTTTTTCCTGCTTGCAGATAATTTTGATGACAGAACTGTAAAAGATGGTGGGAACTTAATTGGAAGTGGTGGCTTTGGGACAGTTTTCCTTGGGACATTCAACACAGGGTTTCAGGTCGCAGTGAAACGTTTAAATGACTCAGACGACAGCCAGAGTCAATTTAAAACTGAACTAGAGGTTAGCAAACTTTTGATTGGTTTTTTTTTTTCTTTGAGACTAAGTGAAGCTTCAGTTTTAATCACTAACGAAATTTTCATTGTTATTATTTTGTTAGAATGTTTTCAGAAGTTCCTGAACTAAATCTTGTAATAAAAAATAGTGGTACACCATCAACTTAGTGTCATCCAAATATTCATTAAATATTCCCTGCATATTGTTTTTTTTTTTATATGAGGGTGATTCCTGTGTGTGTTCAACATTTTAGCTACTCGAGGCAACATTGGAAGAATCTCTCGCTTCCTGGAACTGGACTTTTAGAGGTCTTCACTTCTCTCATTACTAAGAAGAAGTGCACTGTTTTTGAAATACTGGATTTATAGCTGCATTTATATTACACCATGGTTGCATTGGGCCCATGGCATAGAACCTAGCTTTTTATCTTTACACTGTCTTGATGCTTTTATCAAATATTTAGTACTTCATTTTCAACTATAAGGTGAGGTATGTCCACTCTATAGCAGGGATGTCCAACCTTCTAAACATATGCCGGATGTAAATGGGGCACACATCAATAACTATAGCTGTTTAGCAAATAAAAAAAAATATTTACTGTTTTTGTTAAATACAGTTTTAGTTATGAAAATCCTAATTTTTTTTACACATAAATGAAAATGCATGAAATTTTAAGCATTTAATCATATGCCTGTGTTTAGAATGCACAGAATAGTCTGCATCAATTACCCATAATCCATATTTTACTTCAATCCCTTATACTTTTAAACATGGTACATGTACTACTAACCTGCTTTGGACAAAGACAAATCACTGAACTATTTATAATTCTGATAATAGTTATTCTTTTGAATCAAGAAATGATTGTATTTAATTCTAAAAATTTTGCCTTGATCATGACTAAATCTTAATTTAGAAAATTTAATTATGTCCCCATAGTTGCCATCCATTTTTAAAGAATTTCCTGGGATTACAGATAATACATTTTCTTCATGGGGCTGTAGAAATGGAATACTAGATATGTAGTGAAGACTTTTTCAAAAAATAGATCAAGATCTCATCTTTGTAGATTGTGATTCCAATCAGCATTCTGCAGATTATAGGCTCAAATCCAAGTCTAGTCACTTATGCCTAAGTGTTACCTCTTTGGCCAACACAGAATAAAAACTATACAGAATGCGCCACATCAATTCAAATCGCTTTTTCTAAAAGCCACCTTAGTTGTGTTTTTCAAGGGCTGTACTATTAAAAAGGAAAAAACCCACTAATGACATAATTTTTATAAAGTCGTTATTAAATGACATATTTAAAAGCAATGTGCTTTCTGTATGATATTTATTCTGTTGTAGAGGCCTTTTTAAACACTGATGCGCTTTCTGTATGAGATTGTAGATTAGGCTATAGTGAGTGTGTAGAAAGGGCAGATTTGTCTCCATGTACCTGGTATGCATTATGGAATCAGGAGACAAAAGTATCATCCTTACGGAGACACCATAAAATTAGAGGAACTTATAAGATTCAAAGTTTTCTCCATAATTTAAAAAAGAAAAGTCAAATTGTTAAATTTTGTGTTTGATTTAGCTATTTTGTTTTCATGTCTTGGCAGACTCTGTGTAAGTACATACATGAAAACCTTGTTCTGTTGTTGGGCTACAGCGTTGAGGGGCGCAACCGTTGTCTTATCTACCAGTATATGTGTAATGGCTCTTTGGAGGACAGGCTGGCTTGCAGCTTTGATACACCGCCCCTCCTCAATAACTTACGATTCAAAATTGCTAAAGGTTACAACTTCACATTTTTCAACAAATTTTAAGTTAATTATCATTATTCTTTTAGGAGATTTTTATCATTTTAATGATTAAATTATTTTATTTCTAAGAATCTGTCATAATTATTATTTAACTAATGTTTTTCAGTCTCTTCTGATAACTTTATGGGTTTCACTTCAAAATAACATAGTCTTTTGCTAATGTTTTGCAGATACAGCTAGTAATTTTATAATTGGCTTTTCTATGTTTCATTTTAGGTACTGCTAAAGGAATAGCATATCTTCATGAAGGAAAATTAACTCACAGGGATATTAAAAGTGCCAATATTTTACTGGATTCCAACTTCAACCCTAAAGTAAGTGTTGCAGAAAAAAAAAAGATTTTTATCTACAATGTACCTGTGGATATTGCTAAAGCAGACAAAATTAATGACTAAATAAAAAACAAAATTGAAGAAATTTAAATTTCGCAAATTTCCCTGCTCACAACATTCTTTGGTAAAACTTGCTGATTAGAAGCAGATTTCCTTTTGTAGCCTCATTCACTACCAGCATAATTTAAAATGTAAAACGATCCTTTAAAACAAAATACCTTAATTCAGTAGATGTTAACTGCATTATTTACCATGCAAAATCTGTTTAATAACTAAACAATTTCTACACTAAATTCTTTTAATTAATTCAAAGTCTGTGCAACAGGAAGGCATAATCAAGAACAAGAAAATTGTCTGCAGCCATTTTACAGCACACTTGAACTGTTATGAAAATTAGTCTGCACACTTATGAAAAATTTTAGGTATTAAAACAATCGCACTAAAAGGTGCATTCCTGTGAAAATTACTTCAGTTTTTCTGATGTTTTATGTGCATAGCCTAAGTAATTTTTGCTCATTATTTGAAAGAGCTTCCTATTATCGGCACCGAAAACTTTAAAACGTTACAGGTGATCATTATTTTATTAGTCAAATAATGAACATTTTTAACACATATTCATGGTAAGAACTAAGATATTCTGGAAATTGTGAGTTTTATAATTTTTTTTTTCAATGTCCAGTGACAATAATTTGCTTGTTAATGGATTATAGTTTCTTTCATTTTGTTCTGTACCTATTGAAAAATAAAGTAACCATCATTATTCTGCAGTAAAATTATTGTATGCTTCAACCAAATCCAAAACAACTATTAACCATGTTTAATATTGGTTCCTTCATGTAAATTTCTAATGATCCTCATTGTGACGAGTAACAGTTTTTATTTTGAAGCTGTTAAATTTATTAAATCATATATATAAAAAAACATCTTTATTTGGCATTCTAAATTATACATATTTATATACATGTATTTTGCTATCCAATGACTGTCTTTAAGATGTTACGTATCTTGTGCTTGTTCTTATTTAATAAAAACATACAGATGTCTGGTGCAGGGGAATAAAAGAATTATGACTGTTTCTGGAGCCCATTTATTCTCGAAAGAAATATATAAGCTTTAGCACATATAAAACTCATTCAATTCATTCATTAATTTTTTTTTTAAAGCTCCATTTGTTAAACTTTCATCACCATTACTTCAGTATATTTGTGATTGTGAATAAAAGCTGAATTACTGGAATTGTTTATTCACACAAAAAAGAAAACCTTTTTTTTTTGTCTGGCAAAGCAGATCATAACGCAATATCACTGGGTATTTCATCAATATTTTTTTATTACCCACAGAAATAGATTGTAATAATTTTATTAACAGCCATTCTTTCAAGCAGTAGAGGCCTTGGGGATTGTCATCTAGGGTAACTATCCTAGGCCCTGTGTTTGATGGGGCCCCTGTGAAATGATATATAGCCAACATTACATGCCCACTGCCCATGATATATAGCCAACATGATATGCCCACTGCCCATGATATATAGCCAACATTACATGCCCACTGCCCATGATATATAGCCAACATGACATGCCCACTGCCCATGATATATAGCCAACATGACATGCCCTCTGCCCATTTTATGACATTCACCATGAGCATCTATTAAACTATTTTTTATATCCTTTTTTGCTGTCTTGTTTTTTAATTAAGCACCATGGTAACCAGCATCTAATGATTTTTCTCAAAAAGTTCTATACACAAATGCCATTGGTCATCTTCATCACCACACCATACACAGAGGCATACCTAGAGTGGGGGAGGGGGGTCCAAATTCAAAAGTTCCCCTGGGCCTTTAGCTTGAGGAGGTCCCCCCAAAAATTTTTTTTTTACATTAAATAATAAGTACATTATCTCATGTCATGATGTCGAATGTTAAAATACAGGATCCCTTTAAGATACCAGGCCCCCAAATTCCTAGGTTCGGCAATGACCATACAAATATACTGGTAGCTATCTTCAAGGTATTTCTCTAAAAGAAAGGTCACCCAAATATCGCTTGTGCATGGCCACATGTTTCCGAAGTATAATATTCCACTAGGAAAATTAGAAGATTATTCAATGTCCCATATTATTCAACGCATTATTTCCCAATGTTTTTGATGTCAAGCACCGACTTAGCTTTCCGATCTCCCTATGTGCTATATGCACGTTAAATCAAAGCGCCCAGCTTTTAAACTCGAGAAATGCAAATTTTCAATTCAGGCCTAGTAGCTACTTTTTACAGTAAAATTATTATTTTTGGTTTTTCGTTCAGGTTGGAGATTTTGCCACTGCCAGAGTTCTGCCACAGGGTGCAGCCACTGTCACCATGAAGGCCTCCGTTGTCATAGGAACGCATTCATATCTAGCACCAGAAGCTTTTTCATTTGTAATTCATCCTGCCCTGGACTGTTTCAGCTATGGAGTTGTTTTGTTAGAAATTTTAACAGGTAAATATATTTTTTTGGTACTACTATTCATTTCATAACGTTAAACTATATTCCTCATTCATGAACCCCTGGAAAGTCTTAGACATTGGTCATTCTCTTCATAGTTGAAATAAATATGCTGCTGGGTAAGTTAACTGACATGTGAAGACCAATCATGTGTCAGACATCTTATGAATGAATTTTAATGATTCGACAATTGTCAGCTTTTGATTGAACGATGAACACTCTCAATTTAAAATTATGTAATGGCAAAATTCTTAAAAGCTTTGCATTGTTCATTTATATATATTTAGAAAAAAACCTTTTTAAAAAATAAGCTTTTATAATTTCATGGCTAATTTTTCCTAGTATAAAAATTACTATAAAGTTATTAGATTCTTAATTCTACAAGATTTGAATTCATGGACTCAAAAATTATTATAATCATTTATTGTCATGTAGAATCATGTATTATCATGTAGATTCTACATGTGTGCCTAATTTGAGTCAACTCACTAAAATAGAAAAAGTTCAAAAAGTGAGTTACAAGATTTGAGGACAGACAGACCCACAGAAAGGGAAACTAATTAAAAGCGTACAAAAATATGAAGCATTTTCATATATTTATCTATTAAGCATTTTAAATATCAGAACTATAAGTTATAAGAATCATAAGTTCAGGTAATAGAACTGTAACACTGATAAAATATTTAAATCAAATAAAAGAACCAATCAGACAATGTTTGGCTAAAACTTTTATCCATTCAAAGAACAAAAGAACACAAACGTATATTTATTAATTGCTCATTTATGTTTTATATACATGTTTTATGTTTTTGTTTTATATGCTGTTAACTAAAATGAGTTTGACTGTTAGATGAAATCTTTTATTTTTTTGGTTAAAATTGTTCATTTAAACTATTTATGTTCTTGGACTTGGGGTTGTCATTCTTTGTTTTTAAATAACTATGTCCATTGATCAAAGGTTTATTGATTTCTCAGGACTCCCTGTGATTGATCATAGTCGAGAAAATCCTGATTTAAAAATACATGTTCAGGAATTCTGTGCTAAAGATGATGATGGACAAGCAGAGGGTACCATCCACAATCTTCTGGATCAAAAAGGAGGAAGCTGGGACACCACAGTGGTGGACACCTTGTATTCCATCTCCTGTCGGTGCTTGGAAGAGTCCAAGCCGAAACGTCCTAAAATGGAATCTATTCTTGCAGAGCTGGAAGCACTCACCATAGATGATACTGAGTCCTAGGAAAGAGAATTAATATACGTTTATTTACAACAGTTATAAATTGTATTTATCAATGATACTATTTGTATGTTTTCCCCCCTTTTAATCTAAAAATTTTTTTATTTACTTGAGATAATGATAAGCATTCAATTTAATGCATTGTGCAAGCTTATGATAAAAATATATTTAATTGCAATACGTTATATTGAATAGCAATACACCATATATTGAAGAGCATTACATAATGGATTTCTTATGTGAGATAGTTTCTCTCTTATTTGTTTTTCACTCATTGATATGACTGTTTTTGTTTTTGTAACTCTGCATGTCTTTTTTGTAAAATTATTACAATTTTTTTTTGTAAAGTTATTACAATTTTTTTTGCGCATGTAAAATTGTCTGCCAAAATTTTTTATTGGTTTCTATATGGCATAATATAAACAAATTAGTGCCTTTCATGGAAATTACAATAATCATAAATTAGTGCTGACAATAATTATAAATTAGTGCTGACAATAATTATAAATTTGATTTGACAATAATTATAAATTTGTGTTGACAATAATTATAAATTTGTGTTGTTTTATGACAATGCATTTGTTTAAAGAAAAAAAAAAACAACCGTTAGAGAAGATTTCCTGTCAGCTAAAAAAAAACAACTAGTGAATTGTCCAGTGGTTGTAGGGAAATGTCCAGTGGTTGAACTGTTAGCAAGTAAACAATGTTGGCACACAAAGTTAACTGTACAAAAGTAATATCTGTCCCTGAGATTAAAACCTGTTTGATTTTAATGAATTTTTTTTTTTGTTGATTTAAAATGCCTTTGATTATTTTTTTTGTAAATGATGTCTGATTTTGAAAATTTTAGCCTTTGTGTCAGGAAGGTTTTCATATTATGTTAAGTCAGGCACTATTCACACAAAAGGCTGTCTTAGGAAAGATCATCATAGACCTAGGCACTTTCACATAAAAATAGTGTTGGTATTTCAATATAATTCCATATTTTCACTTATTAATATACTCAAACATGTTTTCTTTTGAAATTTTCAGAACATTAGTCATAACCCTTTGCCACATAGTTCTTCATTTAGTTATATTAGTGTCAGCCTTATTTAAAACTTTAATTATAAAATTTCAAGGCTTTCTTGTTTGTGGTTCCTAGGCATTTTGCCTATTTGAAAAGACAACCCTGGTCACTGAATAATCTAAAAAGCTGTGGCTGCTAGAAACCGGTGAACTCCTAATTCACATACTTTGTGATTTATGCTTTGATATATTTCACCTATTGCACTGATTAATATTTATATTATAAGCAATTTGTGATTTATTCTCGTTTATTGTTCATTAATTAGACAGTTCATTAGCCTACCATTGAAACTCACCAATGCATTGCTATTATTATATGCGGTTACTAGGACTGAAACATTCTTTTTTTTTTCTTGATAATATAAGTGGGTTGTCATGCAGTTTAAAGCACTTGACTGTTGACTTGAGGGGTCCTTGGTTTAAACTTGACTTGAGGGCAGCCCCGTAGTGTGAAAATTCTACAGCAGGGGTCAGGCAATAGCAGGGGGGCAGGTAATAAATTTTACTAAGTGGAACAAATAAGCATGGGGGCCCCAGAGAAAACGCAGGGGGCCGGCCCCCCGCTCGCTACGGGCCTGCTTGAGGATCCTTGGTTTGAACTTGACTTTTAACTTGCGATGTCCTTGGTTTGAATTTGACTGTTGGCTTGAGGGGGTCCTTTGTTTGATCCTCAGTGAGAACAGCATTTTTCAGGTCGTGTTAAAAGTCCCCAAGTCCACCCAGCTGTAAATGGGTACCTGACTTTATGTTGGGGGAGCAAAGGCATCTGGGTGCTGTGCTAACCACTCAATCCCTCAAATACAGTGGCAACTGAATCAGATGCATTCTACACTTCTAGTTAGGGGCTTAAGGGAAGTTAGTTTTACCTAATAGACAATGGAAATGGTACAATAATAACAGCATTGCGTGTAAATAATTGGGGCTAAGAGTGGTGCAAATCAGGGGCGCATCCAGTATGTTGAAGTTGGTAGGGTCCAAATTATTAGGGAAGATGAACATTTGTACATATTAAAATATTTCGTATGTCTGCCCCCAAATTTTGGTAGGGTCGAAAACCAGTGGCTGAATTTTTGGTAGGGTCCGGACCCCCACGACCCGTACATCGGTTGCGCCCATCAGGCCCGTAGCCAGGTCAAAGTCAGCACGGGGGCACCAATACCCAGCAAGGGGGGCATCTTTACTTTTTCTTTCTTTTTTCCTCTTCTTTTTTCAGCGAGGGGGCACTCCACACCTAGTGCCCCCCCCTTGGCTACGGGGCTGGCGCCCATGGTGCAAATGTAGTTTTTTTTTCCTTCTGGGGTAAAAGTGTGAAAATGTTTGCTGTTCACTGTTTTACATACCATAATCTCCTTTACCAATCTGTCTTATATCAGAAAGGGAATGGTTTACACAACTGAGTCAGCTGGCTGGCACTGTAAAATGAAATAAACACACTTGTTTCAATCAGTTTCATTGTTGTTGTTTTTTAATTAAACATTGTGAATATTTCAGTGACAAATGTGTCACACAGGTTTTAAAAAATGTGTTTAATTGGTACGTAAATAACTTCTAATGTTGTAAGCATATTTTTAATTCAATGGCGGGAACATTGGGAAGAACTCTATTTGCTTGTGGCGTCTGGTGAATCCTTGAAATAAAGCGGGAAACTTAGATACGTAAATATTGTGACACCCCATACACTTAGCGGGAAACTTAGATACGTAAATATTGTGACACCCCATAAACTTAGCGGGAAACTTAGATACGTAAATATTGTGACACCCCATACACTTAGCGGGAAACTTAGATACGTAAATATTGTGACACCCCATACACTTAGCGGGAAACTTAGATACGTAAATATTGTGACACCCCATACACTTAGCGGGAAACTTAGATACGTAAATATTGTGACACCCCATAAACTTAGCGGGAAACTTAGATACGTAAATATTGTGACACCCCATAAACTTAGCGGGAAACTTAGATACGTAAATATTGTGACACCCCATAAACTTAGCGGGAAACTTAGATACGTAAATATTGTGACACCCCATAAACTTAGCGGGAAACTTAGATACGTAAATATTGTGACACCCCATAAACTTAGCTTAATATATTCAGTCAGTGTTCCATTAAAGTGGAGATAACTCAATTGATTTTTTCTTCAATACATAAAATTACCTTTGATATTAATGTATGACTAGCATACCTCGGAATCAGCACATTTTTTTATTACAAACATCATGAGGTTATTTTTTTTTTTTTTGGTGAGAGTGATGCATTATGTCTTATTATGAAAATATTTCCACAAGCTGGAACAGTTTGAAGGGGAGAAATGAAAGTAGGAATAATGCCCCCGCCCCCTCCCCCTTTTTTTGACTCTCCCTCTCAGAAGAGTACAAGAAAGAGAGAAAAACTCCTTTGACCTAAAGTCGATGATTGGCAAGTAGAGAGCAGATGGACTTTAGGGTGACCGGCTTCTTCTCACCCCCACCCGCCAAAATCGCCTCCCACGTGCTTTGTCGCACAGTCAAACTCATTAAAGTATTCTCTGAAAATTACCGTTAAGTTTTTTAAAAAAATATACTTAGTGAAATATAATATCAATAACAAACACTTTGTAATATTTTAATGCATCAATAATTCGAATTATATCTTACTCACAAAAAAACATAGCATTGGATCAGCTCATGGCTGCATTATTCCCCTCAAACTACATTACCATCCATCCATCCATTATCTATCTATCTATCTATCTATCTATCTATCTATCTATCTATCTATCTATCTATCTATCTATCTATCTATCTATCTATCTATCTATCTATCTATCTATCTATCTATCTATCTATCTATCTATCTATCTATCATCTATCTATCTATCTATATGCAGGTGCCGAAGCCGTAGCTAGCTATTGTGCGGCCCTGTGTGAAGGTACCTTCCTACACTACCGCTCCCACATAACGACTTTACCTCAATAATAAATGAAAGTGACGAACTCATTTGCCTCATTAATTGATGGAATCATTTATCTGTGTGGTATATTTCACCTTGCACATAAAATGTCAGCTTGAAACCCATCTTGTATTCGCTTGGTGGCCCCCAAGTGATGTGATTTAAAAGCAGGAACTACACTTCCTGATGTTATGAAGCTGGTGACGGTCCAGACATTTAAAGTAAACGTAGGGCTCGGGAAGACAAAGTAAAGGCGGTAGTTCAAACCTTATCAACGGAAAAATATATTCCCGGTAATTTATTTTACCGCCTTAAAACTCCTCAATGAAAACACGTCAAACATCACTCATATGTCAAATATCAATCACATGTCAAACATCGATCACATGTCAAACATCACTCACATGTCATATATCAATCACATGCCAAACATCAATCACATGTCAAACATCGATCACAAAAACAAACAAATAAGGCTTACTGTACAGGCTGTACCAGTGGGGTAGCGATCTTATCTCGCGCCCGGGGCACAATACCTTTTTAGTGCCCCCCCCAACCACCCCACATACGAAAACCATATAATATATGTAAAATATACCATTTGTGAGTAGCGCCCGGGACATGATGCCCCCCTTGCCCCTCCCCCTCGCTACACCACTGGGCTGTACACAATCCTGTAATACATTTCATTAAACAACGCTAGACAGATCAATATTATTCAATGTGCGCTTAGTTTATGCATTCACGTAATCTCATCTAACAATGTAACACGAAAAGCAACCGCAGCTGGCTAGACAGAGAAAGGGAAGGCGAGGGAGGCCTCTCTCTGTCTTACGTACGAGCAACGTTATGGAACGATTTAAATTTGTATCTCGAGGTACAACTGTATCAGCCCAGTAGCGTAAAAATTTTTGCAGCAGGAGCCAGGCCAATAGCAGGCGGGGGGGGGGGGAGGGGGTGGTGGTCAGACTAAATATTACTAAGTAGAACAAAAAAGCAGAAGGGGCCAGACAAAACGCGGGGGGGGGGGCGGGCCCAAGCCCCCCCTCAGCACGCTACGGGCTGGCACAATATATATATATATATATATATATATATATATATATATATATATATATATATATAGATATATGCATTTTAATTCCTTCCATAACGTGTGTGTCGTTGTATTTGAGAAAGGAGAGGCACAAGGAGATTAAACGGTTTATACATGAATGGAAAAGAAAAAAGGTGAAACACGTTTGTATTAGAGACACACGCGCGATTCTAATATAAACTCAGTGTAAGTTGACGAGACTATATAACCGTTTAGCCTTCCGATTCTCTCCCGTAGGTCACAGTCAGATCTATGCCCGGGGCTGGGCGGTACCACGGCCGCCACGTTTTCATCCTGGCTCTCACGTCGCTGAAGAGTAACCATGGCAACGTCATGAAGACAACTCTGGAGTCAGCCATGATTTCTGCCACAAGTTGAAGGATGTACCTGAAAGTAAAAAAAAAACAATTTTCCGTAAAATCAGTAAGGAAAAAAAAGTGTGTTATTAATGACTATAGTGTGACCAGATATTTCTGACGTCAACCTAGTAGGAGGTATCACTAGTAAAGCAGAATAGATGCGCCCTTTCCACTAAGCCCGGCGTTGCCCGGGAAATCTTGGTGTCATGTGACATCCCTTCGTCATCATTTTAACTGCTGCATTTTTTACATACGATTAATTAGGTCATATTCACTGAGGTAAAGATATGGGTGCTATGCTAAATTATGCCATCTACCTAATGATGAGTGTCATTTTGAGGGGGGCTCTGGTTATTGTCATGGGCGTGGGCTTAAAACAATAGTCATTTGCGGGGAGGGGGGGGTGCTTGGGCGATTTTCATTTTGTTTAAGTGCGAACTCTAAGGCCGCTACTGTTTATATAACAGACATAAATCACACAATCCACTTCTCTATGCGACAGATATAAAACCCTACCTACTCTCACGGTACCTAACGCAATCTCCGATGAAATATTGCATTGTGTCTTCAACTCACGCGTTATATGTGAACGATATCTAACGAAAAGTTTGGGAAAAAATTTGATTTGTTTTTTTCAACTCCCCCCTATGTGAACGGTATCTAACGAAAAGCTCCGATGAAATATTGCATTGTTTCTTCAACTCACGCGTCACATGTGAACGGTATCTAACGAAAAGCTCCGATGAAATATTGCATTGTTTCTTCACAGTAATTTATTGCTTAATTAGTTCTAGTCATATTTCACAGTATGACCTTTGTAATGATCCGGCTAGGAAAAGGGGGGGGGGGAATGCTGTTAGGACTTCGATTTTGTCAGCAAGGAACAAGGAAGGACAATCTTAGCACTAAATCGTGGTCCTAGACAAAAATGATTGAATAGCTGGGGCTGTCATTTAAGGCCTTATGGTTGGGGTTTTCATTTAAGGCCTTATAGTTGGGGTTGTCATTTAAGGCCTTATAGTTGGGGTTGTCATTTAAGGCCTAATAGTTGGGGTTGTAATTTAAGGCCTTATAGTTGGGGTTGTCATTTAAGGCCTTATAGTTGGGGTTGTCATTTAAGGCATAATAGTTGGGGTTGTAATTTAAGGCCTAATAGTTGTGGTTGTCATTTAAGGCCTAATAGTTGGGGTTGTAATTTAAGGCCTAATATTTGGGGTTGTCATTTAAGGCCTAATAGTTGGGGTTGTAATTTAAGGCCTAATAGTTGGGGTTGTCATTTAAGGCCTAATAGTTGAGGTTGTCATTTAAGGCCTTATAGTTGGGGGTGCCATTTAGGGCCTAATAGTTGGGGTTGTCATTTAAGGCCTTACAGTTGGGGTTGTCATTTAAGACCTAATAGTTGGGGTTGTCATTTAAGACCTAATAGTTGGGGTTGTCATTTAGGGCCTAATAGTTGGGGTTGTCATTTAAGACCTAATTGTTGGGGTTGTCATTTAAGGCCTAATAGTTGGGGTTGTCATTTAGGGCCTAATAGTTGGGGTTGTAATTTAGGGCCTAATAGTTGAGGTTTTAATTTAAGGCCTAAAAGTTGGGGTTGTCATTTAAGGCCTAATAGTTGAGGTTGTAATTTAAGGCCTAATAGTTGGGATTGTAATTTAAGGCCTAATAGTTGGGGTTGTCATTTAAGGCCTAATAGTTGAGGTTGTAATTTAAGGCCTAATAGTTGGGGTTGTAATTTAAGGCCTAATAGTTGGGTGTTGCCATCTAGAGCCTACCTGAATATTTTTTTCTAACTATTTTAAAAGGGGGAGCGAATATTTTCAAGCAGCTGCTGTTACAAACTGTATTTAAGACATCTTCCCGCGTTTAACCCCCCCCCCCCCTTTCTCATACCCCCACCACAACCTCCTTGTTTATCTCTACACCCCTCTCCCCCTCTCCTCTCCAATTGGAATGGGCGAACGATGGACTGACACGCACAGCAGGCTTGTTAGTAAAACCAATCGCTCGTGACGTCTCCGCCGGACATCCATTTTTCCCCTTCCCCCATGAGATTAATTCCTCGGACCAGGCTAGATGATAACTGAGCGGCCGTGCCTTATCATACGACACCGTTCACCAGTACACTTGGATGACACGACGTGATGCATGTTTCCAGAGTATATTCCAATGATATAAAAGGAGATGAGTTTTAGTAATCGGGGAGCAGTACATCCCCTTGCGGGGACAGCACTATACGCGCATTCCCCCCCCCCACTCCGAGGGGTCCACGTCATACGAGTCTGTTTTAGACTCCCGACTCTAAACTTCCTTTAGAGTTATTGTATACTTATGATTTGCCTATTGTAACTTAGCGGCCCAGCTAAGAGTTCTTTTTAGAACTATATGTGTACATGTACCTGCTTTGAATAAAGTCTAAGTGTTGTTAATAGCACCCGACTTGAGTCGTTCTGTATTTATTCGTCACGTGGCTGTATGCAAATATAAATTATTGACCTCACGTATTCAGTTCAGAACTAGATTACCCACAGACAAACGACCATCACAGAGCCCTACAAAGGCGAGATTGTGATAGCTGCCTTTGAAGCGGTTTTCCCTAGCGGCTCTCAAATTATCGTTGACCAGGAATCCAAATATACTTTTGCCTAGTGCAGGGGTGGGATAACTTTTCAAAACGCTGACCACATTTGATTCATCAACTGACCGAGGGGCTAGACCAAAATAAGATGGATAGAGTGCTTATAGGAATTAAGAAACATACATTGTTTATGTCATTGATGTAAAAGAGTTAAGATTAAAAAAGGGCGCGGACAAAGCCAAACGGCTTGACAAGGCCTGACCCTCCCCTCCAGAAATGTAGCCTACTTTGCATAGTGCCCACAAATGTATCATTGCATAGTGACCACAAATGTATCATTGCATAGTGACCACAATGTATCATTGCATAGTGACCACACATGTATAGTGACCACACATGTATAGTGACCACACATGTATCATTGCATAGTGACCACAAATGTATCATTGCATAGTGCCCACAAATGTATCATTGCATAGTGCCCACAAATATATCATTGCATAGTGACCACAAATGTATCATTGCATAGTGACCACACATGTATAGTGCCCACAAATGTATTATTGCATAGTTCCCACAAATGTATCATTGCATAGTGCCCACAAATGCATCATTGCATAGTGCCCACAAATATATCATTGCATAGTGACCGCAAATGTATCATTGCATAGTGACCACACATGTATAGTGCCCACAAATGTATCATTGCATAGTTCCCACAAATGTATCATTGCATAGGGCCCACAAATGTATCATTGCATATGACCACCAAATGAATCATTGACTGTACCTTCTAAAGAATAATAACCGCACTTACACGAGACATCCACTTACTGAGTTATGCGATCAATGTTGGCGACCAGCTCCAGGAATAACATAGTGAAGAGAGATTCACACAGCAGGGACACGCCCACTCCCGTGACGTAGGCCGAACTCTCGTCCACTTCCGGCCCGCGGCTAACGAGCTCTACTTGCATCCCACTCGCCGACTTGAAACCTCTCGTGAATCTTTGCCGCCTTTTTACCACTGCGAAGACCACGAGAGCCAAGGCCAGAGCGAGTGGAACTATCGTGTCGATAGATCGGAATATGACGAAGGTATCTGGTAGAAAACAATCATAGCCTATTGTTGTTAATTTATGAATGTGGACCATTGATGGAACAGTAACAATTGAGGCGATCCAGGGCAGCAGGATAACGACCGCGTTAAGTATTCTTGTACTTAAGTTGGTTAGAATATCGGGCATCTTTATATCCATGACTTGGAAAATAAAGACTACGATCATTGTGACCAATATCCAGTTACCGATGAAGTCCTGCAACATGTGAATGTTGACGTATGCAGATAATAGCGAGCAGTCAAACTTAGCATTGAAGTACGTCGACAAAAGGATGGGAAACTGTATGGTACACTCCGTCAGATGGAGGCAGCACGTGCTAATGATGAGCTTATTGCGCATGCGTGATCGGAGCTCATTTGAAGTGATGATGGCGAAAAGCTGCCAAAGGTTCAGTAAT
This sequence comes from Bulinus truncatus, assembly GCA_021962125.1. Classification (NCBI taxonomy): domain Eukaryota; kingdom Metazoa; phylum Mollusca; class Gastropoda; family Planorbidae; genus Bulinus; species Bulinus truncatus. The sequence continues at coordinate 2,369,092 of JAGDYQ010000112.1, forward strand.
GTTCCCAGAAGAATGAATACAGCTACTGATGAGTGTATCGCTATCTGGATGTGCCGAACAAGGTCACGCAGCTCACGAGACTCAATTGTGTTTGAAAAATTTGAATAATTCATAGTTCTTTATTGATGAGCCTACATTGAGAAAAATAAAGTTTAAAAAGTATTTTAAGGAATTTTGATGTTTGTCAAATCTGATTTACAAATCTGTGAAGAACTACTGATTTCCCAATTTGTAAGGAACTATTGATTTTCTCGTCTGTAAAGAACTACTAATTTTCAAATCTGTAAAGAACTACTGATTTTTAAATCTATAAAAACTACTGATTTTCAAATCTGTAACGAACTATTGATTTTCAAATCTGTAAAGAACTATATATTTTCAAATCTGTAAAAGAAAAACTAATTTTCAAATCTGTAAGGAACTACGGATTTTCAAATCTGTACAGAACTACTGATTTTCAAACCTGTACAGAACTACTGATTTTCAAATCTGTACAGAACGATTGATTTTCAAATCGGTAAAGAACTACCGATTTTCAAATCTGTAGAAGGACTACTGCAATTTTCATTTATTTTTAAAGTTGTAAAACACGTAAATTAGATATATCAGTATAAGAAACATTGATTGGGGTTTAACCCTAACCAGCCCCGTAGCGTGAAAATTCTACAGCAGGGGCCAGGCTATAGCAGAGGGGGCCAGGTAATACATTTTACTAAGAACAAATAAGCAAAGGGGGCCAGACAAAACGCAGGGGGGCCCGGCCCCCTGCCCCCCCGCAAGCTACGGGCCTGACCCTAGCACCATCTTATTACTGCCCATCAGCGGGGCAGTGTTCTAATAAAGGCCCCTATTGATGAAGAAGATACTTACATAAGCATAAACAAAAGTCTTGAAAACCTTTTTATTTCAAAAGTCACATCCGATGAACGTCTAATCTCATTGTGACTGTCACTAGACAGAGTGGAAACATGGAACACAGATAAGTCGTGTGGGCGGTGGCTTAAGTTCATATTACACCAGTGGTTCTCAACCCCTAAGTCATGGAGTATTCTTTGGAAGCACACGAACCAAAATAGTCTGAAGACAAAATCTTTACATATACAGGGCCGCTTTATCCTATAGGAACAGTAGGCACTGTGCCTAGGGTATACGGACTTTTCAAGGGCCTACGAAAGCCAGAACATAAAGTAAGGGAGAGGGGAGAGAGAAGGGGTCAGAGAGAGAGAGAGATGAGAGAGGGAGATGAGAGAGGCAGAGAGAAAGGGAAGGAAGGAAAAAGAAAGGAAGGGAGGGAGAGGGGGAGTAGGGATGGAGATTGAGGGGAGGGAGAGAGGGTGGGAGAGAGGGAGGGATATAGAGATAAAGAGAGAGGGAGCAGGGAGGGAGAGAGAGGAAATTAGGGAGGGAGGAAGGGGGAGGAGGGGGAGGGAGAGAGGAGAGAGGATGTGAGAAATTGGAGGGATGAGAGATAAAGAGTGAGAGGGGACAGGGAGGGAGAGAGAGGGAAGGAGGAAGGGAGGAAGGGGGAGAGAGGGAAGACGGGGATGGAAAGGGGGGAGAGAAGGAGATGGGAGAGGGGGAGAGAAGGAGATAGGAGAGGGAGAAAGGGAAGGGATGGAAATGAAGAGAGAGGGAATTGCACTGGCGTCATCATTCAATTCATCTCTCACCAAATCAGAGGAAAAAAAGCAGCACTTGCTCGAAATTGTTGAACAGCATCGCAAAGAGTTTCCAGATGCAAAAAAAAACAAGCAATTAAGCCTGTTCCATTCTGGACACAGGACGTGTTAGCGCATTTTCGTGTTATGTATCAATACGTTTGTTAGCTTTCAGTAAATATTTGTAAATTTTGTAAATGTTTATAAATTCACTTGTGTAATGCATATATATGTAAAAAAAATTATAAAGACGTTTCTTTATATTTGAAAAAAATTATTGTCTCTTAAATCTAACTACAAGTGGTTTGTGGTTACTGACTCATAAGTCATGAAATAGTAAGCTTGTGTTCTGAGTTTAATTGAAAGTATCAGAGCTATGCAACAATTGACGGAGTTTTCGGACGATTAAATGACTATAATTTCGAATGTTTTCAATTATGAGTCCTACTGACTTTAAGTTAAGGGAGTAATGGCGGCTGGACGTTGTGCTAACCACACATCTCCATCATATGCCGGGGTTATTGTAACAGATGAATCCAAACACTTTATCTTCCGCGATGAGCCCTATGGGGCTTATCGGAACTTAACTTCTTTTTGTTTTACATTCTCATATTACATGTCTCTGTCTTTATAGCTTTACGTTTACTCTCGGGTGCTATAGTGGCCCAAAGTATAGAAACAGTGGCGTCGTTAGAGGAAGCACGAATGAGGAGGGGAATTATTGGGCCCACGATAAGTAGAATAATTATATCAGGTTCACCCACCTTTAACATTTAAGAGGGTCGCCAAGCGATGACGCCTGTATATAGGCCTACATATAAATATACACGACCAAAATGAAGTTTTTGTGGGCCTAATTCAGTGCCAAACCTTGGGATTTGGGGACCCCGGGGGGCTTGGGCTCTGCGTTTTGACATTCGACACCATGACATGAGAAAATGTACTTAATACTAAATTTAAAACACATTTTTGGGGCCCAGAGGGACTTTGGAATAGGGATTCCTCTCTTCCCTACCCTAGGTACACCTCTAGTCTAATTGTTGTTATCAAAGAAAAGTCCGAAAAATGTGAATACAATAACAAAACATATCAGAAATATGAGACATGTTCATTAGCTAGTTCACATTATTCAGTAACTAATTCATATTATTCATTAGTTAAATTGTTCATATGAATTTTTTTTAGATATCCATTAAGCCTATTTTGTTCTTGTCGAATTCAGAAAGTGACCTATCACTGTAGTCTTGGGCTGGGGACCGTGTTTCAGCCCCCCTCCCTCACACCCTAGGTTATGTAAAACTTTTTATAGATTCTGTTGGTTTGCAGGCCCAGGGCACAGTGCCTTCTAACCTTGTACTAAACTGACGGCAATGACGTTAGGAAATGTAGAAATGGCACTAAAAACTTATTCTTGTAGTGTATTGGAATTCAAAATTAAATTCAGAGCGGTTTAAAGTTATTTTTTAAATATATATTTATCAAATGAAAAGTACAAAACTTTATAAATGACTAATAATACCAATTAATCAAAGTCAAATTCAGAAAGAATAAAAAAAAGTGTATTGAACTTATACATAAATAGGTTAAACCATTCTTTAATATTTAACTGCTACACAAAACATATTTTCCACGCATTAAGACAGACAAGGACAATCCGGCCCGCGCTCTGTTCATCGCCGTCCACAATAATCACGCTCGCATTATCTCACATCACAAACCATACAACTTCACTTGGTGCGGCCCATCAGTTAGATTTAAGAGCCTAATGTGGGGCCCGTGGATCAAAAAGGTTTGCCCACCCCTGGTCTAATATTTCAACTTAAAATGTGTAAGGATGTAAATGTTAATCCTGATCTCTACTGTAGGTCACAGTCAGATCTATGCCTGCGGTGGGGCGGTACCACGGACGCCATGTTTTCATCCTGGCTCTTACGTCACTGAAGAGTAACCATGACAACGTCATGAAAACAACTCTGAAGTCAGCCAAGATTCCTGAGGTGAAAGTCAGAATAAGCCTGAAAAGAAAACAAGCCAAATTTAATGCAGCCTGTTTTATGAAAAAAATAAATTAAAAAAGTTATTAGCATGTTTTAATAAATAATGTGTGCGAAAAAAGTTTTTGACAGTGTGCCAGAAAAGTTTTTGACTGTGCGAGAAAAGTTTTTGACAGTGTGCGAGAAAAGTTTTTGACAGTGTGCGAGAAAAGATATTGGCTAAAGATATTCACTGCGCAGCTTGGACAAAAAATATTCTTTTTTTTTAGCGAAATATGACTTCTAGTTATACATCTTGTGGGTTCATTAAATATGCATACATGCGCTCTGATTCGCATAGAATTGTAAGCTATGCCAGAAACATTTGCATATGAATGATTATAATACAGTGAAGCAAAACATAAAAAAGACAGTTGGTTGAAATGATAGACTCTAGATGTTACACATCTAAAAGTTGGTTATCTGCTCAGATAACGAGGATAATTCTAGATTTAAGATTAATAACGCTTTTATGCTCTTCATGTTTAATATTTGTATAGTACAAACAAAAACTGTTAATTTTTTTTTAACAGGTGGGGGTACAATTAGAAATTGTGTGTGGCGGTACTGGAAGTGTAAGGACTGAGATCAAATCACTAAAACAGTTCTGATAGCTCAAGATTGGACAAGGCCGGATCTTGAGCTATCCACTTACCGTGTCTTGTAATCAATGTTGGCGACAAGCTCCAGCAACATTACCGTGAAGAGAGATTCACACAGAAGGGACACGCCCACTCCCGTGACGTAGGCCGAACTCTCGTCCACTTCCGGCCCGCGGCTGACGAGCTCTACTTGCATCCCGCTCGCCGACTTAAAACCTCTCGTGAATCTTTGCCGCTTTTTCACCACGGCGAAGACTACAAGAGCCGAGGCTAGTGCGATTGGAACTGCCGTGTCGATAGATCGTAGCATGACGTAAGAATCTGGGAGAAAGCAATCATCGCTCATTGTTCTTTTACCGATGTGGACCATTAATGGGACGGTCACTAGTGAGGCGATCCAGGGCAGCAGGAGAAATATGGCGGTCATTACCGTTCGATTCAAAATGGTCAGAGTATCTGGCGCTTTAAAATCCATGATTTGGAAAATAAAAACCACGTTCATTGTGACCAATGTCCAGTTGGCGATGAAATCCTGCACCATGTATATGTTTACGTATGCAGACATGAGTGAGCAATCCCATGTACTTTTACGTAATAGCGATATTAAAAGGGGAAACTGTATGGTACACTCCGTCAGATGGAGGCAGCACGTGCTAATGATCAGTTTATTGCGCATGCGTGAGCGGAGCTCATTTGAAGTGATGATTGCAAAAAGCTGCCACAGGTTCAGGAATGTTCCTAAAATAATAAATATGGTAGATGATGTAAAGGTTGCGATATACAGGCTCTTAATGAATTCATCCGACAAGTGGTGAGCCTTCTGATACTCAGTTGTATTTGATAAATTCATTGTTCTCTGTCGACAATCCTTTTTACAAAAAGAAAAAGTCGTTTATTGATATTTACCTTGATTACATTCGACTTATATTTACAATTTTTAACTCTGAAGATTAAACATACATAAAGCAGGTTAAATTTGATGTGAAAAATGACAGTTTCGTTTGAAAAATGTAAGGATAAAAATAAGAATTCGGAATACGAAAAAAAAAAGCTCGTTTCGGTGTTACGCTTTAGTTCAGCCAATCCAGAAGTAGTTTACATGTAGCTAGATCTAGTCACAGATTAGATATTTTACAGATTGCGCATGCCTCGTTTTGAAACAATGTTTTCATCCCGTCATTAATGATATTTACACTCATCAGTCCATTCATTGATAGAAATGTTTATTTTATATTTAAAGCTACTAAAACCCACGAACTCATGAATTAAATTATTATGTCACTTTTATTGATTAGGACATACAGTGAACGTAACGCGTCATTGTCTATTGTTATTATTATGTCACTTTAATTGATTAGGACATACAGTGAACGTAACGCTTCATTGTCTATCGTCATTATTATGTCACTTTTATTGATTAGGACATACAGTGAACGTAAGACGTCATTGTCTATCGTCATTATTATGTCACATTTTAGTGTCCCAAGGCCAGCAAGTGTCCCGGTGCCCATCAGCAGAGCAGTGTTCTAATAGATAAAGGCCTCTATTGATGAAGAAGATACTTACATTGGCATAAAGAAAAGTCTTGAAAACCTTTTTATTTCAAAAGTCACATCCGATGAACGTCTAATCTCACTGTGACCGTCACTAGACAGCGTGGAAACATGGAACACAGATAAGTCGTGTGGGCTGTGGCTAAAGTTCAGGTTACACCGGTGGTTCTCAAACCCTATATATATTAGAGCTGCTGTTCGAATTAAAAAATTGATCGAAATTAACGCATAATTAAACAAAATTATCGCAAATTAACGCACATTTAAATCGACTCAATATAATACATTTGTTTGTATTCAAACTAATATGTCATAATATCATAGCAAAAAATTGATTAAGTAAACAAGTAAGATTAATTTACGAAAGAGGTATAATTAATTGTAACATATTTATTAAGCCTTAGCATATATGTCTATTGAATTAGTTATTTAGACCAGTTTAAAGACATGTATCAATCACGTCAAGCGATGCGAGATGTTTTTTCTTTAATCAACAACAATGCCAAACATATGTTCTTCTCGTATCGTAGTTTTAGAACTAATGACGTTTGTCAACCCCTCTTGCTCTCTTTCCTGTCATATTTTGTAACACTTCGCTCCACGTAAATCTTGTTTACCCTAACCCTCCACTATCGTACATACCTCATCCACTTCCCACGCTTTTCTATAAGAGGATACACCTGTTATAGACAAGATAGAGACAACCGACCTAAAGGAGGAGTGATTACTCTAGTTAAGAATGATATCCCCACTACAGATATCAACATACCTCCCTCTAGTGACACAGAATTCTTGGGCACTAAGCTTCTACTACCAGAAGGAAATATAAGCCTATTCAATTGCTACTGTCCAACCGACAAGAAATTGGAACTAGACCGGATACAACTCCCTTTTGGTGAAGAAAGTATTGTTGTGGGTGATTTGAATAGTCACTCACAAAGCTGGGGGTACCCAGACCTAAATGCCAGAGGAGAAGAAATCGAAGAATGGCAAGGAGAAAATAGGCTGACCTTACTAAATAAACCAGATGACAAGCCATCCTTTTATTCCAGAACTTGGCTAACGTCAACTACCCCAGACATTGCCTTCGCCACAAATAACATCTCTAAAGGCAGCAAGAGACAAGTTATGGATCAACTGGCAACAAGTGACCACAGACCAATAATAATCACCTTCAAAAGAAAACACTGCCCATATAATAACTCACTGTACCCCAGATGGAACTACAAGAAAGCTAACTGGGACCTTTTCCAAAATCTCACAGACAACTATTCTGCCCTAATCAATTGCAAAACCAATAAAATCAACTCATCCTACTCTGCACTGTCCAAAGCGATACTAAGAGCAGCAAAAGAATATATTCCAAAAGGAGCAAGGCAAAACTACATTCCTAACTGGTCTGAACACCTCCAAGAGCTCCATGATAATGCAGCCGAAGCCAGAAACATAGTAGAAAACATGCCTACCATTGAAAACAACATTCATCTCAAGGCAGCAAATGCAACATACCAAAAAGAATACCTAAAGGCAATTAGAAAAAGCTGGCATGAGAAAACAGAAGGCCTAAACTACGACAAAGAAGGACATAAGCTCTGGGACATAGCCAAGTGCCTAAACCAAGAGGAAAACAGGGCAGCCCCAATTGTTTTAGAAACAGACAATAAGGAATTGACGGGCAAAGAAGCTGCTCAAGAACTTATGAACAACTTCAAAAACGCAGGATCAATAAATATCAGCAAAGAACGGTCCAAAGAAGTCAACGATGAGATCCTCAGAAATGAACAATCTGACCCACCACCCCGACATGAGTGCATGACTAAATCGCTCATGAAAAAAGAACTTGAAGATGCCCTAAAAACCCTGAAACCAAAACAGGCTCCAGGCCTAGACAAAATCACAAATGCCATGCTTACCCACTTAGGCCCAAAAACCAAAAAAGAAACTATTACAGCTATTCAACACCAGCTGGAAAAGGGGGAAAATTCCAACCATCTGGAAAAAAGCTATCATGGTACCCATCCATAAAAAAGGGAAGCCCCCGAACAAAGCAGACAGCTACCGACCTATAAGCCTAACAAGCTGTGTATGCAAATTAATAGAAAAAATTATAAACAAAAAGCTAACCTGGTTTCTAGAAACTAATAGTCTACTAACCCAGGAGCAAGGAGGTTTCAGAAGGTACAGATCTACAGAAGACCAAATAGCTTTCATCACACAAGAGATAGAAGACGGATTCCAAGAAAAGAAACACACAACCATAGTATGGGTGGACCTGGAAAAGGCTTTTGATAAAGTGTGGGAAGAAGGGCTAATTCTAAAATTAATACAAAATAATATCTCCAACAGGATGCTCAACTGTGTAAAAGAATATGTGTCGAACCGAAAAGCCACTGTCCGCTTGCATGGATACAGAAGCAACACTGAACTCTTAAAAAACGGCGTTCCCCAGGGAGGGGTTCTGTCTCCCACACTCTTCCTGATTTATATAAACGACATAAAAGAAACCTTGCCCAGAAAAGTAAAATGCAGCATGTATGCAGATGACCTTGCCCTAATAAGTACTGAAGAATCCGTTGGAACATCTAAATTTAGACTTCAAGACTCACTAAAACAACTATAAAAATGGACAGAGAGCTGGGGAATGAAAGTCAACGAAAACAAAACTCAATACACAATCTTTACACTTTCAACAAAGCAAAAACAGATAAAGCTTACCTTAAAAAATTCTCCAGTTGAAATAAACAACAACCCAGTCTACTTAGGTGTCACCTTCGACCCTAGACTCACATGGTTTAAACAAATAGAAGTAACTCAGTCCAAAGGGATAAAACGCATAAATCTAATGAAGAAACTAGCTGGCACAGACTGGGGAGCGAACATGTCTGTTCTAAAAAAAACCTACACCAGTTACGTAAGACCAAGCCTGGAGTATGGAGCCACTGCCTGGGGAACAGCAGCCAAAACAAGTTTAAAAAAACTGGACAAAGTTCAAAACATTGGGCTACGAATTATGACAGGAGGTATGAGGTCAACGCCAATCACAACCATGGAAAGTATAACATCTCTACAAACTACCGAAGAAAGAAGGGACAACAAAATACTCTCTCAATACACAAAAATTGTAACACTGGAAAACGACCCGCTTAACAAGAGAGTACAAAAGTCTAACTCTACTCAAAGATTGCAAAGATCAAACTTCATTACAGCAGCTAGAAAATTAAAACAAAAATACAACCTGGATACAGTCTCCCTAAAGAAAACAAAACCTTACAGTGACTTGCCCCCTTGGGACTCCTTCCGTCCAATAACCACGAGAGACTCCTTAGCTGGAATAAAGAAAAAATCTAAATATGATACTAACACTCTCTCTGCAATGGCAATGAATGAAACAAACAAACTCTACCCCAGTTCTCTATGGATAAGAGCATTCACAGATGGTTCCTCGCAAACTAACTGCCAAAATGGAGGTGCTGGAATCTATATAGAATGGCCAAATGGAGAAATAATAAAACATAGTATGCCCACTGGGAAAACTTCAGACTCTTTCAAAGCTGAAAAAGAAGCAATTGAAGAAGCCGTCAACCTACTCACAAACTCCTCACCAAACAGCAACATAGTCATACTCACAGATGCCAAAAAAATTATACAGTCTCTGCATGATCCTCACTACACTCAATTAACCCAGCTCAGAACAGCTCTACACAAATTGACCCAAAACTCAAAGGAAACAGTTCTGCAATGGATACCAGGACACACCAAGGTAGATGGCAATGAGATTGCTGACCAATTGGCAAAATCTGGTAGCAAAGAAATACAAGTGGATGCCCCTCTGGATGCGGAAGAAATGAAGGGCTGTATAGGTGAACGGATCCAGCAGGAATGGATGAGGAATCACCCAGATCATGACAAAACGACCCCTATTATAATCTTCCCAGACAAGCTCAAAATATTATCTTCAGACTCAGAACTGGGCACAACAGACTAAGACAACACATGTTCCGAAGGCTAGGCATTGGAAACAGTGAGGACTGCCCATGTGGGATGTCTCCAGAGAATGCAGAACATGTTCTCCAAACATGCCCTTTACATGACACAGATCGCAACAGGTTCTGGCCACAGATGACCTCCTTCAATCAAAAACTTTATGGGAGCGAGACGGACCTGGATGCCACCGTGCAGTTCATCATAACTATAGGCCTGGTCGTTTGAAATCCTCCATAATCATATATCGAGAACAAAGAAGAAGAAGAAGAAAGGGGGCCCTGCATTTTGACATTCGATACCATGACATGAGATTATGTACTTAATATTTAATGTAAAAAATAATTTTGGGGGCTCCCCTAAAGCAAGAGCCCGGTGGGACTTTCGATTTTGGACCCCCCCCACCCTAGTTACGCCTCTGTGTTAATTTTTTTTTTTAAGTTATGAAATAATTAAAAATCTAATTAGTTGTTGTTTCTTTTTCTTACAACATCCTAAAAGATAAATTATTTAAATTAAAAAAAATGTCAAAGAGATCTAATTAGTTACTTTTCATTAAAACAACTAAAAGGATATATTCTGAAAAAAAAAACAATAAAAAAAATGTCACTGGGCGAAATCGAACCCGGAGAGTCTGCATAAAAGTAAACATTGTCCAAGCTGCATAACCATCCTGCCACCGCGCCAACCAATAATAGATGCAATTTTAATGTACTATAAGAAAAATGTTGCTTGGTTATGTTTTCATTGCCTTTTGACCTAGTTTTTTAGGCCTATATTGTTATTTTGTAATTAAGAAATAATTCGAAGCCGTATTTATTTAAAAAAATAAATAGTATAAAAGCTGATAACTTAATTAGTATAGAAATTTGCAGAATTTCTTTTTTAAAATATTATATTGACCTTATTTACGAAATTAGATACGAAAACGCGGTCAATAGTCTTATCGTCGCCGACGTCGGAGATTTTCGATTATTACTATTGTTTACGTCTGACGATGTTGAAATACTCTGTTGTAATAAAAACTACAATGATTTGAATGACATTATATGCTAATTATTAATTTTTGATATTGGGGACCTTTACATTCCATAATAAAAAGCACAGAAACTATTGAAAACTGTAGATAATATCAAAAAGAAAAATTGAATCGAGAGACAGGGGATGACGCCATTTTGAATTCTTGTTTTCCGCTTTCGATTTAACGCACACTGGAAATGAATAATATGATATAAGACTAGCTGTACCCCGCAAAACCTTTGCATAGAGTTATATCCCTTTATGCTTGATCGGTAGGCTAGGTTATTTTAGGTTTCGGGCATGTGGAGAAATAATATAGTCTAAGTTTGATGACACAATTCGCTAGGCTCCGCCCACCGCAGTATCTATGGCGTCATTCCGCCATCTTGAGTGTATATATTGGAAGCTTTAGTGTATACGTCATTTGGTACAAATGACGTATATAAAACCGACTGTTGGGAGCACATGGTTTGTTGATGATCAGTCGAGCTCTGGGCATCATAGGATGCGGATGCATGTATTAGTAAAGTCTAGCTTTCGCCATCGATGTAGATGGATGCATATTTACAGTTTGCTATTGTGCTCCTCCTGGATTTACCTTTTTGTCAGTTCATGTTCAAGAATTAAATGATTGTTTGATGTTACTTCACTGGAGTTAACTTCGTGATTTGTGTTGTCTGAATTAATACACCTTCTACAAGTATCTTCAATATAAGGACCCGTAACATATATTTGGCACCTCCGACGGAGTACTCAATACTATTTGGAGTACGTAACAGGGCAGATCCGAATTTTTTTTCATGATTGTATTTTAAACTGGAATACTGTTGTATTAATTCTTTACTTTCGATTTAACGCACACTGGAAATGAGTATTATTATATATGATAGCTGTACCCCGCAAAGCCTTTGCAGGGAGATAGACTTGTAAAGCCATTGCCGAACCTAGTATTTGGGGGCCCTGCATTTTGACATTCGATACCATGACATGAGATTATGTACTTAATATTTAATGTAAAAAATAATTTTGGGGGCTCCCCTCAAGCTGGAGCCCGGTGGGACTTTCGATTTTGGACCCTCCCCCACCCTAGTTACGCCTCTGTGTTTTTTTTTTAAGTTATGAAATAATTTAAAATCTAATTAGTTGTTGTTTCTTTTTCTTACAACATCCTAAAAGATAAATTATTTAAATTAAAAAAGTCAAAGAAATCTAATTAGTTACTTTTAATTAAAACAACTAAAAGTTAGTAAAAGGATATATATTCTGAAAAAAAAACCATAAAAAAAAATGTCAAAGCCTTTGCAGGAAGATAGACTTGTAAAGCCATTGCTGAACCTAGGATTTGGGGGCCCTGCATTTTGACATTCAATACCATGACATGAGATATGTATTTAATATTTTGGACCCCCCCCCCACCCTAGTTACGCCTCTGTGTTAATTTTTTTTTTTTTTAAGTTATGAAATAATTTAAAATCTAATTTTTCTTACAACATCCTAAACGATAAATTATTTAAATTAAAAAAAAAATGTCAAAGAGATCTCGTTAGTTACTTTTCATTAAAACAACTAAAAGGATATATTCTGAAAAAAAAATAGTCTCTGGGAGAAATCGAACCCGGAGAGTCTGCATAATAATGGTTCTTAAGCCAGTCTCATAACCTTTCAGCCACCGCGACGTACAAATAAATATGTAATTTTAATGTACTGTTAGAAAAATATTCCTCGGTTATGTTTTCATTGCCTTTTGACCTAGTTTTTTAGGTCTATATTGTTATTTTGTAATTAAGAAATAATTCAAAGCCGTATTTATTTAAAATCATAAGTATTTTAAAAGCTAAGAACTTAATTAGTATAGAAATTTGCAGAATTTCTTTTTTAAAATATTATATCGACTTTTAAAAAGAACTTTATTTACGAAATTAGATACGAAAACACGGTCAATAGTCTTATCGTCTCCGACGTCGGAGATTTTCGATTATTACTATTGTTTTACGTTTGACGATGTTAAAATTCTCTGTTGTAATAAAAACTACAATGATTTGAATGATATTACATGCTAATTATTAATTTTTAATATTGGGGACTTTTACATTTATAATTAAAAGCACAGAAACTATTGAAAACTGTAGATATTTCTAAAAGAAAAGTTGAATCGAGACTCAGGGGATGACGCCATTTTTGAATTCTTGTTTTCCGCTTTCGATTTAAGGCACACTGGAAATGAATAATATGATATATGATGATGATGATTGTGTCATTTTTACAATTTTTTCGAAAGATATCAAGCTAAAAATATGTTAATTTTTCTCTCCGTTTATTTCTTATTAGTTTAGCTACTAATTTAGCTTTCAGCTTTCTTTACTTACTGTTAACGATCACTAAACTAAGGGACGTAACTCAATTATCTTTTCAACAATTATTCAACATGATTTACTTCCCTTAATTTGTAAGAAATCTGTGCAATGTGCCTATTACTGCTCTCCTACTCATATTGTCTCATTTATTGAACAATGAAATAATTAAATTTTTTAACAGGATTAAGTTTTATAATAATTAGAAAAAAAAATGATAGTTAAATGTTACAAAAAGGTCAAATAAATCAATCATTTTTCTATATTTTCGGTATTATTAATTAAATACCGGTACTGGTAGTTTTTTAACATCTTGGCATCCGTACATCAAGTCCCTACCCCAAACTGTAAGATTGCCATTTTATAAACGATATTATTAATAGCCATATTAGCCAATTGCGACCCTCAGCATCATTCAAGCCACCAACCAAAACAATAAGATGTTCGAAAGAACATTGCTTGGATGGTTAGTTTGGAAATGCTACAATTAATTACTTGCTTATAACAGCCACACACACCAAATCCATTATATCTTTCTCACATATCCCAAAAAGATATACTTCTAAGCATCTGACTACTTTCTCATTAACACACCCTCCCCCAACACAAACATAACACTGGTTTATTGATTTTTTAACCCTGCGAACGTGTGACGTCACCCCCATACACGTGGTTGTCTCATGACGTCTTAGCTCTCTTCCTCTCCCATTTACTACCTAGCTAAAGCTCTGTTCTCATTCCTTACCCCTTCTTTGTAACGTAATTGTGCTCCTCTATCCCCGATCACCCCTTACCTGCTGTCCCAAGACGACACTTGACTCAGCACCGCACGTGGTGGAATTAATTTTTACTATCCTCATCAGTAGAGGTTAAAGGTTATCATAACATCTTACTCCTCTCCCCCCTCCCCCTTTCCCACTGTGGATGTAGTTGAGCTCAAGTTGACTTAAAAAAAAAATGCCGAATTAATTTTTATTTTTTTTTTGTAAAGGGATAAAACTAATTATTGGCAAAACGGCTTTTTTTTTTGCAGTACTGAAAGTAAGAAATTCGTTACAACGACACTTTTTAACAGATGTTATATGAGCAAAGGGGAAGGGGCGAAAAAAATTCGCTGTACTGAATATTTCGTTACTCTGACGTTCGTAATAACGACATTTCACTGTATATAAATATGTATGTCTGTTTTCAATCACTTCCATCTCAGTCAATTGTTTTGCCTCTTCACACTTTAATATTTGCCAGACTGTCGACCGGATGGATCCCGGGTTTGAAATTCAGTGATAACCTTGGGATTTTATCAGGTCTTGGTGAAAGTCCGCAAGTCCACCCAGCTTTAAATGTGTACCTGCCTTTAAGTTAGGGGAAGTAAAGGCGGCTGGACTTTGCTAACCACACTCTCTCCCTTCATATGCCGAGGTTATTGTAACAGATGAATCCTACACTTCATCTGCCCCGATGAGCCCTTTAGGGCTTACGCCGCTTAACGGAACTTAACTTCTTTTTGTTTTACATTCTCATAGTACATGTCTCTGTCTTTATAGCTTTACGTTTACTCTCGGGTGCTTTTGTGGCTCAAAGTACATAAACATTGGCGTCGTTAGAGGAAGCACAAATGAGGAGGGGAATTTATTGGGCCCACGATAAGCAGAATAATTATGTCAGGTTCACCCACCTTTAACATTTAAGAGGGTCGCCAAACGATGACCCTTGTATATAGGCCTATATATAAATATACACGTCCGAAATGAAGTTATTGTGGGCCTAATTGAGTTCCGAACCTTCGGATTTGGGGGGCCCCGGGGGCTTAACCTCTTCATTTTGACAGTAGATACCATGACATGAGATAATGTACTTAATATTTAATGTAAAACAAATTTTTGGGGACCCCTCAAGATGGGGCCCGGAGGGACTTTTGAATTTGGACCCCTTTCTCCCCAACTCTAGGTATGCCTCTGGCCTAAATGTCATTATTAAAGAAAAGTCCAAAAAAGGTGAATACAATAACAAAACATATAAGAAATATCAGACATGTTCATTAGCTAGTTCACACTATTAATTAGTTAAATTGTTCATATTCATTTTTTTTTCAATCCATCAAGCCTAGTTTGTTCTTGTTAAATCCAGAAAGTGACCTATCACTATAGGCAATGTGCCCGGGGGTCATTTTTAGCGCACCCCACCGCCTTAGGCTATGCTAGACTTTTGATAGATTCTGTTGGTTCGCAGACCCAGGGCACAGTGCCTTCTAACCTTGTACTAAACTGACGGCCATGACGTTAGGAAATGCAGGAATTTCACTAAAAACTTATTCTTGTAGTGTATTAGAGTTAAAAAATAAAATTCAGACCCGTGAAATTTTTTTTTAAATATATATTTATTAAGTGAAAAGTACAAAAACATATATAAATGTATAAATGACTAATAATACCGATTCATCAGAGTCAATGTCAGAAATAAAAGAAAAGTGTATTGAACTTATACATAAATAGGTAAAGCCATTCTTTAATATTTAACTGCTACACAAAACATATTTTCCATGCATTAAGACAGGCATGGACAACCCGGCACGTGCTCTGTGGGGAATGTGGATCATAGAAGGTTTGCCCACCCCTGGTCTAATATTTCAACTTAAAATGTGTAAGGCTATAAATGTTAATCCTGATCTCTACTGTAGGTCACAGTCAGATCTATGCCTGCGGCGGGGCGGTACCACGGGCGCCATGTTTTCATCCTGGCTCTTACGTCACTGAAGAATAACCATGGCAACGTCATGAAAACAACTCTGAAGTCAGCCATGATTCCCGCGATGACAGACAGAATAACCCTGAAAAGAAAACAAGCCAAATTTAATGCAGCCTCTTTTATGAAAAAATAAATAAAAAACTATGTTATTAGTATGTTTTATTAAAGAATGTGTGCGATAAAAGTTTTTGTCTCTGTTATCGACAAAATAGATATTAAGCCGGCGTTGCCCGGGAAATCTGTGTGTGATATGAAACCCCTTCCTAATCAATTTAACTACTGTATTTTTAAATACGATTAAATAGGTAAATTAGGTGCTGATTTATGCCACCTTCCTAATGTGCAGATCTGACCTGCATTTCATACTTCACAAATTACGTTTTACCCGTCAACGTAACCAACCAAACCAAACCAACCGAACCAACCAATCAAACCAACCAAACCAAACAACCAACGAAACCAACTTACCAAATAAGCTAACCAATCAACCAATCAAACTAACCAAACCAAACAAACAACCAAACCAACTTACCAAACCAGCTAACCAATTAACCAAACAAACCAACCGAGCCAACCAATCCAACCAACCAAGCCACATCCGTCACAAATTACGTTTTACCCTTCAACGCTTACCAACCATACCAAACAACTAATCAAACCAACCGACCGAACAAACCGATCAATCAACCAACCAACCAAACCAAAATCACCAAATCAACCAAAGCAAACCAACCAAACCAAACCAAACTAAACACCATTAGGTAAAGATGTGGGTGCTAATTAATGTCACCCGTTATGTTTTACCCTTTAATTCTCTCAATATTAAAATCAAAATGAAGCATTAAAAAATAGGCTTTTATAAAAATGCCTGGAAAAGTAAAAAATAACTACTTTATTGTGCCAATTTGCAGCACAAAGGCAACTGGTGTGGCACGATACAGCACCCGCGCGCAAATTCGGCTTTATTAGTAAAAAAAAAATATTACCTTCGGGAAATGACGTCATAGAGGATTTTTATTTATAGCGACGGCGTTCCCATTTTGTAAAAGTATTGTACCATCGGGAAATTACTTCATAGATTATTTATAGCGACGGCTTTCCCACTCTGCACGCAGCTGAACGGACGCGGACGGACTACAAGATAGCTACTTTAAAAGTAGAAAGATATTAGCAAAGTAATCAAAAGATATTCGCTGCGCAGCTTGGAAAAAAAATATTCTTTATTTAGCGCAATATGACTTCTAGTGATATATCTTGTGGGCTCATTAAAATATGCGTTCATGAGCTCTGATTCTCATATAAGTGTAAACTATGCCAGAAACATTTCCTTATAAATGATTATAGTACAGTGAAGCAAAGATGTTACAAATCTAAAAGTTGGTTATCTGCTCAGATAAAGAGGACAAATCTAGATTTAAAAGATTAATATCGCTTTTATGCTCTTCATGTTTACGATTTTTTATAGTACAAACAAAAAGTGTTTTTTTTTTACATAGAGGGGGTACAATTAGAAATTGTGTGTGGCGGTTCTGGAAGTGTAAGGACTGAGATCAAATCACTAAAACCAATATGATAGCTCAAGATTGGACAACACCGGATCATATGAGCTACCCACTTACCGTATCTTGTAATCAAAGTTGGCGACAAGCTCCAGCAACAATACCACGTTGAGACATTCACACAGAAGGGACACGCCCACTCCCGTGACGTAGGCCGAACTCTCGTCCACTTCCGGCCCTCGACTGACGAGCTCTACTTGCATCCCACTCGCCGACTTGAAACCTCTCGTGAACCTTTGCCGCTTTTTCACCACGGCGAAGACTACGAGAGCCGAGGCTAGCGCGATTGGAACTGCCGTGTCGATAGATCGTAATATGACGTAAGAATCTGGGAGAAAGCAATCATCGCTCATTATTCTTTTACTGATGTGGACCATTAATGGTATGGTCACTAGTGAGGCGATCCAGGGAAGCAGGAGAAATATGGCGGTCACGACCCTTCGATTTAAAAAGGTCAGAGTATCTGGCGCCTTAAAATCCATGACTTGGAAAATAAAAACCACGATCATTGTGACCAATGTCCAGTTGGCGATGAAATCCTGCACCAAGTGAATGTTCGTGTATGCAGACATGAGTGAGCACCCCCTTATACCTCAAAGAAATAACGATATTAAAAGGGGAAACTGTATGGTACACTCTGTCAGATGGAGGCAGCATGTGCTAATGATCAGTTTATTGCGCATGCGTGCGCGGAGCTCATTTGAAGTGATGATGGCGAAAAGCTGCCACAGGTTCAGGAATGTTCCCAGAATAATGAATATGGTAGATGATGTAAAGGTTGCCATATCCAGGTTCTTAATGAATTCATCCGACAAGTGGTGACCCTCCTGATACTCAGTTGTATTTGATAAATTCATTGTTCTCTCTAAATAAGCCTTCTTTATAATAAGAAAAAAGTCGTTTATTGATTTTTACTTTGAATACACTTGACCAGTGGCGCAACCAGCAAAAAAAGGCTGGGGGCGGGGGCTCACATTATGAAAAAAGACAGTTTGGCAGTCTTTTTTGTAACTTTATAACATTAATTATGTATTGATGATTTGGCCTGGTTGCGCAACTGCACTTGACTTATATTTATAATTTTCGCAGAATAAACAGACATACCGTAGGCTTAGTTTGATGTGAAACAGTTTTGTTTTGAAAATGAATGGTAAGGATTAAAATTAGAATTCGGAATACAAAAATAAAAAATAAAAGCTCGTTTCGGTGTTACTTTTTAGTTCAACCATTTTAAAAGTAGTTTACATGTAGCTAGATCTAGTCACAGATTAGATATTATACAGATTGTGCTAGCCTCTTTTTAAAACAATGTTCTCATCGCCGCCATTAATGATATTTACTCGCATCAGTCCATTCATTGATTAGAAATGTTTATTTTATATATAACTTTCCTAAAAACCCACGAACTCATGAATTAAAAAATATATAGTCGATTTTTTATATTTATAAAGCAAATTAAAAGTTTGTTCATTCAAATTTAATGTCTTGAAAAAAAAGCAAAGAGGTGTAAATAGGTCTGTGTGTTTTTATGAATGGAAGGCGTCATTGGCAACAAAAGCGAATAACAACAATGGCGCGAGAGTTTTTAACACAAAACCGAGGACTATTTATATAAAAATACGCTATCTGTATGATATATAATCTGTGGATCTAGTCTTAGGAGTTGCTGGTCTTAACCGGAAGCAGTTAAGTTGTGAACTTGATAGGCAGTGCCATAGATATATAAGACTAGATCGCTTATAAGCTATGCATAGATATATATTGTGCGGACCATAACTTTAAAAAGAGAAGAGTACAATTCTGTATAACCTGATGACGTAGTACGCATAGAAACCTTAAGTAACCGAAATAAATAACAGAAGACATTTTGCATTGTTTTCCTTGACAAATTTTCAAAAACAACAATGGCGCGAGAGTTTTTAACACAAAACCGAGGACTATTTATATAAAAATGCGCTATCTGTATGATATATAATCTGTGGATCTAGTCTTAGGAGTTGCTGGTCTTAACCGGAAGCAGTTAAGTTGTGAACTTGATAGGCAGTGCCATAGATATATAAGACTAGATCGCTTATAAGCTATGCATAGATATATATTGTGCGGACCATAACTTTAAAAAGAGAAGAGTACAATTCTGTATAACCTGATGACGTAGTACGCATAGAAACCTTAAGTAACCGAAATAAATAACAGAAGACATTTTGCATTGTTTTCCTTGACAAATTTTCAACAACTTTTTTTTTTCAATTAACTTTGAATAAAATGTCTTTGTGTTGTGTACCCGGTTGTTTGATTATAATATTACTAACCGTCAAATATAATTTTTTCGGACACATCAGTAGATTTTAAAAGCGCCAACCTCTAGTATGAATGGGGATTTTTTTTTAATTAAAAGGAAGGAAATCTTTTTCGGTAAAAAATAAAGAACTGTACAGAATTGTACTCTTCTCTTTTTAAAGTAGGGGTCTCGAATACAACACTTTTTCGGTCTCTATTAAATAAGCATAAGCGATCTAGTCTTATATATCAATGGGCAGTGCCGGATTAAGTACTCAGTCACTTTAATTGATTAGGAGATACAGTGAACGTAACGCGTCATTGTCTATCGCCATTATTATGTCACTTTAATTGACTTAGTCATACAGGATTGTTTAACCCGGCAGGCCACTCGTGAAGCAGGGCACTAGCCTGTTTGTGTAGTTACCTTCTCATCACATTTATATTAGCTCATGTCAAGACTATATCTATTTACTATTTGTCAAGTTATATTTTTTTTTCTTTTAGTAAAAATAAAATTTAACTAACTAGGAAGTATTTATGAACTTATAAAAAAAAAGGTTTAGCCGGAAAGTAATATGACATCAACTTTATAATATAAATAGGCCTTTAGATCAAAGTAATACTTTAGAAATAAGTAATACTTATCTAAACATAAAGTAATATATTTAGGCCTTTAGAAATAAACATTACTTAGCTAAACATAAAGTAATATATTTAGGCCTTCAGATGGAAGTAATACTTACCTAAACATAAAGTAATATAAATAGCCCTCAGATGGAAGTAATACTTACCTAAACATAAAGAAATATAAATATGCCTTCACATGGAAGTAATACTTACCTAAACATAAAGTAATATATTTAGGCCTTCAGATGGGAGTAATACTTACCTAAACATAAAGTAATATATTTAGGCCTTCAGATGGAAGTAATACTTACCTAAACATAAAGTAATATATTTAGGCCTTCAGATGGAAGTAATACTTACCCAAACATAAAGGGAACAAAAGCTGATGAAAAACCTTTTTTTCTTCTTTTTTTTTAAAGTCACATCCAATGAACGTCAAATCTCATTGTGACCGTCACCAGACAGAGTGGAAACATGGAACACAGATAAGTCGTGTGGGCGGTGGCTTAAGTTCAGATTACACCGGTGGTTCTCACCTTTTATAAAGTCATGGAATACAAAACCTTTTAATTTCCAACGTAACATTAAATTTCAACGTGTCGGAGGACATACAAATAAATCCAACTTGGCAACTGTCTAATCGGATTGCTATCAGGGCCTTGACAGGAACTTTTGCATAGCGCCCGCAAAATATGCACTTTGTTTAAATATAGAACTGACATGGGCAAACTAGGGCTCGCGGGCCACGCACGGCCCATTTGGCTGTTTGATCCGGCTAGCTCATTTTATTTTAAGTAGGCCTACATTTGATTTATATTAGTTCATATAAAAATCCTTAAATTTACTCTTATCATGCCTTTCTGTCTAATGTATGCTGCCCTTCTGCTCCCCATATCATGCCATTCTGTCTAATGTATGCTGCCCTTCTAACCCTCATATTATGCCCTTCTGTCTAATGTATGATGCCCTTCTGACCCTCATATCATGCCCTTCTGTCTAGTGTATGATGCCCTTCTGGCCCTCATATCATGCCCTTCTCACTAGTGTATGCAGGCCCGTAGCCAGAGGGGGGCTGAGCCCCCCGTGCATGACCTGAGCACCCCCGTGCATGATTTGAGTTTTTTGACTACATTTTAATAATGACGGCTATAAAACATCAATCATTTTGTTTAATAAATCAATAATAATAAAAACTTTTGGCAATCATTCAGGCTATTTTACTTACATATATAGCTTATCTAATTTTTGGGCATAAAAGATTGAATCTTATTGAAGTTCACTTCTGGGTATTTTGGGCAGCATTGGCATTTGGTGCTTCAACAGCCGTGTGTGAGAGCATTTTCTCAACCCTCACACGAATGCTCACCCCATATCGCAGATCAATGTTACAAAAGCGTCTAAGCAATCTTTTCCTGCTTGCATTTGAAAAAGATTTAACAGACAATCTGAATGCTGAAGCATTTTTAGGTAAATTCAGTGCTAAACCCAGGCCCGTAGCCAGGTCAAAGTAAGCAGGGAGGCACCAATACCCAGCAAGGGGGCACCTTTACTTTTTCTTTATTTTTTCCTCTTTTTCTTCTTTTTTTAAGTGGGGGGGGGCACTCCACACCTAGGGGGGGGCACGGCCCCCCAGTGCCCCCCATGGCTACGGGGTTGGCTAAACCACGAAGTTTGCAAATTTGAAACGTATAATAATATAAGTTCGCAACAAGTGCCGACGAGTGGGGGGGGGGGCGGGGGGCCAATGCCCAGGGGCCCGGCGAGTTTTAGGGACCCGGACTAAGCTGGCCAATCAACTTTTTAAAATATTAATATCAGCACGGGGACCCGTGTCACCCCTGCCCAGGAACCCGAAATTTCTGTTCGCAACCTTGTAATAGTTTTATATATTGATATCTTCTGAGGACAACTAGCAACTTAAATAAGTTAATACAATAACATTAGCTTCTGACTTCATTTTTATACATATGCATAATAAAATAATAAAGTACAAACTCCGTGATTTCTGAGTGATTTTATTTAATTTGCAAATTTACTTTTAGCAGAATTAATTTTATTGTAAATTGAATAATTGCGACTGTTTTTGATGATAGATCTGTTCTTTGTTTTCAATCATCATTCATCATCATCATATATCATATTTTTCATTTCCTTTCTGCGTTAAATCGAAAGCGGAAAACAAGAATTCAAAATGGCGTCTTGCCAGCGTATCGATTCGAGAGATGTTTTTTAAAAATCTACAGTTTTGAATTGATTCTGCGGTTTTTAAACGTGAAAGCCAAATGCCAAAATGTAAAATAATTCCATTTAAATATTTTTTGGTTTGTTTTTGTGTATTTCTACAACATATTACACACCGGCGGCGGAACGAAATATTTTAAGGGGGGGCAAGCCAAAATTCAAGGGGGGGGGGGCGGCGCCCCCCTTGAAAATTTAAGGAGGGGCAAGACAAAATATGACCGAAAGACAAATTTTACCCCCTTAATTCAATAATAGAATATAGTAATTCTGTAGCAAGTATTTAATCGATATTATTAAATAATAATATATTAAAAAAAAATTAAAATGAACATTGAGCACTTCTGTCGTCAACAGATTCGTAATGTCATTTTGTTTACAAATTTAATAGCGACATTAGATCAGAAAATTACTAATAATTATCATGAATGATGATGAATATGAAACCGGAAACGGGAAACTCAATAAACGAAAAGTAATTTATGAAAAGATAATAAATAATTGTAATTTCTTTAAAAATTACATTTGCCGTCATTCGATAGATGGCAATACTTCTCTATACTTATAGGACGCATTTACTATCTGTCTGTCTGTTCCCTTAAAACTCAAGATCCAGACAACCAAATAACGTGAAATTTGGTACACACAGTGGCGCAACCAGGGAGGGGGGGCAGGTGGGCTTAGAGCCCCCAGGCCAAATCATCAATACATAATTTACGTTATAAAGTTACAAAAAAGACTGTCAAACGGTCTTTTTTCAATATGTGAGGGCCCCCCCCCAGCATCTTTTGCTGGTTGCGCCACTGGGTACACGTACACAAATACACGTACACAAAATTACATGGGGAAGGTTCTTAAACAGGTTTCGTTCCATCTCAATTTGTAGTTTAATTGTAATTAATTATTTTGGATATCAAAGACATGAAAATTGGCAAACTTTTACCCCTGTTTCAGGTTTTACGAGCTTCTCTCCCACATAGCTAACTTACTATAAATATGATCGGTACGGGGAACCAAATATCACATTACTTACTACATTATTACATTCCATTCCTTCATCCATAGGAATTGTCATCTTTTGCTACAGTCATGCCTAAGAGAGGGAGAGAGGGAGGGAAAGAGGGAGGGAAAGAGGGAGGGAGAGAGAGAGGGAGGGAAAGAGGGAGAGAGAGGGAGGGGAGAGAGAGGGAGGGAGGGAGAGAGAGAAGAACTGCAAAAAATTGTGTATCACATTGCTTTAAGATAAATGTACCCTTTTATTGCATGCAAATAAACCCTTTTTTACGCGTCTTATTTTAAATCTTAATTAAACGTCAAATTACGCTTCTTAAATAAACAGAAAACATTATTTTAAACCCGGGCAAAGCCGGTTACTTGCAACTAGTTTTAAAATATGCCACAACAACTCTCAATAATGTGATTACTGTAAAATGTCAATTAATTATAATTTCTTTCAAAGCAAAATAAACCAAACAATATGCCGGCCTCTTCATCAGTCGAGAACATATGCATCTTGCTTAAAACAGTTAATAAAAAGTAGGGCCGTAAAATGATAAAACTATATGACCACTTTAATAAAATAATGAGGTAAGTTCATGTTTTTAAGGTGTCTTTCTTATTATCAGAATGATTTTAGCTGCGTTTTGCATAACGCTGTTGTGTTAACAATAACATCCTCGACATCATAGTAGTAATACAGTGAATGACAAGTAAATATAACAAAGACAACGCAGCCTTGCAAATCTTTAGATGATTAATTTCATGTTTATGGCTTTTTTGTAAATTATGTAATATTTAGTATTATCTCTATACTATAGTCAGTTTTATTTAAAATAAAAAAAATCTTTATATATTATTCTGTGCATAACTAAGGGAAATCTACTCCTAAAATACTCAACAAAAAGATATCATCTGCAATTATATTTTTCATATTATTTACAAAGAATTTTTCGACAGTCTGTCTGTTCTACTCAGTTTATTGGTGGTTGGTAATAATTATTGCTCTTTGACAGTCTTTCATTGCAAACAAATAAATTAGTCTATTTTTCTTTGCATCAAAGATTTCTATCCATCAAAGATTTCTATTTTCTATAAAATTGTGTAAAAGCATAAAATTGTAATATGTCAGATTTACTTAAAAATAATTGTAAGATAGTCAGGAAATCCAGAGCAGATGAATCATCTGAGGCAAAAAAAAAGGCGCCTGGAATCTAATAAATTGCGAAAGCAACAGAGAATATTTCATGAATCTGCAAATTCTTTTTCATTTGACTTTGTTCTCATGTTCTTAGATAATTTCAATTTTTTCAATTTGGACCACAGATGGCTTTGGTTAATACAGGTCCCTTGATGCTCTTAGAATAACTGGTAGAAGCTGTCGGAAATCTCCCCCCATCAAAATAACTTTCCCTTCGAATAATGCATCACTTTCCATTAAATCTTTCAGTAATCTATCCACAGCAATAAAACAATGAGTTTTGATTCTGTCAAAGTCTATGGAGAAAAAAATTCTAAAAATCCTGTGTATAAAGAGGTCTTGATGCAATAAAAAATCGTAAGTATATAATTTTAAAAATGTAACATAGCATAAATTGTACAAAAACTTATTTTAACTGTAATTAACCACCACCAGTTATTTTATCTAAAATGTCCATTTTAGGTCGACTACCTTTTATTTTATTTAACAGTCCTTTTTAGGGTCATTACATTTTATTGTATTTAACAGTCCTTATTAGGGCCACTACCATTTATTGTGTCTAAACGGTCCTTTTTAGGGCCACTACCATATTTTGAATCTTCAAAGTCCTTTTCAGGGCTAATGAAAATTTTACAATTAGCTTGAGTTCGCTTGCTAGCATGAGTTTTAATAAAAAAGTTCCTTTCAGGACCACCTAAAAGTAAAGTTTATTTATTTAAGGTACATTTATAAGTAAAATATAAACATTGTTGAGGTTAATTCATAGTTATTAGTATTTTAAAAAGTTCTGCAAATGTTTTGCGGGTGCAGCTAGTATATAATAATACTCACTTCCAGTGTGCGTTAAATCGAAACTAAAGAATTAATACAACAGTATTCCAGTTTAAAATACAATCATGAAAAAAATCGGATCTGCCCGAAACCAAAAAATAACCTAGCCTACCGATCAAGCATAAGGGGACATAACTCTATGCAAAGGTTTCGCAGGGTACAGCTAGTATTTTATAAGAAATATCACACAAATAGCTAAGCTATATTCGTGTATCTTTGTCGTTCTTCTCGGGTTGTACGTTAAACAAACAGTATAATAATATAAATCAGGTATCTATTATGTAACAATTGTGTAGGAGAACTATTGGTCAATATATTTATAACAGGAATCAGAAATTGCTCAGCTTCAATAAATTTTTATCATTAAAACTCTTTACTATTTAAATTATTTTTACAAAACTGCAACATGCCATGCATTATTGAAACATAGTTAAAATTATATATTTCCAATTAATAGCTCAACAATCGGTACTAAAATGCACCATTCCAGATATGGAACTGCAAAAAATTTCTTGGGGAGGGGACTCACCCCTCCTCTCCGTTCGCAAGCTTTCGGCGCTTCGCGCCAACATTTTCGCCCCCCCCCCCGAACATTTCTTCTACACCACCAGGGGCGTATTTTGGGGGAGGGGCCGCCCGAAAATGTCTTTGGCCCCCCCCAATCCAATATTCCTGGCTACGGGCCTGAGTGTATGATTCCCTTCTGACCCTCATATCATACCCTTCTGTCTAATGTATGATGCTCTTCTGGCCCTTCTATTAAATTTATATACCTATTTTGTCCCGTGATAAAAAAAAAAGTTTGCCCCCCTCTTGTACTGAAACTTTTTTTTATCTCTTGTCTCTCAATTATTCCGCATCTTCAATGTTACATTAATTCAGTGCTTTTTTTTCGGAACGCACCGGAACGGCGTTCCGGCATCTTTTTTTTCCGTATTCAAAAATGTACTGTTTACTGCACTATATTTTCAGTGTTATTTCTTGATGACACGACGGACATACATAGGAGTTCCGGCACCTTTTTTTTTTAAACTACACTGCATTAATTTGTATGTATGATATTACTTACGTCTTATGTAATTATTCTATCCTGCTCAAGGCCTGTAAGACTGGAGCTTACGGGTCCTTTTGCTACCCTGACCTATTTCCATTGAACCCCTGATGATCAAATGATCTCTTTCACTGCTGCCCATCTCAAGTTGGAGGCGTATTCAAACACACACACACACACCCACCCTTCCCGCGCGTCATATCACATGGTTTCCTTATTTAAATATCATGAAGGTCTCCATGCAGGGCCGGCGCCAGAGTATTAGCCGCCCTAGGCGAACCTGTTGCACTCCGCCCCCTATTAAAGACAACTAAAAGAACTAATATTTAAAGTAATATTATAACTTTCATGAAGGAAAACTATGCTGTCGTTTGTTTCAATAACTATTTAAGTTGCAACAGAATCTATACAATGTCATGTATAATTGTGTTTTATGGCTATAGGCTACAATCGTAGGCCAATAAAATAAATCTATAATTAAATTTCAAAACTATATTTTTCGTGCTTTTGCTTTAGAAAATGTAGAAACGAGTTCCATCAGATCAATGTCTCTAGCAATATCATGTTCGATTGACACAGTAGCTAATCCAACAAGTCTTTCTTGTAGCATGGACGTTCTCAAATATGTCTTTATCAGTTTTGAGAAGCTTCGCTCACCACTGGCCACAGAAACTGGAAGTGTCAAGAGGATTCGGAGAGCTATAACAGTGTTGGGCACGCTATCTGTTAGATTATTTTTCAATATAAAGTTTAGTACATCCTGTGGCGATGCACACCTTGCAACTCGTCTTGCAATGGCTTTCAGTTCACTGCTTAGATCAAATGCGTCAATATCTTGGAGTCTCCATGTCGCAAAGCTTTCTCAAGATTCAAACAATGTTCCGTAACTTCCCTGCTAGTTTTATTTTGTAAACTATGAACATCATACAGAAAACCAAACACTGAACTAATTTTTTGCATCAGAGTGAACCTTTCATCAACTGATTGTATGGCTGTGTCAAGAATAGCGAAGTAAAAGTTTACTTTGAATTTGTCTTTTGGATCATGAATGGGTTCTTCGTCATCTCTTTCATATGGAAATTGCTTCTTCTTTCTTCTGATACGGGTTGGTTCGGGTTCGAAAAGTGTTGGTATCTCTAAATTGACTGCGATTTCAGCTGCATCTACCAGTGTTTTCTCATACTCTGTGTCATTTCTGCGGTTTACGAGAAACTTCTTTGTTTCAGCCAGATGATTGATGGCGCCATTTATATCTAATTCTTTTTTTTTTCAAGTTCTTTACTACTCATGTTGATCTCAAACAACACATCATACCACACAACCAGAGAAACGACAAACTTAAAACTAAAAATGGCTTTTGCAATAACCCGCGCATCGGTTCGTGATGTATTACCAGATGCTCCTGTTAAATTTGTGTCATCCTCAATATCTGCCAGAGCATCATAGATTTCACCAAGCTGAAAACGAAGAGGCTTTAAAGCATCAATTCGACTTAACCATCTTGTTTCACTCAGTGGTTTAACAGTGAGATTAGAAACATTTCGAGTTAAAACTTCCTAACGGCGAGTTGATTCAGAAAAGAATGTATAAACACGTTGCACTAGATCAAAGAAGGTTGTTGCTTCTAAGCAACATTTTGCGGCATCATTTACAGTCAAATTCAAGGTATGTGCACTGCAAGGAACAAACAATGCTCGTGGATTGACATCTAAAATTCTTCTTTGGACACCATTGGCTTTTCCCTTCATATTGCTGCCATTGTCATTGCATTGACCGCGTTAATTTTCGATAGATAAAGACATCTCTTCTAACTGCTTAAGAATAGTTTCAGTCATGCCAGCACCAGTTGTCTCTTTTAGAAATGTTTCTTTACAGATGATGGTGCCACAGTGTCATTTTCTGAACTTGAAATCACATCCACAAAGCGAATGATCATGCTCATTTGTTTAACATGACCAGCATCTGGTGTGCAATCTAGAATTATCGAAAAGTACTTAGCATCACGAGCAGAAGCCAGAATTTTTTGTTTGATTGCATTGGATAAAAGCTGAATCAATTCATTCTGTATGTCTTTGCCTAGGTAATGTACATGGGTCTTATTGTCTTTAATCTTTCGGAGATGCTCATCCATAAGTGGGTCAAACAAAGCTAAAAATTCCACAAATTTCAGGAAGTTACCGTTATCAGAAGTGTTAAGTTTATCATGTGTTCCACGAAAAGCAAGATTTTGCATACCAAGAACTCTAACTAAAGCAATCAGCCATCTCAAGATTTGCTGCCAATACTGTTCTTCTTTTTTAGTGAGACGCATGTGTTCGACATCAATTGTTTTCATTTGTCGCAGTCTCAGCTCAAGTTCCTTCCATGAATGAAAATTCGCTAGATGCTCACTGCTTTTCTCATGCCCTGATAGAATTGCGGACATGTTTTTCCAATCATGTGAACCTTTATCAGAAAGAGATGACGCACCTACCCTATGGGTAGTGGTAAACAGCTTGCAGCAGAAGCAATAAACAGAGTCATTACTTACAGAATACTGCAGCCAGCATCTGTGAATTTCTTCTCCATTGACAAGCCTGCGGTTGCAATGATTTTTTGAGAATTTTCGTTGCAAACTATCTTTAGGAAAATCAAACTGCTCAACTTGTTCTGGTCCATGTGCTATCAAAATTTGTCTCATATGATCACCAATTTCGGTCCAAGCAGCAGAATCGCCAAAGTTAACATATACACCATTGAAATTATCTATTTCTTGACCTTCAGATTTTGCTTCTTGGTACGTAACGTGCATTTCATTTTGTGATTCAAACTCTTCTGATACTGTAATCTCGGATTCCTCCGCTTCCTTGTCTGCTTCGGTTTGATTTTTTAACTCATCTGGTCGATCTGGACCATCTTCATCTCTGTCCGATGTACATAGATACTTTAACAATGATTCCCCTTGTTTTGTTACATTTTTTTTCTTTTTCAACCCGTCTTTTACGATACTGTGCACCAGACAATCGTTTTCTCTCTGCCATGGTGGGTTAAAATAACCATGGAAACTGCAAGATCGAATTTTATTGTGGTTCCTTATTTTTCAAAATTTGTAATACATTCTTGAAAAATAAAATAATTACAATTTACATTTACAAATTTAGGACTAAATATCTGAGGACTAAACTTTCAAATGACAATTAACCAATGACGTCTATATATAATATTACTAGATGAAATGTTTCTCTATTGGCTTATGCAATAGAAACAGGCCCATTTTTCCAAATAGCGATGACAATGGCATGACGCCATTAACGGTCGTTTACATATTTACATAATCGTTCACATTTGAACGTCGGCCATTTGCAAAATATCTTCCAATGTTAAATAATTGGACTCGTGCAAAAGGCGGAGCGTTAACCCCTGCTATTAACTAACTTTAATCTTCACAGTCCACCTAAGTAACGTCTTTTAAAATGAGATCGATCACCGACGTTATTTTTTTAAGTGCTTTTTAAGTTCAAAAGACACAGATTGGCCGCATTTGAAAACACGTTGTTTAAGCGGAGATTACAGAGTTACTTGACGTTGTCAAATTTCTCCCCAAATCAAATGATTTGAAATATAACGCTGTTCTATAGTATTTACATAAGAACAATAAATATCTTACCTGCAGTATAAGTTGGCAGTCGAGTAACTCTACGACAATTAATTTTCAATTATTTAATTTTTTTTTTAATACCTATATATAAAATTCTCTTCTTCACCCAACCATGCTGAACAACAGCAGCAGCCTGCAAGATGCAATCCTATATATTTATAGATAGATGTGTTGCGTTTGTGGTTTTCCCGAATACGCCAAAGCATGCATGACGTATTCAACCACGTTCGACAACTCGCGTTGTTTTCTGATTTCTTTTATAAAACCAGATTATTTTAATTTCTAATATGATGTTTTGTCCTTTTATTTAGTGAAATATATTAAGAATTTCAATATTAATAAACTCTTAGCACTAAAATATTATTCAATCCATTTATTACTAAAGGACGTCAATTTTTTTAATATTTCTATTTTTACGTCTTTAACTACCACGGCTGCCGCCCCAGAATTTTTGCCGCCTAGGCGGCCGCCTAGTCCTGCCTAGCGGTTAAACCGGGCCTGTCTCCATGTGGTCTTTGTGCTGTCGACATTTTCTTTGGCTATCCTCTGAAAACTGACCGATTACTTTTAATTCAGTTCAGTGATTGTCGCGCTGAGTGTCATGGCGGTGGGGTTGGGGGGTGGCTCGGTGAAAGAGCCGACTTATGATCACATTAGCTTCTTGGCACTTTTGCATGAATATGTACTTAAAGGGCTGTCTGAATAATTAATTTCTCACATTTATCAATAACTAGTAGTTGCCCGTTGCATTCGCAACTAAAGGTTTTATCTCAATAAAATGTTTAATATGAGAATTAACAGGAACTATTAACACGGAATTCCAAGTGCAGAGTTGTTTTTTTATTTATAGCGACGGCGTTCCCATTGTGCCACATGCGCAGGCGACTTCCGTGAAATGAGGATATCCCAAGCGCAGAATTATTTTTTTATTTATAGATAAATTGTACCATCGGGAAATGACGTCAGTTGACGGAAGTCATTTATTTATAGCGACAGCTTTCCCACTCTGCACGTACGGAAGAACGCCAAGATTAGCTCTTCATTAGTAGGATGAAATAAATGTACATGATATTAACATATTTGTGCATTAGTTATCTTATTGTTTATTATAGTAATCATTATTATCAAATGAGTAATAGAAATATGCAAGACTGCTGGGTAAAGGAAATGAAAAGGAAATGGAGGAATATTCCTATTTAAAATTTTATTTTTAGGCTTTGTTGCCCCTAAGGACCATAGTTTGCACAGTGGGGGGGGGGGATATGTGTGTGTGTGGGGGGGGGGGAATAGTTTAAAACCAATTTAATTTTGGCGATCAAATATTGCTGGCTTTATGGATATGATTTCATGTTGAGTAAAATCTATTTATAGATGACATTTATGTCCAGTTAATACACTGTTTTAAAATTCAATGCTACGATCAGCTAATACATTGACTGTTTGTGTCTTATTTTGATGTATTATTTCATACTCATGTTTCACAGTTCAACTTTTCGATATCAGGCCAGACATGTCTGGCTGGCCGTGACAGTCCTGGGACCATTCGGTTTGGCAGTGTCACGGCTGAGTTGGCTCTGTCTGGCAGTGACACATGTGAGATGGAATTGTCTGGCAGCAACACACGTGAGTTGTCTCTATCGGGGAGTGCGACACCTGAGAGGATCGTGTCAGTCGATGTCTTTCTTCTGACGATTCTGTTGTCATTAGCTGCTCCAGGTGAGTCATTTCGCCTGCGACTGTCTTTACTCAACGTCCTAAGCTTGGTTTCGTGAGAGAAACGTTCGGACTGAATCAATGAACTGAAAGCGTGCGTACGAGGTTTCAGCCTTTTACTTTTTTCCGATTCGCCCGTTCTGTTAAATCCGTCTCTGTAACTTTTTCCGAGGGCAAACTCTTTCCTAAACGTTTCTCCATCTACGCTGTTCCCCATCTGGTCAGTTCTTATGGCACTGTAGAGTCGATCCCGGTACTGCCCGGACGCGGGGCTCGCGCACTGCCCGATCTGTCGACGTCTGAAGACTACGCCGTCCAGAAATTGAATGACGAACGACCTCTGCAGTGTGGCTACCTTGTGCCGGACTTCGGACGCGCCCGTCGTCGTCCGGGACATCATCGCGATGAGGGAGTTGAGGAGGAGGATGTAGGTGGTGATGATGAACAGGACGTAGACAATGGCCACCAGATGCTGACGGGGGCCGGCCACCTTGTCCAGGAAGTCCAAGTCCTTGATGCCCAGCATGTAGCTGAACATGGTCAGCGTGGTGTTGTTGAAGTCGCTGAACTCATTCACGGCCTCCTCCCCCCTCAGGATGATGTACATGGCGAAGGTGAAGGCCGAGAACTCGACCAGGATGATCAGCCCGAAGCGGATGAGGTCACCCATGATGACCTTTTGGAATAGGACCGTGTAGTAGGAGATCTTTTTGGCGCCCTTGAAGAAGAAGAAGAAGAACCAGCCCCCGGAGAGAAGGACGACCACGAAAAGATCGTCGCTGTCCAGGTTTCCAAAGTAGAACACGCAGCTGTCGACCACCAAGCCCACCGCAAACATTAATAGGCTGGCCCGGTACCACGTGATGTTGTGGTGCTTATCCGGCCTCCACATCTGCTTGAAAACAATCCACCTGTAGCACTCAGAGACGACCAGAAACAGGCCGTACACGAAGAGAACCCACGGGATTGATGCGGTGTTGGTCTTCGCTGACTGGCAACTGCTCGCTGCAGTGCTACACTGAACTGCGTATTTAATGTGCTTCCTGTAGTAAATCGATGAGGTAAATAACGTCATCATCGTTAAGTGGGTCAGGCCGAAAATGATGTAAGGAAGCCGATACAGCTGCCACCTGGTTGAGATGATCAGCTTCACAATGTCGATGTCGATGAACAGTTCCGCCGTCTTCCACTCATTTGAGCTCATCATCTCGATAATTGACCTGGGTCGCCGCCAGCAGTCCATCCCGAGTGACACCTTCGACAGGATGTGGTCAAATTTACTCGCGTAACGCTCGTGTATTCGTACTGAGCGACGTGATCGATTTCCGTGATATCGTAGAAGCGGGTATCGAACGAGCCGTCGTAGTTGCTGGTGAAGTAAAACAGGTTCCGCATCTTGATGATCGCGTGAGAAATCTCGACCAGGCCTAAACGAAAAGAGAGTTTCAACGGGGTGAGCAGTGCGTTGTTTTCTTTGAACCACAAACTCTCAATGGGGTCTGGAAGTTGACGGTGCTCCGATTTAAGATCCGAAGACAGTGGCGTCGAAAAGCGTCGCGCGTTGTTCATTTTCACGACGATTCTGTTGAGAAATTTGAGCATGTCGATTACGTTGTTATTTCTCTTGCTGTCAACGCCCGCGTACTTTATCAGCGTGTGAACCACAGTGTCTCCTTTGCCATTTGGCTGATCAATCCGAGCTCCGTAGTTGAGTAACAGTCTCACCATTAGAACATCAAAAGTGAGAGCGGCCACAGGCAGTGGGGTCTCACCCATCATGATGGTATTCTTGAACTTCGACCCGGTAGCCTTCGCGGCAAACATTCTGTCCATAGCTTCGGTGCCGAACAAAGTGGCCAGATTTTTTAAAATGTTCATGGTGGAAAGAAATTTTCCTTTTCCAATGGTGATGTGCAAAGCAGTCTGGCCCTCATAGCTGCCCGTTCTCGTGGCTAAAATTAAACCGGGGCACGTGCTGACCAGCAGATCAATCAGTGCGCTGTCCCTGTGCATTAGCGCGGCTGTATGCAGCAAGCTGTCAAAGCTGTCGTCGTTTTTACGCCTAAATACTTGCAAACGTTTTTTGGCGCGCGCACGCTTGTAAATGAAGTTTTGCAGTAACTGTAACGCTGTCACGTCTCCTGCTTTAATTGCCTGGTAAACATAGTCATGTGTTTCAACAGATTCGTCTTGCACTGCAATTTTCCTGGCAAACAATTTCATTCTGCTAAATGTTGACCGATTTTTTTAAATTAAGACCTTTTTTTCCATGCTCTTCTATAACAGGGGAAATAACTTGATTAACATGCTGAGATCAACGAGGTTATGGTTTACTTTTATTTCTCTGCATAGATT
This sequence comes from Bulinus truncatus, assembly GCA_021962125.1. NCBI lineage: Eukaryota > Metazoa > Mollusca > Gastropoda > Planorbidae > Bulinus > Bulinus truncatus. The sequence continues at coordinate 2,403,523 of JAGDYQ010000112.1, forward strand.
TTTTTTTTACTGCAAGCAGAAGAGGGAAAAAAAATAATAGCTTACTTTGTTCCATGCTCCTTTTTAAATGCTATAGAAAAAGGGCAAGGAAATAGTCTAAGGCTAGTATAAAAAAAAGAAAGACAGTAATTTTCAAAACAGTTTTAAAAAAGTGCAACATTCACTTTTCTCAATGCATATTAACTGCCCGTTGGTTTCAAATATAAGCAGTGATGGGCAGTAACTAAAAATTAATAGTTAAACTATTGTTGTAACTACCCTTTTAAAAAGTAGTTAAACTATCAGTTAACTAACTTTTTATCAAAAGAGTAACTTTTAACTAAAACTTTTATTGTTTAGTTTAACTTTTTTTGAACTAACTTTTTAATTTAAGTGAATTTTAACAAACATATTTTTGAATGAAAATTTTAAAGGTTTAATAAACAATAAATAGGTAAATTAATGAAAATATCACATTACTCATTTTGTTTTTAATGTTAACATTTTCAAATGATTTATAACAATGACAACTTTCGAACTAGTTTTTTTTATTTATATGTAAGAAAAACTGATTCATCGAAAAGAACATCGGACATTTTACACCTTCTAGATGTTAAAATTTGGCCCGCAACACTAAAAAGTCGTTCAATGGCTGCACTACTGGGAAGTGTTGCATTGTATCTACAAAATGCAGCAGCCAATCGTGGATATGAAAGCAATGAAGAATTTTCTGAGGAAGTGTTTCTTAAATAAAGTTCGACTTCACTGACAATGTCAACTGTATTTGCTGGCTGTCGATCTTCTTGCATGTAACTGTATAAATCATCTTGTACATCTGATGACAAAAGTGCATGTGTTCCACCTTGAGCTTCCATTGGCTCTAGTTCGGAAGTTGTCATTGCTGTACAATCTGTATGAGTAGTTCTTTGTTTGAGAATCTCTCATTGGGGTCTAGATAATTTAATTTAAACTCTGGTAGGAGCAAAGTTGCCAAATTATAATCATGAGATTTAAAAACTTCTTCGAAACGTGTTTCTAAACCATTTATAAGCACATTAATTAATGACACCATTAATTTTAAAGTGTGAAAATTTGTTCATTATGTCGGCCATTTTGAAATCAACAAAGTCGTAAAAATCCTGATACATCATAAAAAAAAAAACACTGTTTCATAACAATTGCGGTTGTGGTGCACCGGTTGATCGAAACAACGCGCCCAAAGTGTAGAAGGAAATACAAAAACCAAAGACGTTAAATAAAGAAATTTTATGAATAAGAAAAGGCCAAAGACAAAATTTTCACATGATAATTTGAACTTTTCCGAAATATTCAATAAATGGGAAAAAAAAATTTTTAGTTACAATATTTTAGTTAAACTTTTTTAGTTATAACTAAAAAAAATGTAGTTAAACTGATGATTTAACTAAACATTTAAAAAAAAGTTAAACTTTCTATTTAACTTTTTAAAAAGAGTTTAACTAAAAGTTAGTTACATTTTAGTTAAAATTTTGTAACTTTTGCCCATCACTGAATATAAGAAAGTATATTTTTTTTCCTCAACTTAGGCAAGAAAAGTTACTATAAAAAAAGTATTTTTACCAAAATATTAAACATATGAAAAAAAAAAAAACCCTACAGTTTTCGCGAGTAGCCTACATAAAACGCTTTTAATAATAGCCTAAGCTTTTGACATTTGTAACTAAAGCTAAAATAATTACGACATGCTACATTTAAAAAAAAAAGAATTTTTTTTAATCATTAACATAATACCAGCGTAAGTACATAAGCAAACATATTTTTTTTTAAATTGTTACATTTGAAATAGGCTAATCGAACAAACAATAAAAAGACACATTTTAAATCGCCAATAGGTAAGCACATAAATCAGAACTTACATTTTCTGTGAAATGTTGTAAAAAGGTAGCTTTACTATTCATGATTGATTTTAAAGTTATTACATTTGAATTAAAAATAGTGAATCAAATGTTTTGTAAATAGCGCTGACCTTTAAATCAATGCACATGAGACACGACAGTTAGCTTACTATGCAATGTTGCCAGAGAATATTAGACCAAAGTCCCGCTAAGCGTGTCATACAATTTTTCGATTCATAAACTTTGTAAATGCATTACATTTTTGCGCTGCTAATAAATAAATAATTTTGTAGCTCTTGGCTACAAAAAAAAAAGTCGTGAATTTGTGAAAAGTAGCTCAATCTGGCTACTCTGCTTCGTTGCGGCCATAGATATGCTGCGATGGTCCTCAGAAGGACTCTGTGGCCCTTGCACTCTTAATACTCTCAATGACGAGAGTCTCGCTTGATGCCGGTGGCGTCTCAAAGGAGTAGGAGCAAGATCGGCTCACCTTGGGTAGTACCGTAGTAGCACGGTACATGTAATGCGATTAGGATCAACATGATTTACTTTTAGAAAGCATTGAAGCTCATAACTTGCTAGTGTAAAGTGAGGGAAAAGGGGGGGGGGGCAAAATGGTGTGACAGCTCCTAGTGCCGAGAGTTCACGAAGCGCCATCGACTGACAAGTGACGTTTATGATCAGCTCTGCTTTCTTATTGCTCTCGTTATTGCTGAACAGTTTAACTTGACCTCGGCTCCGATCCCTCAACACACACAGATGCACGCACACATACACACACTTGTATTTTTTTTAGTAAAATAGTATATAATAAAGTCCTAAAGTCAGAGCCATTCGTCGATATATGGAGACTAGGGGAGCCCCTCCTCCCGGGGGGAGGGGGACATCAATTACGTACGTCCTACGTTGCGAGCATTAATACATAACGCACGCACCCATGCACACAGATAGGATGCAGTACACTATAGGCCCCCCCCCCCGACTAATTAACAACTGGAGACTTCTTCAGCCTTTGCCCCAACTTTTCGGAATTTATTTATTTTTATGCAAAATTGAGGGCATAGGGTATGAGGTACACTGTCATCAATATAGATTGATAAATATATATATGGGCGGGGGAGGTTCTCTTACTTTGTCGCCAGTCAGAGGCGGCACATGCTCTTTTTCAGGTCTTAAGGCACTGGAATGGGCGGCATGACAAGAGATCCCCCCCCCCGGCGCCACTAAGGCTATTTACGCCTCTGCACATGCACTGCCCTGCAGCATACTCCCTCAGTTTGTTTCTACTTTCATTTTGTTTGTTATGATACGCTTGACTGCTCTTGACCCACTTTCCCTGTTTATATTTACAGCTCAGTTTTATCGAGGCGCATTCATAACGTTTATTCAGAGACATCGGAAAAGTACAACACTATATTGACGTACACAACTTTATATTGACATACACAACACAACACTATATTGACATTAACAACTCTATATTGACATACACAACACTATATTGACATTAAAAACTCTATATTGACATACACAACACAACACTAAGCAACTCTATATTGACATATACAACACTATATTGACATATTGATTACATTGAAACATTCCTGTTTCACTTAAGCTACTTAAAAACATTATTGAATGTATGTTTCTTACATCCATTATCATTCATATATATTATAACACACTGCAATACTGAATAGAAAAATTACTTCTATTATTTTATAATAATTATAGTTAAAATCATGTAAAGAGATAAAATTAATTGTCATGTAAGAAATCATGAATGCTAACAAGCCAAAATTTACCAATCAGGCTTAGCCTAACATGTAGCTGGATACAGGGTTATCTTAACGGCTAGCACTCTCCCTGTTCCCAGGAACCTAGCGAGTTTTGGGGCACCACATGTTGTGTTGCACAAACCACTTTTTAGCACCATATTGAATTCTGCCTGTGTTGTGCAAACCACTTTAAGCACCAGATTGAATTCTGTCTGTGTTGTGCCAAAAACTTCTAGCACCAGGTTGAATTCTGTCTGTGTTGTGCAAACCACTTTAAGCACCATATTGAATTGTCTGTGTTGTGCAAACCACCTTCAGCACCAGATTGAATACTGTCTGTGTTGTCCCAACGACTTCTAACACCAAGATTGAATTCTGTCTGTGTTGTGCATACAACTTTTAGCTTCTAGATTCAGGCACTTATTACCACTACAAAAGTATGTAAGTGGTATCTCTTCCTTATTCTTACATCATATTTATAACTTCAGTTCACAACTTGGAAATTTGGGAGAATGCAAAAGTAATTTTGATAAATCATAACACAACAACATAAATGTGTTCAAACATAACACAACAACATAAATGTGTTCAAAGATAACACAACAACATAAATGTGTTCAATAGTAAAAAAAATCCTATAAAATATAATGACCATGTTTAACTAAAATTTTATTTTTTAAAATTCTATTTTTCAGAGTGTATTTTGAGTAACATGCCATTTACATTGTAATCATTTCTGAAAGGTATAGTAAAAAAAACAAACAACAACAACAGCTCAGTAAACATCGACTTCATTTGTTTGTTGGTCACTTAGCTATGAAGCACATATAAATGTAGTCTGATCAAGGTGTATGAGAGAGAAAACAAAGTTGGGAATCACTGGTACAAACAACTTTAAAAACAAAAACAAGCTAACGGTCAAGAAAGACTATGATGAAGGCATAAAACACAGCATTTTTTTTTTAAATCTATAAGTAAAATAATTTTATAGATAGTGACAAAGATTCATTAGACAGTTTTTTATCAACTAAATTTTTACAATTTTAAACTGGGGACAACATTAACATGGCAAATGAAAGGACGATTTGTTTACGTCTTAGGTCCTAATAAGACTTTTTTTTTAAAGTGCCCTTCTATCATACCCACCATAGCCGATAGTGCAATGGCCATGGAGGCACCACAGGAGACATGTAGATGACTGGTATACGCAAGGAGCCCAACCCGAGACTCGCAGCATGCAGGTCATGTACAGCATGCAGATCATGTACACCATGAAGATCCTGCTTGCTACCCAGAGATGTTAATCGTTCATCTCTTCCTTGCAGGAATGTCACAGATCGGCTTGCTACCCCAAGCGCCATCCAGCCACCCTTGGAGCCCATTTGACATCCCTCAAATGGGGTTGTACTATTAACTATTCATAAACTTATATGGGTATTATTAAGTTTTAAAAGCATCACCTATTTGGGTTCATCTGAACACAGAAACTACAGTAACATAAACTGTAAATAAATAGTTTTAGAAAAAAAAAAAGTAAAGAAAAACCACAGCAGCAGTACATCCAGTAAAATATGGAATGTTTCTAGGATGGTGGGTGCCATAACAGAATCATTACTTATTAGGTGTGAATGAGCTTAGATAGTTTTCAAGAAGTGCAGGTATTTCTGAAATCTCTTTATAGTCAGTCACAATGAAGCTGACTCCATTGTGAGCACCTCTTATCATACCAGACAGCACTGTTGAGTACACAAACAAAATACATAAAACACATAAAATCAGTTTGGATTTTAGAAAAGGTGTGAAGGGGGGAGGGGTGAGATTTATCTTTTATGTTTATTACTTTTATATGTTACACATTAAGCTTAAAAAAATCTCATGGCTTACATTTTCCGTCCTGCGGACGGTATAAACAGAAGACTGGTTTGTTCATTGCCACTGCCCGACCAATCTCATACCCCACTCCTAGTGATGGCTGCGTCACTTCAGCAACAACACCTAAGCGAAATTAAAAAAAAAAAAAACTAAGTTCATTACGGTTAAAATGCTAATGTTTCAAAATGCAAACAAATTTTTTTTTTTCAAAATATGTGAATTTAAAGTGTTCAATGATATTTATTTTAAATCTATTAGATAGTGTATCATATACAGCATTACCCCACCCTTCCTTAAAAGTCAAAATGGAGTAAAAAATAGTTTATATCTTCAGTTAATCTGTTTAGGTTACAAAACCTAACTAAAGTTTCAACCTGTAATATTTTATTTAGAGTGAATATCAAAATTTTAAACAATTTTAACCCTGCAATATTTTATTTAGAGTGAATATCAAAAATTTAAACAATTTAAACCCTGCAATATTTTATTTAGACTGAATATCAACATTTTAAACATTTTTTTTTATATAGGCAAAGCATTTTTATTAAAATATATTTGACTTTCTTATCCAGTTGAAAAGTAATTTAATTTTGGGTAATAATCTTTGAATAGAGCTATTTTTCACTATTTAAGAAAAATTTGTCTATGTATGCTAAGAGCATTTTTTATTAAAATTTATTTGACTTTCACATTCCTTTAAAAAAGTAATTTAATTTTATGTGATAACTTTTGAATGTAGCTATTTTTCACTTTTCAAGAAAAATATGTCTACTTATGCAAAAGTAACCAAAAAAATAAAGATGCCTGTTTTGCGATATCATCATAAACAATAAAAATATATAGCCTGCATGGTTTTTAAGTAACAAAATTTATAATAAAGATTGACATTTAAAGTGAACATACAAGAGCACTCTTGCAGCATGGAGACATCAGTGTCATGAATAGTTTTATCATCTAATTTAGGGGCTGTAGACAAATATAAAGACATCATTTTTTTTTAAATAATTATTTCTAAAATATTATTAATTTATCAATTATATGACCCCTTCTTTAACTCACCAATTTCACAGTCTACTGTTTTATCTCCGACAAATTCTGTCAGTACTTTACCATACTGTTTAAGATTCTCGATAATCTTGTAGTAGATGTCGATATCATTTCTACCAGCCCTCATGCTGCCGGCAAAGTAAATTTTGAGACTCATGATCTGCAAATACAATTGAAGCATTGTTGGATGATGCACTATTTTTCCCTTATATAAGTGGGATGGATGGCCGAGTGGTGTAGATACTTGACTGTCGACCTGGGTTCGATCCTCAGTGAGAACCATGGAATTTTTCCAGGTATTATTTGGTGCAAAGTGGCAGCACAAGTCCATCCAGCGTTAAATGGGTACCTGACTTAAGTTGGGGAAGTAAAGGCGGCTGGGCATTGTGCGCAGAGGTTATAGAAACATTTCATTTGCCAAGATGGCCCATTAGGGCTAATGGAACTTTACTGTCCCTTACATAGAGTTCATCTGTATATCTGTAGCCACTGCTATTCTATGAGATTTTGTGATAAATAGAATGCCCAGGCCCCTTTTTTTCACCAACAAATGTTGGGTACCCATTTGTAAGCTGGGTGGACTTATGGAAATCAATCAGACATGAAGATAAATAACCAGCAATAAAAATCATAAACTTAGCAGATCGATAACTTAATATAATTACTTTTTTTCCTCAAAATAATTTATCCTATCATCAAAATAGATTACTGCCATTTTATAAATAATCATTGCTTTTTTTGTAAAAAAAATAGGTGCCGGTACTCAGTGATGGATTGCCTAACTTTTAACTACTTTAAACCACCAGTTCGCACCTCGATGCAAGTTAAATCAAAACTGCGAATATACTATTTTAAAAGAATTCAATTTTAACAAATTAATAATATAATAAACTAATAAAAAAAATAAAAGTTAAAATACAATAAAAGTAATAATTTTTCCCGACAATGAAAAAGGTGCCGGTACGCAGTACCGTCACAATAAAAGCACTGTAAATAATACTAGCTCACAATGTGGGATTCAAGTAGCGAACTACTGAACTGAATATTACAGTGCAAGTGATTTGGCTTGGGAGAATTGGGTAATAAAAGTAAATAGGTTTCAATCATTGATTCATTCATTCAATGGATCTGCATATATTAAAATATTTTTGAAAGACGCTTACATGACTAAAAGGTAATCCCCGACAATTTAGTTGTTATTGTAAATTGTAATTACTTGAGAATTGTGACAGTTTGCAGCAGTTAGAAACTGGCCAATACGAGTATTGTTCCCATAGTCTACTGTTGTTAGATTCTGTAGTGTATTGAGACTTGATGAGAGAGGTTCTTGTTACATTCCTTCGGAAACCCTGACAGATAAAGATAAAGTATTGAGGAAGATGTTGGGGTATGAGTTAAAATGACTTTAAATCTGTTCCTGTCTGGCCGATAGCGGATAGGCATATTTTATATATTTACATCATCATCAGAAACGAGAGTCCACCTGGGCCCCGGTTGTAGTGTCCCATGTCAATTTTCCATTCATTTTAAATTCTTTTTTTGTAGTTGTCTACATTTTGTCCACTGTTATGCCATACTTTATATTCATGTTTTCATTCCTCACAAGTAGTGTTAAAATAATACAACAATGCATATATGACAATAAGTCACAATATTAATAATATGATGCGAGACATGCAAAAGAAAATTTTTATTGTTATGCTTCATACTTAATACATGCTAAAGAATAATACACCGTTATTTTTATTACATACTCAAGATTTATTTTTGTACTTTTTAAAACATGGGAAATAATTTTGATACCATTTATGTGGTGTTTGCCGTTTGCTCCAAAAATATCCTAATGGGAGACAATAATGAAACAATTTTATACAATTATTTCTCATTATGGTCTCCCTTCGACACAACATGTGATAATTAGTTCCCTTGGATAGTTGCAATCAAAATGGCGATTATGTGTATCAAAATACTTCCGCTATTTCAAAGCTAGCATTTTAACAAATGATTCTAAATAAATAAGGGTTAACTAAGACGACACATAAAAAGTTTGTACAAAATGACTGAACGAAGATTTGCCGGCGTTTTGCAAGGTAAAGGGAAGGCAGCGATGATGAGAGAATCCGTTTCTCTGGCTCTCCGAGAGAGCGCCATCCAGGTAAATAAACAAAATGATATATTATTTACGCACTGGCTACGGCACCAGCAAGTTAGCGTATGAAAGTCACTGACCTATAATCATCAAAAGTTGCAATTTTAAAAAATTATTTTTTAAAATATTTAAATATAGGATTAGGGATAGGGTTAAGGTGTGGAGCAATATCTATGGCTGGTACTTGGACAAAAATAATACGAGTTCTGTCTTGCTGGTGCCGTAGCAAGTGCGTATTATTTATATGGCACTTGTTACTCGACCAAACGTTTGGTCGACTACTAGCATATGTACGGTCGACCAAACATTTATTTTTTTTCTGTTTCCGGGGATTTTCGCGCAAATTGATATCTATCTCTATCCCTAACCCTATCCCTAACCCTAATCCTGAAAAAAAAAATTCTGAAAAAAAAATAAATTTATATATGTCATGTTCCTTATACCCTAATATAATTTATATATGTCAGTTCCTTATACCCTAATATAATGGTCACGTTTGGTCTTCTAACAAGTGCGTATTTATATTGTCTTATGACAACTTTTGTCAATTATGTTTAGAAAAGAAGACATCATTTCGTGTTTCCTATGCCGTCAATTGAAAAGTTATTATAAAAGATCAACAGTTTTAAAGATTCGCTGTTATTTGCTTATGAAGCTTGTGTTATATGGTAACTAATAATATTAATTTAGTCAATAAAACTCAATATATTTTGTAATTAGTAAACAACAGCAAATATAAAAAAATTATGCATGCCATAAGTTATAAACCATAACATTTTACCTTCATTGTAAACAGACCAAAATTAAACTTAAAGGTTTATTTTAAGCCGGCTGCTGCTGCAGACTTCATGCCCCACCCCCCTTCCCAAATGCAGAATTTTTATAAATTATTTGTAAATTTGACTTGTATGTGTCATTATTGCTTAAGTGTTCAAATGTGATCAAGAACTAGTCTAAACATACTTTATATAGTTATGAATCTGAGAAAAAATTTAAAGTGAATCAAATTATGTGAAGTGATTTTTGTAATTTTTAATTGTGTCAATAGTGTCACACATGCCACCAGATAATTTATGGCACCTACAACTGTGACCCCCTCCTCTCACAAAAAAATGAATCGATTATCAATAATAATAAATTTTGATATAAGTGTCCTCCCACCCCCTGCTAAGTGTTCAGATTGACCCTCCCTCAGGGCGCCTGCCTTGATAGTGTTCGTGGTGGATAGAATTATATTTTTTCGAACCACTGACTTTGACCTATCTTCATTGATAATTCATTAGTCCTCAATTAGTTTATTAAACATGACATGTCAGTACAAATGACAAGTAACATTTTCAGGGTTTGATATTTTTTCATAATTGTACTTAATCAATCTATATAAATAAAAGCGATTTTGGGTTCTGCGTTAAAATTAAAGTAAAGAATTAATACAACAGTATTCCAGTTTAAAATCGTCAAATGTAAACAATAGTAATAAAAATCATGAAAAGTCGGGTCTGTTCGAAACCAAAAATAACCTAGCCTACTTATCAAACCTAAGGGAATATAACTCTATGCAAAGGTTTTGCAGGGTACAGCTAGTATCAAATAAAAATGATATAGAAAAAGTGTATTCTCTAGTGAATGCTCATTTATACTCATCAGTTGATTTAGACTTATTACAAACTTAATTTAATTTTTGCTAAATTATTTCATGGCTTTTTAGGTGATTTAGATATGTTGAAAAAAAAATTCTAGGAATTGCACATACAAAAAAAAAAGATAACATATTTTATCATCAAGGTCAGGGACACATAAACATCAACAGTGTTGACTTTAGTTAGCTTGTAAATGTTGTCTTTTTCAAAGATCTGGTGATAACAAACAAATGCACAAATAAAGTTGAACATATTTTACAATGATAATTTCAACTTTTTAAATTAACAGACTAATTAAAAATTTGTTTTTTTTTAGACTAGACGTTTTAAAATAGCTAATTTATTTTTTTAGAGCTTAAATAATTGACCCATGTCTTCCAGGATCGCTTATACTGTAACTACCTTTTTATTGAAGATTGGGTTAGAAGTGAGTTTGAAATATTTTCAAAGTAAAAAAAAAACGTGATTTTAAATCTGTTTAACAAAAAAAAAAAAAGAAGCTACACAGCATGCATTTGAAAAGAAAAAAAAAATTAAAAAGTTCTGTGAGCTGAGTATTGAGAGGTGGTGAGGGAGGAAGGTGGTGAAGAGAGGATGAAAAAAAAATTTTTTGAATGTAGCAGACACGGCTGGTCTGGTGATGAGTTGGTTAGAGGCTGTGTTTTTTGGAGGAGGATAATTTGGTGAAGCTCCATAATATGTTTTTTAGACAGGTAAATTTGAAAAAAAAAAAAGATTGAAGCATCTGTATGTATGATTCTCTCCCCGTATTCTGGGAATGTCATGCCAACCTTTATGTTTTTTTTTTCTTTCTTTACCTGGTTTGTTTAAATATGTGTACCCCTGGTTTAGAAGAAAAAAAAAATAAATGTACTAGGTTGAAGAACAACAGACCTGGGTAGTTTTGTATGAATGCCAATTTGAGAGATGTAGGTGCTTCATTGAATGGATGGGAGGTGGGTGGGTGAGGAGAGAAAATTCTGTGTTTTTATTTTACAAACATGCCATAGTGTTGTTGATTGGCATTCATCGTACACATAATCTGCTTCAGCCCCACACTCTTTTATATATTAACTGCAAAAGAAATAATAATAAAAATGCTTCATTTAAAATTATACAACACAAATGAAACACTGTGTATTCCACTTGAACATTTTTATCACTACCAGAAGATGTTAGAGATAAAGTTGCTCAAGGAAACGACTGGTCTTTCATGTTTCAAATACATATTTATATATTTATATATATGTATATATATATATATATTATATATATTATATAAATATATTGCATGTATCTTTTATATATAATGTTTAACATTTCCTGTTTGGAAAGTTCATACAAACACATATTTTGAATTTTGATATTGCTGGTTTAGGCCAGATTTTTTTGTTTATTAACTTATTTTGGGAATGCAGTAAAAAAAAAAACACTTTGCCAGGCATGAAATATTTTATTCTAGATGTTTGAATAGATAAATTATATCTAACTTCCATTGTTACATCTGATTACAAAAGAAGCTTAGCTTCCAATTGACATAGATGTTTTAAACATATTCTATAAAAAGTATTTAAAGGTTGGAAAAGGAGCATTGAATAATAGTCTTATCCTTCATTGAAAAAAAAAAAGGCCCACTTAAAAAGCTGGCAACTAATGTGAAGATATGAAGGGAAACAAAAAAATCAGCTTAGTATTTACTCAGGGCTGAGTCATGAGATAACAGCAACAGATATCTATTTGTTAAAAGTGTCAAGCCTGTTGCTGGTTGATGGTGGGGGCTTACAGTAAAATAAAAACTCTTGATAGTGGAACCAAAACACTAGACAGCTTAGCAGCAAGAACTTTGAAGAAAAATAATGAGATGGACGTAGATGGAGAGAATTGATAAACAACTATACAATGATACAAATTAAATGGCTTCCGTTGTTTATACCTTACTTATGTGCTATAATTTGTTCTTTTTTTTTTTGTCCCCTTACATCCTGCTTCTGCTTCTATTTTTTTTCTTTCTTTCTTTCCATAAGCAATGCAAATGGACTTCACTGAATTAATTCTGCTCATTTCTGTTATTCATAAATTTTAAACCGTTTGCGGATTTCCATTACGGAAAGGGATATATAAATTATGTTAAAGTGGAATTGGCAGTTGTCATTATGTAGTGATCAACTCGGGTGATATGTCAAGGCCACATTTCAGTTAAGATGAGGTATTCAAATGTTTTGTAGCAGCCAATCTTGTCAGTATGCGTTGAAGTAATCCAATAAACAGTCCACAACATGTCAATAAAACCACAACAGTGAAACTTAAAAATTGATCTTGCTATCATATGACAATGTGGTGGTGAATAAGAGAAACAGGCTTCTCGAATAATTAGATCTTATCAAATCCTAAATTCTTTATGCCACTAAAAGACATTTTTTTAACGTGTGCCACATCATTAATTCTTATTCCAAATGTAATCGATTAATACAATTTCTTTGGATACTTTTTAGCTGCTATACTTTATATTAATTTAATCCATATGAATTTCTTCACCAAGTAGTTAAGTAAGTGCACTTTAAAGTTTCCTCAGCCTCAGCAACTGATACAGTGATTGGGTTGTGATTAACGTGTATTCCCCTTGTTTGTACTTTCTAACAAATTGTGTTTTTTTTTATTGCTCTTTTTTTTTTTTTAATGTTGTTTTTCTACATACAAATGGCTGGAGGGTGTATGTTTTAATTCCACTCTGTATTCCATGATGAAAGATGATCCTGTGGTTAAGGCAATAATAACTATCACATGACTCAATGGCATTTATTTTGTGATGTCAGTCTACTGCTGTATACAAAAAAATGTAGTGTTTTGCTAGTAATAGGTTTTTATTTTGTACTTCTAGAGATCTTTAGTATTATTTTTAGTATAAATTCTCATATTTTGTGCGCATTTGTTTTATTTTGTTAACTCATAGAAACTTTTGTTATCCTTTTATTAGCTTTTTTTTAATTCTATTATCAATATTTTTTTACTTCAACCTATGGATTGCACTATGGCTATAGCCTAACTTTCATTATTCTTAATCAATAATCCTTTAACGAAGTGGTCACATACTGTTAAGTGTTATAATTTTTTTTTTAAATTACTAAGCCACAATCTTCATTTCATCATCAAACAGTGTTACTAGTTAATCTAATTGATAGCTATTCCACTGTAATAAAGCAGGCAGTACCTCAAGCAATAGGAAAAAAACAACAACTTTAAATGGAAACTTTCCCTCATTCTGACTTATTAATCATTCGATACAAAAATTATTGTGTTAATCGTCACTTATAATGGACATCTTCCTTAATCCATGTAGCATATTTGTTTGTTTAAAAAGTTTGCATTATTAAATTTGTTGTCTTTGTCACTGCAAATTTAAATCACCACTGTCAATTGTTTTATGTAAAGTAATCCCCATTAAACTTTTCCACAGTTCAAATATCTTCCCCTAATTGATTTATTGATTTGTATCTCCCCTTACTTCTTCCTGTTTTAACTGTACTCATCTATATTGCTACCTGTTGCTAATTTGTCAGATAAGGGAGATAAAAATACTCCACAACCACCATCATTGTCTCCCCTCTTTCATATTTTTTTGGTTATTCCATTTACTAAGCACAGGTAAATGAACAGCTTTTATCACATGTTACAAGTTATCCCCAGATGTACTAGCTTGTAAAGTAAATAACCTTTTTTCTAATGCTCAAGATTGCATATAATGATTGACCATAATAGGCAAAAGGGAACAGCAGTAATACTGTAATCTTTAAGTCTCATGGAGCACATGAAATGCAATAATACTCTAAAATATTTCATACGGTTCTACATATAATTTATGGACTACATGGTTTTAGTTAGAAAGCCCATTTTAAAAAAAAATCCACCATAGGAGCACATCCTGGAGCCAGTGAGCCGTGACCTGGCAGACAGATGGTGTTTCACCTAACAAACAGTCTGCAACTAATGAATCACTTGTCAGGTTTGATCTGACTTCAGGGCAGGACAGGTTGTTCAGAAGGTAGAAGAGAAAAAATTTCTCCCTGAACATGATCTGTGGGAGTGGTTCTAAATCACCTGGCCCTCACCCCCATCCCTTCCAGCAACTCATTGCTTTTTTTAAACAAATATATTAGGTTCCTGTTGGTTATTTTCACTTTTTTTCCATTAATTTTTTTTTTTTACCAAACTGTGAGACTGAAGAGCCTGTTTAAATTTTTTTCTCTGAGACCTGGCTTAACTAGTCGCCTTGTTGCATGCTTGTTTATTTGTCAGTGTTAGACAGCAGAATGTCATTTGTTTATTCATGTCAGTGTTAGACAGCAGAATGTCATTTGTTTATTCATGCCAATGTTAGACAGCAGAATGTCATTTGTTTATTCATGTCAGTGTTAGACAGCAGAATGTCATTTGTTTATTCATGTCAGTGTTAGACAGCAGAATGTCATTTGTTTATTCATGTCAGTGTTAGACAGCAGAATGTCATTTGTTTATTCATGTCAGTGTTAGACAGCAGAATGTCATTTGTTTATTCATGTCAGTGTTAGACAGCAGAATGTCATTTGTTTATTCATGTCAGTGTTAGACAGCAGAATGTCATTTGTTTATTCATGTCAGTGTTAGACAGCAGAATGTCATTTGTTTATTCATGTCAGTGTTAGACAGCAGAATGTCATTTGTTTATTCATGTCAGTGTTAGACAGCAGAATGTCATTTGTTTATTCATGTCAGTGTTAGACAGCAGAATGTCATTTGTTTATTCATGTCAGTGTTAGACAGCAGAATGTCATTTGTTTATTCATGTCAGTGTTAGACAGCAGAATGTCATTTGTTTATTCATGCCAGTGTTAGACAGCAGAATGTTATTTGTTTATTCATGTCAGTGTTAGACAGCAGAATGTCATTTGTTTTCTGAGGGGCTATGAACTAAGAATGTGATTTGATTTTAGAGCCACTTGGTTTATGTTAAACCCTTGTATAGCTAAGCTACCTGGTATATGCTAATTTCTTGTATAACTAACTACATGGTATATGCTAAACCCTTGTATATATATCTACATGGTATGTTCTAAACCCGTGCATAAGCTACATGGCATATTATGAATTAGCTGAGTACAGAAATCTTTTTGTTTTTTTTTAAGGGGGTGGGAGGGAGTTCTATGGTTATATTTCAAAGTATTTCATACCACCAATTTTCTTTATATTGAAACCAGTTAAACTCAAAGTCATTCTCAACGTAGGCTTTTTTAAAGTGAAGAGTTTACTAAAAAAAAATGTGTTGATTCAAATTACACTTTTCTTGTTAGCTGTTTGACTGTTGAAAAAATTGTTCTTTAATATTTATATTGGGTGAAAAATGTATGAAAAAAATTGTTTAAGTTTGTATTTAGGATACAAGGAAAGGCCCAAACTGTCTTATGTCACAGGGAAGATAAGTCAGTCTACTATTATCTCCTCTGTTGTTTCAATCGGCTGTATTTTTGTATTTACTTTGCATTCCACCATTGACAGACGTTTCACAATGATTTCAAATAAAAAAAATTGTAATCTACTTTGGGCTTGATTTTCTTTTTAATTTCATGCCCTACTTTAGCGTTTAAAAGTTGCATTGTAAGGTGGTGATCATTATCAGACCAAATCACTATCCAGATCAGAAAAATTTTACCTAGACATTGTTCAACTATATATCCCTTAACTGCTCAAAAGGAAATAAGAGTGGAGTAATAACATTACAGCATTCAGAATGTGCATCTCAGGTTGTACAGTTGATGGTCCCAGAACTTTGTTAATTAAAATTATTTTCCAAAATTTCCTGACAAAATGTGATATTAGATAAAGAGTGGGAATACAGCAAGCATGTTTTGTAATGTGAAGTTAGATAAAGAGTGGGAATACAGCAAGCATGTTTTGTATTATTATAACCTTTGGTTTCATACGTTTAACAAGGTTTATAAAGTTATTGGCCTCAGAACATTTTAACAAGGTTTATAAAGTTATTGGCCTCAGAACATTTTAACAAGGTTTATAAAGTTATTGGCCTCAAAACATTTAACAAGGTTTATAAGGGATTGTGTGGTTACCACAATGTTCAGCCGTCTTTACTCCCCCAACTTAAAGTCGGTACCCATTTAAAGCTGGGTGGACCAGGACCTGAAAAAATCCCATGGTTCTCACTGAAATTCGAACCCGGCATTCCTCTTGTCGATAGTCAAGCATTCTACCATGCACGACCACCCATCCTTTGTTCATCTTAGCTGTAAAGATTTGTTGGTTTATCTGGAATGTTTATCTTAGTTGTAAATATTAATTGGCTTATCCTGGAATGTTCATCTTGTGTTAATTTGGTAGTATTTTTGTAGATAATTAGAAATATCAGGTTTAATTGAATTTTTTTTATTACCATTCTATGATTAGGTTAAATAAAATATATTTTTCTACATGTACATTGAAAATAAAAATTCACAGATGAATGATACATTTTGATACAAAAAATACCCATAAAGAATCCTATAGGCCTATAAGTTCCTTTAAGTACATCATAGATAAAATAAATCACGGTTACATCTCATTAAGCTCTCACACATTTGGCTCTCTATGCTGGAAATGTTTCAATTAATTAAATTTGGCTCCCTATGCTGGAAATGTTTCAATTAATTAAATTTGGCTCCCTATGCTGGAAATGTTTCAATTAATTAAAGTTATCATTTTGTATTCTCAAAGTCAAGGCCAAAGCTTGTTGAGCCAGTGGACTATGAGACGTTTGTGGTGAAAAACAAGGTTTTGCTGCACAATGACCCACAGAGGGACATGCTAAATTTCCCACATGATGATGTCCTTGTGCCAGTAAGTAGTCATGGTAGCTAT
Source organism: Bulinus truncatus (assembly GCA_021962125.1). Taxonomy (NCBI): domain Eukaryota; kingdom Metazoa; phylum Mollusca; class Gastropoda; family Planorbidae; genus Bulinus; species Bulinus truncatus. Next base: position 2,420,744 of record JAGDYQ010000112.1, read on the forward strand.
ATAATAGTCATGATGCTCTAAATAACCACAATAGTAAAGTAATGAACAATGATGACCTTATATAGTGATAAGGAAAATTGGATAGTGACATTGGATAGATAATCATGTATTGGATTTAAAATAGAATGTAAAAAAAATGTAAAAGCTTTTCTTTACCATATGTTGAACAATAGACAAAATGCAGATTATGTTGAGCAATAGGTTAAATGTAGATTATATTTTATTATCATTACGTGAAATGTAAAATGAATGAAAAAAATTAAACTGTAATTCTTTTCTTCTGTTATTCCCTAATTATTATACTTGTTCATTAACGTTGACTCTGACTTTAAAATTAATCATAGTGAGGTCCTTTTTAAGAAGGAATTTTCTCTTGACAATGAACTCAAAAACAAATCCCTTAGAATCATTCAGAATAAACTTTGTAAAAACCTATCTCTGTAATATTTGTAGAGCATAGGTCTAAGACCTCTTGAAATATTTAATGAAAGATAATTAGCACAAGAGTATGAAAAGCTTGGTAATTTTGCCACTTATGTTTTTCTTGATTTTTTTTTTTAAGAGATTTGAAATGGGGGCTACAGGGATCATCTCAATTTGCAGTAATTTTAGGTTTAACTGATTCTATTTTCTTTAGTATTGTGACAGCATTGTATACAACCAAACATTGAAAATTGACTTTTATTTGTATGTGGTAGTGATAAAAAGGAGCCAAGCAGAAATGGAGATAATAGGCTCAATATAGGATCGAGAGATATTGTTACATTGTTTTTTAATTTAAGAATCTTCCTTGTATACTCTTTTATCATGTTGTAATAAATAATTTTATATTAATGCTTGCAATGTAGACTTGCTAATTCTGTGGCACACAGTTTTGAGTGTGATGCCTTGAGTCTGTCCAGGATTAATCGTTTAATCCTTGAGTAATCTCTAATTTAGCTATAGTCAGCCATGCATGTACTATCCAATGTGGCTATGCTATTTATCCTGTGTATTGTGTTTCCAGCCTCCACACCCTCTCCGCAAAACTAGGACAGCAGTGTCCACGGTGCCTGTCAACGCTGCCGGGGAGGTGACAAGCCTGATGGTCAAGGAATGCCTGAAGACCTACACATGTGAGCTTCAGATGGTGAAGTACAAGTACCAGGCGTACGCTGGGAGCTACCAGCAGTTGCCCAAGTAAGTTTTGCACCATTCAAGTTGATGAAGTTTATTTAGGGGCTCTCCCCCTTTGAGCTCCAGCACAATCTATTTGAAAATAAATGTTTGTGTAGATACTGTCAATAAAGTGGGAGGTTTTATTTAGGAACAATGATCATATCAAAGTATAATTATCTTTGTTCAGTAAATATTTTGACATTAATTAAAAAGTTAACTTCCCTTAGCCCTTACGTGCCATCAGGACAGATTCAGTGTAGAGGTCATCATTTTCTGTAGCCACTGCATGTTTAGGGGTCATACACAGCCCACCCATCTTTCCTTCCCCATCTTAGGTCCAGCTGGATGAACCTGGGGTAACTTTCAACCAATTTTCACCATAGCCTGGACAGGTGGTTGTGTGGTGTAGAGCGCTTGACTGTCGACTGGAGAGTCTTGTGTTCGAAACTCTGTGAGACCCTTGGGATTTTTTCAGGTCCAGGTGTAAGTTCCCAAGTCCACTGAGCTTTAAATGGGTACCCGACTTTAAGTTGGGGGTGTAAAGGTGGCTGGATGTTGTGCTAACCACAAGGTCCCTTTATAATGCTGGGGTTACTGAAACAGACAAGTCTTCGGGGGTTTAAGTAAACTTTACTTTCTTTTTTACTGGAAAAATTCCCGGGAAAAGTGAAAAGTGCTCTACACTAGTCAATTGAACCTTCCCCCCCCCGACAATGCCATTAAGGTTATTAAATTACAAACATTCTTTGAAACGAAAATAATTGTTTATAAATTTCAGCGACAAATTAAAGAAAAAACATTTGTTCAGGTTCTATAACCTTTTTTTTACAATCACAACTAGCTTTTCATAACAAAATCTTGTGGAAATAAGAAAGAAAATTTGCATTTTTTTTTTATTTTGCTATTTCTTTCTTATATTATGACATCAATAACAGTTCAATGAACATTTTCATCCTTACAAAGATATTTGTGATTTACTGAACATATTTTTGTCAATACAGAATTTTCCCTTCATCAAACTCACTTTTAAATTTCTCTGTGTTTAGTGAAGCTGAATATCTCCATACATTTCAGAATCAAGTCCTGTGTTTTAACTGCAACATTCTATACTAAAACATTCTATACTAATGTCTACTGCAACATTCTATAATGTCTACTGCAACATACTACACTAAAGTCTATTATTTTTTCCTTTATTTCCCATTTGCACTTCTGCTCTGCCCTTTCTTTCAGGCATTTAAAAAAAAATCATGTAAATTGTCTCTCTTGGTTTTATCCTGTTGGTTAATCTCATTACTTGTGGTGACTTACAGCAAAACATCTCCAAGCACACATCTTTACGTCAGTGCATCCCACTTTACATGTGTTACGTTCAGTTTTGAAAGTAGGTGTGAAATGGGGAGGTAATTTAGAAAATGTGTCAATGCATTCTACAGATTTTTTTGTTTATTTGACTGGTGAAAGGTTCAATAACTCTTAGTAAAATAAAAAACACCAACACATTCTTCTTATGAACTTGGCTCGGTTTTTTTAAGCCATTTGTTACTTGTATTGACTTCATACTTATTTCTTTTTTATTGATTGGTTCACTCATTCTTTTGTTTGGTATATTCACTTACTGTATCACCTGCATTTTGTTAAATAGAATTACACTGGTTTACAAATTTTCATTTTGTGAAAACTGCTGATATGCAAATAAGTGTTTCTTATGCAAATTTTTATGCTGATTCCAAATATGTAATCCAAATTTTTGTATCACGTCAGGATTTTTTGCAGTTTGACATTTATTAATGTAGAAAAAAGTCAATTAAACCAACAACAAAATGTACTTCGGTCATGCAGAAAACTATTGATATATACAAAATTATTAAAAAAAAGCAGATTTATTTTAATTTATTGTCTTCTACTGTACGAATTGTCTTTTAAGTGATTTGCGCTTATGAGCAGCGCCAGGATTGTGGCGTTTTAATGACCAGCAATAGTCGGCCATCATATTCGCGTTCCATCGACCTTGGTATCGACTCTCCATTGCACAAATGTCTTGATGGAATCTTTCACCCTGCTCTTCACTGTACGCACCAAGATTTTCAGGAAAGTAGTCTACATGGGAGTCCAAAAAGTGCAACTTTACACTCATGCGGCAACCCAAAGCCTGAAATTTGGCTATCATGTTCTCAACAAGACTTTTGTAATTGTCGGATTTAAAGTTTCCTAAAAAATTGTTGACAACATCTTTGAGGGCATTCCAGGCTTGTAGCTCAACTGTGGCCAATTTACATGAAAATTCCTCATCAGTCATTACTTCTCTGATCTATGTCCAACAAAGATACCTGCAGTCACATTTCGCTTCACTTAAATGGGGAAATTTTTCTGCCAAGTATTGAAACCCAGAGCCAGTATGGTTCATATTCTTGACAAAAGCTTTCATTAACCCCAATTTTATGTGCAGCGGTGGAAGGAGAACTCGAAGTGCTTCCACCAAAGGCTTTAACTTTACACTGTGGCTTCCTGGAGTGAATTCTTCTCTCATGGCCACACTTTTTGGTATAATGCTCAGAGTCTGCTCTGCTATCCCAGAGGAACAAAAAACATGGAAATTTTGAATACCCTCCTTGGAGTCCCAATATGATGGCTATGACCTTCAAATCTCCACATATCAACCACTTGTGCTGGTCATAATTCAACGAACTGAGCAACAGTTTCATGTTTTCATACGTTTCTTTTAATGTTACTGAGTGTGCCACTGGAAGTGATGATATTTTATTTCCATTAAATAGAAGAACTGCTTTCATACTGCGCTTTGAGGAATCAATAAACAATCTTCACTGATTAGCATCGTAAGCAATTCCCATAGATGTGACAAGGCCTTCAATATTATTACAATATAACAATTCTTGCTCACTTGTACAAATTCTGTCTCTCGACATCTGTACACACTTACGCTAGTATCAGGAGTGAGAAGGTTTCGTTCTTGTAAGCGGGATGCAAGCAGTTCAGCTGATGACTTTGGAAGGTTTAGATCTCTAACTAGATCATCAAGATCTTCCTGAGTAAAAAGTTTTGGTGTGACATCTTCTTTAAAATCAGGATCAAGAACATCACTACTGTTTTCAGAACATGAGCTGTCATCACTTTCAAAATCATCCAGCTGAGTAGGAGGTGTAGGCACAGGAATGTCTTCGCAATGTTCTACAGGCCTCAAGGCTGACGGTACATTAGGATATAGAATCATGTGTCTGCTTTTTTTGTTGAATCCTACAACATTCGTCATGCAAAAATAGCAGTCCGTCACATGATTCAAGGCTCACGCCAAATCATGGGCACACCAAATGGCATACTTATCACTTTACCTTTAAACCACTTGCCAAGAGTTACTTCACAGAGATTATAAAATAACATGAGGTTCCATGTTTTACTCCTGGTCTCCCAGTTTACATTCAAAGTATGCATGATAATATTTCTTTGTTAAATTTGATATTTTCTTCTTCTCAGCCATTGTGCAAAATCGTCCACAAACATAACAAAAACTGTCTGCTGAATTCGTACAATGTCTTGGCATTGTAAAATTTTTTTTAAATTTAAAATCAGCTAATCAAATATAATCTTAAACACATAAACAACAGCAATAAAATATTCAATTAAACTTGTGTTCAAACATAAAGTGATGACGTCATCTGCTTATGATAAGCATGTAAAATTTGTAAACACAAATTTATGGTTTTCTAAAACCTGATGACGGGATACAAAGAAATAAGTACATCAAAATTTATCATTTTTAATAAGCTTTCAGAAATTCATAATGTTTTGCTTGCAGTTTTTTTTATGTAAACCAGT
>JAGDYQ010000112.1:2426235-2443835 GCA_021962125.1 Bulinus truncatus
TGTAGCATTATGTAGCTGCTAGCTGTACCACTACTTAACCTTTGCAAGGTGTATTTTATTTTTTAAAAACAACTTCAATCAACTTTTAAACCCATTTTTAAATCAACATAAATCAACTTTTAAACCCATTTTTTAAATCAACATAAATCAACTTTTAAACCCATTTTTTAAATCAATATAAATCAACTTTAAAATCCAGTATGTTAAGTTATGAATTGGTAATTGTTTAGATCTATTGTATCACTTTAACTAAATCAAATTCATTTCAAATTTGATAACACTTTTGCATAGCAGACAATCTAAAAAAAAATCTCCCAGAAACCTAAGAATGGCTCTTTTTTATGTATATGCAATGTGTGTACATGTTTGTTAGACTAATATTTATATGGTTGTAAACTGTACACGCCTGATTTATGTGTGTTGTATATAAACTTTATGAACTCATGGTGGTAATTGTGTTTTACATGGTAATGTGTGATTGGATTGAACTGTGTTTTTTATTATAAATAGAAAAAAATTACCAGTGTTGGTGTTGGTTGAAGGTCAATGTGAGGCGAGAGCGGTATGTGGTTAGTGATTACAGTGGACTATTGGTGATAATTGTTGAAGAAGAAAGTGGTTAGGTTGAGCACAGTCCAGTACTGATGTTAGAGTACAGTTGTTATGTAGAGCACAGTACTGAGTACAGTTATTATTTGATGAGGTTTCATAAAGAATATTATATCAGTTTTCTACAACACAAAGTTTTGTTATTTGTGGAATGTAAGATGTCCAGTACTGATATTAGAGTACAGTTGTTATTTAGAGCACAGTACTGAGTACAGTTGTTATTTGATGAGGTTTCATAAAGAATATTATATCAGTTTTCTACAACACAAAGTTTTGTTATTTGTGGAATGTACGATGTAGATAATTATATCTACCCAAGAATGACCCCCCCCCCCTACATTATCATAATTCATGACATCGTGTCAGATTGCTATCCATATGACAGTGTGTCAGATTGCTATCCATATGACAGTGTGTCAGATTGCTATCCATATGACAACGTGTCAGATTGCTATCCATATGACAATGTGTCAGATTGCTATCCATATGGCAGCATGTCAGATTGCTATCCATGTGCATCTCTTTTTCATTGCTTTGTTTATTCAGTGCCATTTTGTTTTTGTCCGTTGTAAACATCAGATGATGAACTGGTCTACCTCGACCCTCACACCACCCAGAACGTCGTTGACCTGGAGGACAGAGATTGTCAGACTGTTGATGCTAGCTACCACTGCAGCACTCCAGCGTCCAGGATGATCTTTTCCAAACTGGACCCCTCCATTGCCTTGGTGAGAGAAATTGAAAGCAAAAGTTCCATTACAGGGAGAACTAATCATTAGTTGACAAATGGTGGATCTGTTATCTTGATCAATTTTAAGAATTTGTACAGGTATATAATAGCCATTTAATAGATAATTTCTGGGCATGTGAACAACCCTTAATGCAAAATTATTATCTGATGTTAAACGTGGAGAGCCTGAAAAAAAATTGTGAAATAAATTTTATTGGGCATAATTTTAAAAGTAAACATACGCATATTTTGTGTTGAAATTTGCCTGCAACTTTTAAAAAAATGTTCAAGTCAGCTTACACCTTTTTTATGGCTATTTCCCTTTCATGAATTAGGCTAACAAATAAATTCACTGGCTGTTTGCTCTTTTGTTGCATTTTAGTTAAATTATTAAAAATAATTATTTTAAGGACCCATTGTGGCCTGTGATTTAAAAAGTCCCCCCCCCCCCCCACCACTTCTATTGACACATTCACTAAACCTACAATCTAAATGCAGTAATATTGATGTGTAGTAGAACTTCAGTTATATTTATAGTCTATACACTAGAACTGACTTAAGTCATATTCACAGACTATACACCAGAACTGACTTAAGTCATTTCTATTTTTAGATCTGAAAACTAGCTTAGGATCATTCTTTGATAACTGGTAACTAAAATTCAGCAAATTTGATTCTTGTCCATAACATGCATTCATGTTCTTTAGACAGAAATATCCCCAGTAAAATGCAAAAAATATGCCCTAAAAACTAGTTAATGGCTTAAGTTGCTTAAGAATTTAATATACCACAAAATTGAAAAGTATACTTTTTCATGAAAAAAAGAGTCAGATTCATAAGTTTTCTGACACCATAATAGTACTAAATTGAACCCACTAAAAGTTATGCCTCAAATAAAAAATATATTGTTGTTCCTCATTCTGTGCATGCCATAAATGTCAAACTGTTCATAGTGTGTCATTTGAACTGTATCTAATTTTATTCATTCTCACCAGGGATTTTTCTTTAAGACTGAAGAAGATTTTGATGGCTGGTGCAAAGTGTTCAGCAGCCCTGCGCCAGACTTCAGGCCCATGTTTGAGAGCCGTAAAGAGGCCCCCAAAATCTGGCCCTGTGAAGAAACACTTCCTGTGAAAAAACCCAGTAAACCTCCTCAGACTTCACCATTTTCAGGTGCTTATTATTTAACACTGTAAGATAATATAACCCATTAACAGAACTGTGGATTAGTGGTTCATGTTAACCAAAGATTCTAAAAATAAAATGAGTTTGTGTGATTTTTTGAAAATTTATTCCTTTGTAAACAATATGATAAGCCATATAAGATTTTTCTGTGCTTGACAATACAAATTTTGCTCATTTTGAGAAATTTAAATTGATGAAACTGTAAAAACAGAATCTATGTGAAGCATTTTTTTGTCATTGCTAATCTTTTAAAGTATGAAATGTTTGAATATGGTGAATATTTCGACGCATTGTATTTCTTACTTAAATATATTTTATAAATATATATATATATATATATATATATATATATATGTGAAACCTTTTTCATTAAAATGTACTCATTTGAAAGTGGACAACTTTGTCACGGCTGTTTAGCTTTCAGTTAACTAGTCTGTTTATTTAATTGAAGTTCTTTTTGAAGAACCTCTGAATGTTTACATATTTTCTTTGTGGCAAAATTTGTATTAGTCTGATCTCTGAGTAATCTTTTCAAAGTTTCTGCACCTGCCTGATAACCCAAAAAGCCTGGATTTGATTCTTAGCTTATTCATCCGTAATATATTTTGTGTATGAAATATTTTGTAAGCTTTCTTTGATAACTTTATATTGGATCCAAAGATTGTCTCTTGTGGCTGTTAATATGGCACTCTCGCTGTAGGTTGAAGTGTTTTCTTAAATTTGTCTAGTTGTCTACCCCTGTCATAGGAAGGACTTGATACAGCTGTTTATATGGTCAAAGTGTTTTCTTAAATTTGTCTTGTTGTCTACCCCTGTCATAGGAAGGACTTGATAAAGCTGTGTATATGGTCAAAGTGTTTTCCTAAATTTGTCTAGTTGTCTACCCCTGTCATAGGAAGGACTTGATACAGCTGTGTATATGGTCAAAGTGTTTTCTTAAATTTGTCTAGTTGTCTACCCCTGTCATAGGAAGGACTTGATACAGCTGTTTATATGGTCAAAGTGTTTTCTTAAATTTGTCTAGTTGTCTACCCCTGTCATAGGAAGGACTTGATCCAGCTGTGTATATGGTCAAAGTGTTTTTTTAAATTTGTCTAGTTGTCTACCCCTGTCATAGGAAGGACTTGATACAGCTGTGTATATGGTCAAAGTGTTTTCTTAAATTTGTCTAGTTGTCTACCCCTGTCATAGGAAGGACTTGATACAGCTGTGTATATGGTCAAAGTGTTTTCTTAAATTTGTCTAGTTGTCTACCCCTGTCATAGGAAGGACTTGATCCAGCTGTGTATATGGTCAAAGTGTTTTTTTAAATTTGTCTAGTTGTCTACCCCTGTCATAGGAAGGACTTGATACAGCTGTGTATATGGTCAAAGTGTTTTCTTAAATTTGTCTAGTTGTCTACCCCTGTCATAGGAAGGACTTGATACAGCTGTGTATATGGTCAAAGTGTTTTCTTAAATTTGTCTAGTTGTCTACCCCTGTCATAGGAAGGACTTGATACAGCTGTGTATATGGTCAAAGTGTTTTTTTAAATTTGTCTAGTTGTCTACCCCTGTCATAGGAAGGACTTGATACAGCTGTGTATATGGTCAAAGTGTTTTCTTAAATTTGTCTAGTTGTCTACCCCTGTCATAGGAAGGACTTGATACAGCTGTGTATATGGTCAAAGTGTTTTCATAAATTTGTCTAGTTGTCTACCCCTGTCATAGGAAGGACTTGATACAGCTGTGCATTTGATGACTGTGAGGGAAGTTCAGTGTTGATAGTCACATTATTATTGGATTTATTGCCAACTCCAAAATAAAAAAATGATTCTTAAACTTAAAAAAAAATTTAACTATCACTAGTCATGTTTAAAATATTACTGGTCATGTTTAAATATCACTGGTCATTTCTGTCCAACTAACGTTTGTTAATAAATATTTTTATGATTGTGAGAAATCGTTTTTTGTTTTTTTTCTTTAGTCAGAGATTTTTTTGAGCTCCTGTTTTTTTTTTTTAAATGAATCAAAATGAATGCATTATGAAATATTTAATCAAAATGAACGCAAAATATACTTTTACACAAACGATCTCCTGTCACATTTACCGCTCCGTCTCTAACTTACATTCCATTATATATTAATGTTCCAGGAAACAGATTCTTAAATCTCCAAGCTAGTTGTCCCACCAGCCAAGATGGCTGAATGTAAAGTAATTCTTTTCACATGCCTTAACATTCAACCATGAAACAAACGAGAGGTGAGCTATTATTTAAGTCCACAAGCAGCGACGGACTAAAGTTAACTCAAGGCCACTAATTAAAAATTCAACTAACTTTTTTTTCAAATTTAAAAGCAAAGTTTAACAAGTTAAAAAAAGTTTAGATAAAAGTGTTAACTAATTTTTTTAGTTACTAGCTAAAAAGTTTAACTAATAAATATGTAGTTATTTTAGTTGGAATTATGAACCGAATAAAAAATTTTACTTAATGTTTTGTTTTATCATGTGAGTGAAAATTATATCAATATATAAATATACTAGTTGAAAAGCCTGCTGAAGCTGGCTGTGGTACCTGCAATTTAATAAGAAATCCTTGTTGTGTTTAGATTTCCAGTTTTGGAATTCCCCAGACTATTTTTAGCCGAGCAAGAGTTAACTCCCCTTCCCACCATAAATAAAACACTCCACCTCTCACCCGCTTGTAGTTACGTAGTTGACCCCATTACCCTGAGTGAGACGAAAATTTAGGAATTCCCCAGGCTATTTTTAGCCGCGGAAGTTATAAAAACAGTCGAACGTACGCCCAGGTTAGACGATTATATATTAGATATATATAGGGAGGATTGACCAGATGAAGTCACCCAATAACTAGAATTCTCGGAGTTGAGTGGGGGATGGAAGTGCTTTTTGACACATAAGACATAAGTTTTTTTCATTGAAATGTACTCGTTTGAAAGTGGACAACTTAGTCACGGCTGTTTAGATTTCAGTTAACTAGTCTGTTTATTTAATTGAAGTTGAAGCCAGGCTCTGATATTCTGTGGAATGGGTGGGGCACACATCTGCCTTACTGCTAGTCATTGATCATTTGAATGGGTGGGGCACACATCTGTGTTACTGCTAGTCATTGATCATTTGAAGTTGTAGTATATTTTTTTTAAGCGATTTTAATTGATTCACCATTTCCATTGATTGATTTTCAAAATTTCGAGTCTTTTTTTTCTATTCTGTTGGTGACATTTTAATTCCTTGAAGTTTCTGGACAGACTGCTTTCTCAAAACATCTTCCAGTTTGGAATTTGTTTACTTCAAGTATTGAAAAAAATATTTAAAACACCAAATTAAAGAAAAAAAATTAGACCATTAAAAACATTTGCCAAAAGCAAACAATAACAAATTCAGCTCAACTTTATCAGTTAAATCCCCTATAAAAGGAAACTTGATGATTAAAAGATAAAAACACAATGAAACGACCAATTAGTTAAAGTCAAAATCATAATATTAAAACGAATGGTGTTAGACCAAAAGTTTTCAGACTTTTGTGCTTCACAAATTTATGTTTTTTTACTTGGTTATATAGAGCGATGACTGAGAAGGGCACTAACAGTACATATTAGTATAGATTATTTGTATGTTATATTTAACATAATAGTTACACTGACAACATTGTACAAATACAGAGAAATAAAGTTTAAATTTAAAAAAAATCAAAACAAGGGGCTTAACTCTTAAACTGATAGGTCGCGTCAAGTATTATATTACCATCTTTTTTGCTATGAAATTGATTTTAAGTTTGTACCTAAATTTTCAAGTACTGATTATGAAAAGCACTAACAATTATAGATTAATTGTATGTTATAAGTAAGGACTTTGTTGAACTAAAAAATAACAGCAATGAAAAAAATATTCTTCAACAAATTAAAAAAAAAATCAAACCAAGGGAGTTAACCAATACATGAATTGATTGAGTCAAATGTTGAGTTGTTTTTCTTTGACCATTTTAAAATTCGGCATCCTATAACAATAGTGCGAGTTTTATTTCACGATATATATAAATACTAGTTGCAAGTACCCGGCTTTGCCCGGGTTTAAAATAAGGTTTTCTGTTTACCTTCTGTTTTCTCCCTACCCCCTCTCTCACTTCCTCTCTCTCTCTCCCTCCCTCCCCCTCTCTCCCTTTCCCTCCCTCCCTTTCTCCCTCCCTCCCTTTCTCCCTCCCTCCCTCTCCCTCCCTCTCTCCCATCTCTCTCCGTCCCTCTCCCTCTCTCCCCTCTCCCCCTCATTCTCTCCCCCCGTCCATCCTCCTCCCTCCTTCCCTCTCTCTCCCTCCCTGCCCCCTCTTTCTCTTTATCTCTTCCTCCCATTTCTCCCATCCCTCTCCCTCTCTCTCCTTTCCTCCCCTCTCTCCCTCCCTAACCCCTCTCCCCTCCTTTCTCACTCCCTCCCTTTCTCCCTCCCTCCCTTTCTCCCTCCCTCCCTCTCCCTCTCTCCCATCTCTCTCCGTCCCTCTCCCATCTCCCTCTCTCCCCTCTCCCCCTCATTCTCTCCCCCCGTCCATCCTCCTCCCTCCTTCCCTCTCTCTCCCTCCCTGCCCCCTCTTTCTCTTTATCTCTTCCTCCCATTTCTCCCATCCTCTCCCTCTCTCCTTTCCCTCCCCTCTCTCTCCCTCCCTAACCCCTCTCTCCCTCCTTTCTCACTCCCTCCCCCTTTCCACCTCTCTCTCCCTCCCCCCTCTCTCCCCCTTCCTCCCTCCCTCATTCCCTCTCCCTCCCTGCCCCCTCACTCTTATCTCTCTCCCTCCCTCCCTCCCTCCCTCCCTACCCCTCTCTCCCTCCCTTCCTTTCTCTCTCCCTCTCCCCCTGCTCCCTCTCCCATCACTCTCCATCCCCCTCCTTTTCTCCCCCTGTCCATCCCTCCTCTCTCCCCCTCCCTCCTACACTCCTTTCCTCTCTCTCCCCCCTGCCCCCTCTCTCTCTCTCTCTTTATCTCTCTCTCTCTCTTTATCTCTCTCCCTCCCCCACTCTCTCTCTCTCTCTCTCTATATATATATATATATACTTATTATTATGGCTTCACACTTCTTCTAAAATCCTTCTTCATTCCTTTACCTTCCTCAAACTGTACAAATCAGGGAGCATGAAAAAACATCAACAATTCTTTGCATCACAAAGGCACGATACAGCACCAGCGCGCAAGTTCTATTCGATCATTGGGAAATGACGTCACAGAGGAATTTTATTTATGGCGCCGTCGAGATTACTTTAATATAGTAAAATACTAAAATAAAAAAAAAATTAATTACAATTAAACTACCCATCAAGATGAAACGAAACCTGTCCTATAACCTTCCCCATGTAATTATGTGTATGTGTAACAACTTTCACGTTATTTGTTTGTCTGGATCTTGAGTTATAAGGGAACAGACAGACAGACAGACAACAAATGCGTCTTATAAGTATAGAGATACAGTGGGTATTCGGTTAACGAACTGTTCGGACAGCAAACAAATCGGACAACGAACACTTTCAGGAAAGATTTTTGTGTTCGGACAACGAACAAAATTCGGATAACGAACAAAAACTAATTCTAAAGAAAACGTCTCGGCTCTTGAAACACCCGACACCAGTCCTCAATTTATCCTGAAAATGGATGTGCGCGTGCGCTGACACGTCATCATTCATACTGTGTAGCAGTGAGGCAGCACCATACGACGCGTAGGGTAGTGTGCGACGACACATCGTCAATAGTGACCATACATGTGTAGTTGGTTTATGTCCTTGTGGTTTTCATATGTGCTTCTCTAAACGCTTTATAAAAAAAACCCTGAAAATTTGAAAATATTATGGGACCTGAAAAGGGTGGAGTGTCAAGAACTGTGCTCAAAGTAAAAACCAAGCAAGAGACTATAACTAAAGTAAAGAGTGGACAAATAATGATGTTACCAGGCAGTACGGCTTGAACAGGTCTACTGTAGGCACAATCCTAGCTAAAAAAGATATCATCAAGAAGACTCAAGCCGCTAAAGGAGTAACGAAAATTACATCTGAGAAGCAAAAAAAAAAGTGCCATCCATGATAAAATCGAGAGTTTGCATTTAGTTTGGAGGTGAAAAGAGATGTAACTAGAATGGCCATCATTCAAGAGAAGGCCGGAGAAATTTTTGAGAAATTGAAAGAACAAACTCCAGGCTCGTCCTCCGAAAATCTAGAATTCAAGGCTACCACTGGCTGGTTTACAAAATTTAAAAGGAGATCTGGCATTAAACAACCTGATCTCTACAACGACATTGCTATCCATCATTTCCTGAAAGTCCTGAAGGAGAGAGAAAAACAACCAACATTGGACATGTTCTTTAACGCCAAAAGAAAGGAAAAGAACTGATTAACAAGCAAGACTATATGTATGTATTATATTTGTAATAAATAAACTTACTAAGAAATTATTCTTGTACATGACAATTTTTTTAAATTTAATTTTTAGGATCTCCAGAACGAATTAATCGAATTTCCATTAACAAGTATGGTAAATCGATGATCGGTTAACGAACGATTCAGATAGCGAACATAATTGTGGAACGGATTAAGTTCGTTAACCGAATACCCACTGTATATTTAAACATATAGTATTATTATTATTATTAACAGCTTTGAGGTTGTGAATCAAGAACGCTGGTTAGAAGCCACAGTGATATCTTTTACCAGAAATGTTGATATGGATATGCAAATTAGGTGGCTGACTAGAGCCCCTCTGCTAAAGGGCTCCCCCCCCTCCCTCCCACCCCCCCCCCCTGTTTATTTTATTTTTCTGTAAACCGCAAAATTTAAGGATTAAAAAAAAGATCCATCAAATCTACTCAGAAGCTGTTTTATTTGTTTGTTTGTTTTTAAATAAAATGCTATGGGCCGTCATCATACATGAGTTTTTAAAGAAAGGAATTTCTGAACTACGTCGAAACGAAATGTCTGGTGATATTTGCTCTCTTCAAAATAAAATTAAAAAAATTAAACTAAGGGAGGTAGCCAATACACCAACTGGGATGGTTAAGTATTAATTGAGTTTTTTCCCTTTGACCGTCTTTTGTTGTTGTTTTTTTCGAAAAAGTTTTTAGTTTGCACCAGTGCTCGATGTAAGAAAAAAAAAAACCAGTGCCGGGGATGAAAAGAAATTTCTGCAGAGCCGGGGGATAAATGTCTATGATTTCATCCCCGGATGGCATATATCAGCAAAAGCAGAGCCGGGGATATCCCCGGCGGTAAATTGAGCCCTGGTTTGCACCTTAATCTTCCAAGCACTCACAAAGAATAGTACCAATAGCTGATAAAACTGATTAATTGAATATCGTTTTGTTATATATCAGTTACACTAGTAGCATCGTTGAACAGCTGGAACTATCAAAAAATTAACAGCAAAGAAAATCTACAATAATTTTTTTTTAAAATTGAGTTGTATCCCTTTGACCATGTTTACCATGAGACACTATTTATTCACTTTATGACATCTTAGGTCCACCCACTCCTCTTCCCTTGTCTACAAGTGTTAAACTTTTGTGACGCGATTTTACTTTTTATATAAACAAGACAGGCTAACTAAAGCCTCATTTGGTTATGTCAGTCTGCTACAAGCCTGGGCTAACTAAAGCCTCATTTGGTTATGTCAGTCTGCTACAAGCCTGGGCTAACTAAAGCCTCATTTATTTATGTCAGTCCGCTATTAATCATTTCCTGACTTGGGCTCGTATTATCTATCAATGAAAACAGTTATCCCAAAAATATCATATCATATTTAAAAAATAGCGGACATTGACAAAAGAAGGACAGACTTCAGTAAATTCTACAATCATTAAATCTTTGTGTAACCAGGTTTAACAGTAATCACAACACATAAATGTGTAACCAGGTTTAACAGTAATCACAACACATAAATGTGTAACCAGGTTTAACAGTAATCACAACACATAAATGTGTAACCAGGTTTAACAGTAAATCACAACACATAAATGTGTAACCAGGTATAACAGTAATCACAACACATAAATGTGTAACCAGGTATAACAGTAATCACAACACATAAATATACAGGGCCAGCCTAAAGCTGATTTGATCAATTGCACCAAATTGGGCCCACGCCTGGCAGGGGCCCCGCAATTTACATTTAGCTTTAATAGAAATAGTTATTGTAAAAAAAAATTTGAAGAGGGGTCTCGCAAGCATACTTTAAATTGGGCCCCGCAATTCGTAATTATATGTATAAATATATCTTGGTGGTACCAAGTATACTTACCAATGAATGCTATATATCTATGAAATCTTGGTATAACAGGTAATTGGTAAAATTTCATTTCATTATCAACCAACGTCAAACTGTTGATTGTGCACGGTGCCAAAGTCAAACTGTTGATTGTGCGCGGTGCCAAAGTCAAACTGTTGATTGTGCGCGGTGCCAAAGTCAAACTGTTGATTGTGCGCGGTGCCAAAGTCAAACTGTTGATTGTGCGCGGTGCCAAAGTCAAACTGTTGATTGTGCGCGGTGCCAAAGTCAAACTGTTGATTGTGCGCGGTGCCAAAGTCAAACTGTTGATTGTGCGCGGTGCCAAAGTCAAACTGTTGATTGTGCGCGGTGCCAAAGTCAAACTGTTGATTGTGCGCGGTGCCAAAGTCAAACTGTTGATTGTGCGCGGTGCCAACGTCAAACTGTTGATTGTGCGCGGTGCCAAAGTCAAACTGTTGATTGTGCGCGGTGCCAAAGTCAAACTGTTGATTGTGCGCGGTGCCAAAGTCAAACTGTTGATTGTGCGCGGTGCCAAAGTCAAACTGTTGATTGTGCACGGTGCCAAAGTCAAACTGTTGATTGTGCGCGGTGCCAAAGTCAAACTGTTGATTGTGCGCGATGCCAACGTCAAACTGTTGATTGTGCGCGGTGCCAAAGTCAAACTGTTGATTGTGCGCGGTGCCAAAGTCAAACTGTTGATTGTGCGCGATGCCAACGTCAAACTGTTGATTGTGAGCGGTGCCAAAGTCAAACTGTTGATTGTGCGCGTTGCCAAAGTCAAACTGTTGATTGTGCGCGGTGCCAAAGTCAAACTGTTGATTGTGCGCGGTGCCAAAGTCAAACTGTTGATTGTGCGCGGTGCCAAAGTCAAACTGTTGATTGTGCGCGGTGCCAACGTCAAACTGTTGATTGTGCGCGGTGCCAACGTCAAACTGTTGATTGTGCGCGTTGCCAAAGTCAAACTGTTGATTGTGCGCGTTGCCAAAGTCAAACTGTTGATTGTGCGCGGTGCCAAAGTCAAACTGTTGATTGTGCGCGGTGCCAAAGTCAAACTGTTGATTGTGCGCGGTGCCAAAGTCAAACTGTTGATTGTGCGCGGTGCCAAAGTCAAACTGTTGATAGTGGGCGGTGCCAAAGTCAAACTGTTGATTGTGCGCGGTGCCAAAGTCAAACTGTTGATTGTGCGCGGTGCCAAAGTCAAACTGTTGATTGTGCGCGGTGCCAAAGTCAAACTGTTGATTGTGCACGGTGCCAAAGTCAAAATGTTGATTGTGCACGGTGCCAAAGTTATTTAATGTTATGTGTTTAAAAACAAATGAGACAGAGTTCTCGCCCAGCAAATGTTTTTGCTAAACAAATTATTAAAATGTTTCATTTTTTCTCCCACATATTTATTTTAAAAATAATTTTAAAAATATTGCTATTTTTTTTTACAGGCGATCTTGGTGGTAATCTAACTGCTGCAGTACATTTGTCTTTGACTTGGAATAATCCAGACCTACCCCCTACTTAAGTTTCAACTGTTGGTGTTTCCTGTTTTGCAGGCTTGACTTCAGGCTACCTACCATCTTACATAGACATGAACGATTCTTTACCTATTCTATCAACCAGACAAATGGCAGGGTTCACATCTTTTTATATTGGACTTGGTTAGTACCTGTGATTTGCTTTATTTACATTTGATGGGAATGGACGTGATTCCAATACATATATTTCTGTGACATTAAGAATATATTGTTTAGAAAGTTTTCACTGAAGGCGTGAGGCTAATTAGCTAAAACAAATGAAGTAAGCTATTGTACATTGTTTATGTCTATCTATTGTACATTGTTTATGTCTAGCTATTGTACATTGTTTATGTCTAGCTATTGTACATTGTTTATGTCTAGCTATTGTACATTGTTTATGTCTATCTATTGTACATTGTTTATGTCTAGCTATTGTACATTGTTTATGTCTAGCTATTGTACATTGTTTATGTCTAGCTATTGTACATTGTTTATGTCTAGCTATTGTACATTGTTTATGTCTAGCTATTGTACATTGTTTATGTCTAGCTATTGTACATTGTTTATGTCTAGCTATTGTACATTGTTTATGTCTAGCTATTGTACATTGTTTATGTCTAGCTATTGTACATTGTTTATATCTAGCTATTCTTTATGTCTAGCTATTCTTTATGTCTAGCTATTGTTTATGAGTCTAGTGTAAGCGGGTGGTTTAAACAATTTGCATTTTTTAAATAACGGCAAATAACATTTTGAATTTTTTTTTTGGATTTGGAAAATTCTCCAATTGTAGGGCTAGCCTGTTAGGTTTCTGATTGTAGTGGAGAGTGAAAGATCAAACTTCCAACAACTCTCAAATGTGTGTTGACTTTTTATTTCATTTATTAAAATCTTATTTCTTAGCATTTTTTTTCAGCTGCCATGTTAAAGTGAAAACTGCAATCATGATTGATAACAACAAATGATGTCTTTATGCATTCTTTTACTTAACTAATTTGTAATTAGCTTTATTTACATGTATTCCCCATGTTAAACCAAATAAAAATCTTGTTTTTTGTTCTCATCACCTCACCAGATGTAGTTAAAACAGACTATTACGTGTGACTCATGTGACTCTTCACTCAGACTCAACACATTCCATCTGAGCTGCTGTACTTAAAAAGGTTACAAGATGCTGGAGGGTCAAGGTTAAAGTGCACTTCATATATGGAGGTTTTCATGCAGATAGTCTGAGAATGGCACCTGATTTTCTATGGGTTGAAAGTGGAAAGGTCGCGAATACAGCAGCACGTGACTTCATGACTGCCATTATAAACTCTATAGACATTGTAGATTAATAACTCTTTTTACTTATATACTGGTATATACTAGGGCTGTACCGGAATCCGGTTCCTGTTAAGCCGGATTCTGGCAGTTTTAATCGGATTTAAGCCGGATTTCTTTGTTGTTTGAAATTTTGATGTAAGAATTTTTTTGGCGCAACATAATTTTGAAATATTTAGCGCTATACAATTAAATTAAAACAATAACTTTCTTTCCTGCATTTTCAAAAATACAATAACGTTGATCGCTTTTAGTTCTATGTGTAAATTAAAATATATTAAAAAGGAAGATTTGAATTGTATTTAGTCTAGTAGTAATATGACACCTTACCTTCCACTACTTTTGATTCTGTGTTTTCTATAAACTATATTTAGCTATAAGAGGATAACTTCTTTAAAGAGCAGACAACCATCTATTTTTGGGTGTTTACAGTTTAAAAATAGTTCAATAATTTATTTTTCTGCAAATTTTTTAATTTAGTGGATTTTGTCACGATTTGGATAAAATTCCTCAAATATTTAGATAAATAACTTGAAGATACATTTTTAACTGAACATTAAAGTGATATTGATTTAGATTTGAAATGCATTTTAATTTGCGTTTTTATGGGGAATAGTCAGATAATGGTTTGAAGGAAAGTATGAATGAAATAACACGGTTCAGTGACGTCACTATGGAAAACTAAAGAAAAATAAGCTATCGGGTGGTGCCACAGTATATATATATATATATTGGAATTCATTTATTAATAAACATGTTTATTATACTTTCTAACATATGTTATCCATTTCTATGTTTGATTGTAATAGAAATCAAGTTAAATTAGGTACAGCTTTATTAAAATAAATTTTTAAAACGAAGAACCTGTTATTTTGACAGAGTTATCTTTCTTAACTCTAGATTGGGGAAGGGGTTTTAGTCACAGTCAGCCCCGTAGCGTGAAAATTCTACAGCAGGGGCCAGGCAATACATTTTACTAAGTAGAACAAATAAGGAGGGGGGGCCCGGCCTCCCTGGCCCTCCCGCACGTTACGGGCCTGGTCACAGTCTTCAAGATCTAAATGGTTAATACTTTTTTTTTGTTTTTGGCACGTGACACAATGTGATAGTGTGACTTATAATGTGACAATGGAGTGAATGGACTCAGTCTCAGTACATTTTTGTGAATAAAAACTGAAACTAAAACTCCCCAACTCTCTATGACTACTATTATTATGCTTCAATCTGTTTCAACAATTGGTCATGAACAATGGTGTTATTTGTTTACAAGACTAAAACTAAAAGTGAAACTAAAATGAATAAGACGAAAACTAAAACTCTGGTGTTTTAGTTTTAGTCAACGAAAACTAAAACGAGAACTAAAATTGGGCCTAAAACTAAAACTAGACTAGAACTAAAATTATCACAGAATAAAAGAAATAAATCCTGAAACTAAAATAGGACCAAGGACTAAAACAACACTAGTATCTCTTTTCTCTTTCTGGGTTTTTTTTTAACGCCGCCATTGCCAGCATGGTAGGGTGTAGTGTGCCTACCACACCAGCATTGTTGGCGGCGCTGATGCACGTCTGCCATGCCTACAGAGCGGCGGGGTAATTGTGCCCGCTATCATCTGCAGGGATGGCAGAAAGATGGGTTTTAATCCTTGCCCAAACGGGCCAGACCAGCAGGGTGTGTGTACTGCCGATCGGCCAGAATGGCAAGGAACGGGGTTTTTCCTGCCACTCGGACAGAGGGGAGGGTGTAGTGTGCCTGTACCCTAAGCCCGAAATGGCAGGCTGCGAAGGTGTGCTTGAGTGGGACGGAGTGGAAGGGTGTTGTGTGCCGACCACATCCGTCACCACCATCAGCAGTGAATATTGCCGTCTCGGAAAGTCCTCATTGACCACAGTAGCACCACCCTCGCAAGTGATGGGTTTTTTTTTTCCTGACTAGAGAACCCCTATGATCCATCCCCCGTGGATCACGGTATGTCTCTAAGACCAGGAAGGAGAGATCACTATTGTGGAGTACATTCCTGGGTATGTTTGGTTGCCTAAACATCCCACCCATCATCCCGCTAGGAATGATGTTGACTACAGATATATTTAGTGTAACATCAACATGGTGTTCTACTTATGCATGCCTACTGAAATCATGGAATATTTATTCTGACAACCCTTACTAAATGTATCAATTCACGACTTATCTCTCTTTAATATGTTTGGTCCTCTACTGACTGGAATAACATTCCTCTCATTTAAATGTCAATATGAAAAGATGTGCCAACTACCGTTTGAAACAGTCTTCATCAACAACTGAGTATGTTTCAGACTAGTTTACACATTTGGCTATTGCCATTTCTAATGAGATGAGGATTTCAATAGTCAGTTGGAAACGTGTATGTTTAAGACTATTTGACATTCATTTCTTTATTGAGCATTGAAATGGAATGGTCTCTTTTGCCTGGTCTGTTTGATATCATGCATCAGTGTTTATGTTGATAAATTTCCATTTTACCAGAAATTGTTGATTAATGGACAAATTAGTTCAAATATATCACAATTAATACACCACGTAATTCTCTATGGTCTAGTACTTGACAATTTGAAATATTTCCCTTTTTCCATAGTAGAAGTCTTGAGGCCGGGGTGTTGGGGTGACAGCAACCTGAGGACGCCAACTGTTACTTCATCAAGATACATGAGGCCTACTCTATGGTACTCTGTAATTTGATTACTGACCACCAGGCTAATCAGGTCTTGTGAACATGAACAAAAATTGGCCCTCATGTATCAGCATATGTTTTGTCATTTTGTTCACAGCCTTAGGCTCGCACTAACCTTAAACTGGCACTGATGTTTTTGCTTAATGAAACTGTTACAATTAAAGAAAATTGTTTTGGAAACATAACTGATTTATTAATTGTCAATTTGATACATGTAAATAAAATGATATGTCTATTAAACTGGCATTAATTTCGATTAAACATTTGTGTTAATTAGGATTAATTTTTTAATCAAACATAGGCTCCAAGAAACTACACACATTTTGAATATTTTCTAATCATCTAGTTTAATTTGACTTTTTGTTTTTTTGCATTTTTCCATATTTGACTTTAATACCAAAGTTTGTAAGAGTTTGTTTTCAATTTTATTAAAATATGCCAGTCTTTTTTTTTAATTGTGCAAACAAAGCTGTAATGGTCTTTTAACATATTTCTATAACACAGCTGTATATTATTATAAAATATAAAAAATAAACCGAAAATCTTTTTTTTTAATATATAATATAAAATAGGGATATTTCCAAACACATTGAGTAAATTTTTGATAAATGAGGTTTGAATTAGTGTGAAGATATACATTACCCTTGGTGTTACACTATGTTATCACTACACTAATGATAACGGAAAACAAAAATGTTGAGAAATGTTGCGATATTTCAAATGTATGCTGAGCCAGTTAAAAAATTTATTTGTTGTAAAGAATTTTTTAAGTAAGACATATTTTTACATTTATTACACTCAAGCTGTTTAATTTACAAAATGTCACCTTACTTTGAGGCCACTAGGTGTGTGCAATTAAATATATAGATGTATTTATAATTATAAAAAATGTAAATGACCTTTGTATCTCACCTCCCTTGAATGAGTGTCAACTTCTGTAAAAGGAGTGAATCTCTTGGCACATAAGACAAAACAGAGCCATCAATGGTTGGTATAGGTACAAAAGACAAAACAGCCATCAATGGTTGGTATAGGTACAAAAGACAAAACAGCCATCAATGGTTGGTATAGGTACACAAGACAAAACAGAGCCATCAATGGTTGGTATAGGTACAAAAGACAAAACAGCCATCAATGGTTGGTATAGGTACACAAGACAAAACAGAGCCATCAATGGTTGGTATAGGTACACAAGACATGACAGAGCCATCAATGGTTGGTATAGGTACACAAGACATGACAGAGCCATCAATGGTTGGTATAGGTACACAAGACATGACAGAGCCAT
>JAGDYQ010000112.1:2444335-2707783 GCA_021962125.1 Bulinus truncatus
TACCTCTGGAGGCATTAGTATAAATACCTCTTGAGGCATTAGTATAGCTACCTCTAAAGGCATTAGTACAACTACCTCTGGAGGCATTAGTATAAATACCTCTTGAGGCATTAGTATAGCTACCTCTAAAGGCATTAGTACAACTACCTCTGGAGGCATTAGTATAAATACCTCTTGAGGCATTAGTATAGCTACCTCTAAAGGCATTAGTACAACTACCCCTCTGGAGGCATTAGTACAGCACCTCTGGAGGCATTAGTACAACTACCTCTAAAGGCATTAGTACAACTACCTCTGGAGACATTAGTACAACTACCTCTGGAGGCATTAGTACAACTACCTCTAAAGACAGTAGTTTCAACTACTCTCTGGAGGGCATTAGTGTAAATACCTCATATGAGGCATTAATTGTAGCTTAGCCTAAAGGCATTAGGTACAGCCTACCCCTCTCACTGAGCATTAGTACAACTACCACTCTAGAAGCATTCAGTATAGCTACTAAGCTCCCTAGCAGCATTAGTATAAGTTACTATGGTACCTCTATGACTGCTACAGCTTTAGCCATTTTAGGGATATAAAAAGGTCTCTTCGCTAATGGCCTAATAATAGATGAAAACTAGCACGACTCCGCTATTTCTTTGTCAAGGAAACAATGAAACTCAGTAACTGGGGAAAGTAATTTTTATTTTACAAATAAACTATTCGAAGTAATAAAATGTACAATAGCTACAATGTTACACTAACCTTAGCTGGAGGCTGTAACTTAGGACGCCTTGGATCTCACATGATGTATTCCACCTCTCTATCGACACTGGTCATGTCATGAGGTCGCAACTAACTGGATCAATCAGCTACCTCACATTCTCCTCAGTAGTGGCCATTTTTAATTTTCTACTGTTTAGACATATAAAAAATGAAATCATTGATAATCCATAGAAAGTCAGCCATCACAGTCTTTGTATATATATATATATTTTTTTTTTTTTTTTTTGCAGAAACTTTTCCTTGTGATGGCCACACATTTGGCAGAACCTTGTATAATTGAAATATATCCCAACGATTTCTTTTTTCTTGGCCTACAGTTTACCTCTTATGGCCTTAAGGATAGTTCACCCTGCACTATAACCATCTCTGCATGTGGCAGGTGTTTTCATCTTCAAATGAGACTTGTATATAATTAGCTTGGATATAATGGAGAATAAAAGAACATATTTAAGTCTGTACTAACTAGACTTTTTTATTTGTCCTAGAGAATTTCATCATGCAAACATAAAACAGGAGTTATATTTTTTTAAACAAGCGTTTCATAGTCAACAATAGACACAAGATATAAAAAATATTAAAAAGTCGGAGGTCAGCTGACAGGATAATCGGAGTCAATAAAGTCAACCAGGGGAAAGTAAGAAATTTTTTTTAAATCAATAGATACCTTTATAGCTTGCACTTCTTCTGAAAAAAAAAAAAAAGATAAATAAAATAGTAAAAGCAAACCATTAATCAACCCTCATTTTTAGATAAGAATTCTTTTACAAAATTCAGCAATAAATGCTTAAAAATAGTGACTTTAGGAATGTTGTTTTACAAAAAAAAATTGCCATTTGCAGGGTTTTTGTATACCCATGTTATCTTTAAAAAAAAAATAAAAGCAAATATATATTTTAGCTTAAAAATTAATTATTTATAAATTTTCTTTTTTCCTTCCTAAAGTTTTATTTTTGCCCGTACCATTACCTTGTTAACTGCTTATAAACTTCCAAGTTGCTATGTTGTATCCTAACTCCTACAGCCAATAACGCTCCACCACTCCACAGATCAATTCATTGAGCTTTTCTTTGTTTTACCGATGTGAAAATATCACACTGATTACCCAAGTTCAAATGGCTGGCTATTTTATCATTTTTATGTTATCCTATGAACCAATGCACTTGTAATCTCAGGTGGATGAGAACTGATACACAGTTGAACATTCCCGGATAGATCGCCTACCAACAACCTGACCTTAGATAAATTGAGGGACTTTCCTCTTCTTCTTCTCTCTCTCTGCTCCTAAGTTATTTTCTTTTTTAGATCACTTGATTAAAATTTATATTTTATTTCACTTTCAACACTTTGAATAAACAGGTTATACTCAAATGTACAAAGAACAAAAGTAAATGCAAGCTGTTTTTACATGATGGAAAGAAACCTAACTTTGAAAAAAAGTTGGTTAACAATACTTGAGTGCTGAGCTGAACTATTTTTGTTACCCAAATGTAGACTTTTTACGCTACTTTATACCACTATTCAAAGTTATCTCATGTCTATTTTAGGAAAGGAACAGTTTGTCCCCAAGGATCTAACACCAGCTGTTTCCTGACATAATATATATATATTCAAACTGTATGCATATTATAGAATGAAGAGAAACCAAACATTTTAAATTCTCTTACAACAGTTCATCCTGAATCTAGCTATGAATGAGTGAAGCAAACCTAAACCTGTGGCATGAATCCCTTAAAAAAAAAAAACATTTACTTGCTTACAAAATTTATCATCTCATTTTCAAAGCTAGCTCTTTCCATACTATTTTACAAAATGTGTATTTATTTTACTCAAAAACTTCTACAATTATTTTAATAAACCACATTTTGCATAATCTTAAAAAAAAATCAATAATGAAATATAAATGCAATCTGTGTTCAAAAGAATTTGAGTGAACACAGAGATGAGGGATAACCATAGATAACAATAAGCATGAATGATTAAAGTAGCTTCCAATGAAGTGGTAAACGACAAAAAAAAGTTGTTAGAAACAAATGAATTCAGAAATTCTCTTTTTAAATTCATGATTAGTTGAATTGTTAAATGCCAAATGTCACGAGGAAAGTGAGAAAAGCAGAAATAGAGCTCAGAATTAGGTACATTAACCAAAAAATATTTTCTATCAAAGCTAAAAATCTGTAAAAAAAATAATAACTCTAAAACCTCAAGAGATTCTATAAGTACACCAAAAATGACAAAGAAATCAAAATTCATCTTAGTATAAAAACTAATAACTTATATTAATTTCACAATATTTAAGCCTATGAATTTATCAAAACAGCCTCTGCCATAAATTACAATTAAAAAAATAATTACAAGCTACTGTATCAAAATCTCTTAATTATCCTGGAATTCATGTTTTAAAAAGAATAGGAAAGTTTTCAATGCTACATCCTATTGTGGTTTTATGTGTTTTTATGTGACTTTCAAATGCCATTAAATAAAAATGATATTAAAAATTGCGTCCGAAAAACCTTAAATACGGATAAGAAATCAGGAAAAAAAATGAGGTTAAATAAAAAACATAAATTAGTCTGTATTAATTATTTAATTATTAATTACTTTAATCATCTGCTTAATTAATCTATTCAAGCAATGCAATTTTACAAATTAGCTCATGTTAGTGTGGGGAACGGAGTTCTCACAAAGACAAGTTACTACAATGTAGGTTTAGAAAGAAAAATCATAAATCTTAATTAAGTTCAGGGTTATGTCTTTCTTGACTAAAATAAGATCAGAGGGTTATAATTTCTAATGACCCAGGTAGGGGAAAATGCATTAACTTTTGTGTCAATGGGTGGGGGATCAGTTACATACTGCGAATCTAAAAGAATGAGGTCAACACAATTTCCTTGCAACAACGAGATAAGTCGCTGAACTTAAATAAAGTCGCTAACCTTCAATGGTTATTTTAACCAACCAATCAAACAAGTGGGCACCCTAAGCCTTATGGAAAACAGGGAGTGTAGAGGGTGTATAAAGGAGAGTTAGGATGAGACAGTCATAGAGAATGAATGCAGGAGTCTGAAGAAGTACATCATAGTCAATGTAGTGTTTAGAATCGGACGGAGAGCAGTCATGAGTAGATTACAGTGAAGTTATTGGAATTGCTAATGGATTATATTTGATGTTACTTGACTTTTGCAATTAACATTGCCATCATCACTACAACTCAAGTGCTTGTGTTATAAATATTACTGTACTGTGTGTGAAGATGTGTTTATTTAACATGCCTATAATAGAACAAAAGAAGCTACAGCTCTAATACTTGAAAGAATCCTAGGCACACAATATACAAAAGAAAACAAACCTAGAACATAAGCGGCAACTAAAACCAAACTGAATGGAACAAAACCCTTACAGTTAGCTTAATGTCACTGTAAGCACAAGTTTCTGACAGTACAATAAAGTACTTAAAAGCACTGTATCCCTGTATACATAAGGCTTCAGAGCAATAATAAAATGAAAATCAAGTCACACACGTATATCAAACATGAAACTGTCTGTAAACATTAGAATGTGTAACATTACTGCAATATCCAAATTCAACCTATCAAAAAAAAGATGAAACATCTTCAACAATTCAATCAATAATTTAGCATCTGTTGAGGATTAGCTGGATTAGTTTTTGTGGTTTTATTACTCAATAAATTTACCTTTTTTTTTATTCTGCAATTCATCTGATGTAACATAGAGCAAGCAATTAAAAAAAATTAATTATGTGCATAAGATGTGGAGCTCTAACATGTAAACAAATATAATATGAATACAAATGATCCTTATAATATCATCTCTTTGTCTACCTAATATAAACATAGTTGTACTTTCCATGTTTTCCCCATTTTTTTTAATGAATATGTTATCCCTGGATTTTTTATAGAGCCTGCAAATTATAGCCCTCTAGTGCTAGTTCTACTTTCCCACTGTAAAAGGTCAGAGGAGAATTGTGTGGTCCATGATCTACGTCTTCCACACAGCAATGACTATTTGTAATGCTAAAATCTGAATTACTGGATTAGAGCAAATACACACAGCATGTGAATGTAGAGTCTGATAATGTAATAATTGTAAAAAAAATAAATAATAATAGCTTAGGGTCATAGCTTATTTCAATTTCAAAAGAAAAATTTAGTGCTACGATTTGGAAAAAAAAAATAGGTGGATGACTTAATGTCAATGCTGTAGTATTTAGGTCAAAGACTTTGAGTACATTGTTATGCAATACTATTCACACATAGATAAGCTAATAGTTGAAAAGCTTTTTTTTTTTTCATTAGAGTATAAACTCCTTATAAGAAGATTTTTTACTACACAAAACCCCCAAATTCATTACAGAATGTTTTGAAGCGGTTCTCCTGGTTTTTTTTTTAAAGTCCCTGAAAGGAACAGATTTTCCTCTCTTAAATACTATAAACCACTAATGGGAAGTTTTTTGTCCTTCTTTCATCCCCACTATAACCATGGAGGCACGACAGGAGACGTATGTATGTGACTGGGACTCACCTAAAGTCGAACCAGTAACCCACATCATGTAGATCCATCTCACTTCCAAAGCACCACCCTATTTTCCTTGTTTAGCTTGATTCACTATGCCCATAATTTCAAATAATTTAAAACGCAAAACCCCTTATAAATAAAATGATTAAATGTTAGTTTCCTTATATTCTATGCAAAGTCTGTTTAATACTTACACTAATAAGTTCTCTTAGTTAAATCAAAGCATACACAACAGGCAAACTAGTCCAATAATTTTAAACAAAAAACATAATATATTAAATAATCAAATATCACACTAAATACTAGCACTTATAAGTTTAGTTAGTTAGTAGCAAGCCTGCACAACAGACAGTCATAAGACACAAAACAATAAAGTGTAAAACAGAGCAATATATAAAACCAATTAGTTGTATAAGATATTCTCTATAACTATTAGCTGATTCACTAATTCATTGGATATTAATCGATGTGGTTTTTAATTCTCAAATGTGAATGAGAGTTATAAGACAAAAATACAGAAGAATGTAGCACCATACAATGGAATGATCTGATTACTTCTCTTAGCTAATTCCAATGAATTGCATCATCAAAACATTGTCAAAAAGAGAACACAATTTCTGATAAAGTCAGCATGACCTTTAAAACTCATACATAATTAAACATGCCAGCTTTGAACACCCTTGGACTTGTACTTTCAAGTGTCCAAATCTTTTTCAGCCATATGAGTTTTGAAATTAAATTATTGCGAATGTTTATTTTTTTCTGAAGAATCTAACAAGTTAATATTTTTATTAACAGAATGTGTGCAGAGATGTAGATTTGTGCACAAACATCCTAATACACAGAAAGCTTCTTTGTGCTATTAGTCTTATGTACACATTCTGCAGAGAAATAGGATATTTTAAATTGGAGACTTAGAAGTGATATTTTAAATTGGAGACTTAGAAGACAGCTGAAAGCAGGGTAGTTCAAACTATTAGCAGGCAGGGGCGTTTAGTGTAAGAGGACCACACTTTCTGGTGAGTACTTGTTTTAGGGATACACTAAAATACATCACTGCTATAAAATAAAAATAAAATGGCTTCTTTAATGAACATAATTAAATTTACTTCATACAATTCTTTGAATCTGTCAAAGCCATGAATTTTAATTATAGCAAAAATTCAATGAATCCATGATTTGTGATTACCAATACAAATTCAACATACGAACCCTTAAGTAACCAGTGCTTTTTTTTTTCTGCTGGTATGCACCGATACGGCGTACCGGCACTTTTTTAAATGTGGGGAAAAAATTATTACTTTTCTTGTATTGTAACGTTTATTATTAATTTATTATATTATTAATTTGTTAAAATTGAATTATTTTAAAATTGCGCGCAATAAAAGTTAAAATATAAAATGTGAAAATGCTTTCCGCATACACAGGGTTCTTTCTTATAAAACACAAGAGAACTGAACACAAATTTTTAAAAGTAAATCAAGAATAACTTGAATAAGTTGTTAGTTGAATTTTACAAATCATAACAAATGTATACAGTATACTAATTAAGTAATAATAAAACAATTTAACTTTGTTAATTATAAAATAAAATTGTTTTAGATATTTAGTATCTTTGCAGTTGTGATTTAGCTTGCATCGAGGTGCGAACTGGTAGTTAAAAGTTAGGCAGTCCATCACTGAGTACTGACACCTATTTTTTTTTACAAAAAAAAGCACTGTAAGTAACTATTCAGAAGAAATGTATTACTTAGCACTTAAAGATATTGAAAGAATAATGGATGGCCCAAAATCTTAGTTCAGTCTACCAGATACCTACAGGTCACCATGTGGACAATGTGGTACCTCCACCTAATATGTTGGGAATGAAAGAAGGGTGATACAAAAACCCAAAGTACAGACAAACCAAGGCAAAGAGTGAAAGTATGGACAAAGCTGGAAGCAAAAAATTAGTAAGATTAGGGGAAAAATTACAAACTGTCAGAATAAAATATAGACGAGTCATCATATGCAGTATGGTATAGCGATAAAATTGTAACTACCGGTTTACAACTCTTAAAAGTACTGTTTATTATTTCTATTTCTCAGACATTTTTAGTAGATATATATGAAATTAATTAAATTGTGACTAAGTCAAAGCACGATTAATAAAATGTAAATTCATTACAGTACAAATGGAGAAATAAAGGTAAAATACAATGTAAAGTTTTTACTTTACTATTTTTAGTCGTTATCACTAGACTACTCTAGAGATATTCTATTCAGACTATTCTAGTTTCTACTAACATAATCTATAGTGTAATATCATATTTAGGCTATATTGCCTATATTGTACTATATAATTATGTGATTTTCTTGAAACTTTTGTGTATTTAGTTTTAGTCTTTATAGAAACGCACTGGCTCCACGTCCGTCATATGACGGACGATGTATTTTTTTTTTACCTCGTACGTCAACAGAATGAACTCTTATGATGTAAAGTTATAAATGCAGTTTATATTATGATATTATTACTTACACAATGATGTTGCTCAAAATCGGCGATCGTTTTAACACATTTAAAGAGTAAACAGAATGAATGAGAACTCTTATTTACTGCAGACGTTGATGACGTCATTTACTGTTAAAAATCGGAGATATTTTTTTTTTCGGGGACCATAAATAGATATTGCTCCACACCCTAACCCTATCCCTAACCCTATCCCTAACCCTAACCCTAATCCTGAAAAAAAAATCTGGAAAAAAAATTTATGATTTATTAAAAAATGACCATCAATAGATATTGCTCCACACCCTAACCCTATACCTAACCCCCTATCCGTAACCCTGATCCTGAAAAATAAAATCTGAACAGAAAAATGTATGTCTCTTTTAGGAATCAAACCCGCACATAGCTAGCCAAACTGGGTCTCAGCCAAGCGAACAACCTACATTACTAGAGCGCCACACAAACTAACCTCTCATTTTAATGTATAATTAGAAAAAATTGCTTGGCTATGCAATTTCCCGCAAAAAGAAAATAACTTCAAATCATCTATGCAATTTCCCGCAAAAAGAAAATAACTTCAAATCATAAGAGTTCATTCTGTTGACATACGAGGTAAAAAAAAAATACATCGTCTGTCATATGACGGACGTGGAGCCAGTGCGTTATAGAAAAGTCTAATAATCGCTTTATTCAACTTAATTTAGGTACTTCGATAAGTCCACTTCCGACGCATTTTTGTGGGGTACTGGAAACAGCCGAAAACCTGTGCCGAGTTTTATAGCGATCCCGGAAAGTGATAGTCTTAGATAATATTTCTTTGGATTTACACTAAACGGTGTCTAACAGTGCCAATTTTCTTTTTTGATAAAAAGGTTAATTTATACCGGCATTGTGTGTATTTTTATTTCCGTGCATTTTTTTTTACATTTCTACCAATTGGAATAAAGAGGTAAGTTATTTTTTTTATAACTTTCTTATTACGTATGGGTCGCAAAAAATAATTACACTTTAAGATTCTACATTATTTACAGTATGTGTGTGTGAATTTCCGATAAAATTGATCGGTGCGTAAGAAAGTTATGCTGTTATAAAGTTAGGGTGTATGTGTAACATAGGTTATATAGTAACCTAGCCGATTTTTTATTATTTTAAAATAAATTAAGCTCGTGTCGCTCACAAACTATACTTCATTTTCTTTTAATTTAATCCCTTTACAAAACTATGCAGGTATAAAGTACATTCGCTGGTGCGGTTTTGAGATATTAAGTAAAATAGCGACTAAAAACATCGTTTTGTCTGTTTACGTTTCATGCACTTTGAACCGGAAGTGGTAAAAGACACACTGGTTACTAAGTGACTTGGCTTGGGAGGAAGGGGGAAGAAACCGAAGAAAGCCAAATTCAATGACGTCATATAAATGTTTTTCTATTTTTATCAAGAAATAGTTATGCGGCCGAAAAAAAAAAAAACAATCCAATAATATTTTAAAGTGCTTTTTGATTTAGTTTTGAAGTGTTAGTATATCTGTTTCTTTTGTTCAGTCGTCCGTATGCAACAGTATTAATTATAAATAGTTAGTATTATAAACTACACAGTATTTAAGTCTTGACTTAAAATTTGTCAATGTGTTGCCTCTGTAAGTCTACTTGTAGGCAGGCCCGTAGCGTGCGGGGGGGTGGCCCGTAGCGTGCGGGGGGCACGGCAGCCCCCCCGCGTTTTGTCTGCCCCCCCCCGCTTATTTGTTCTACTTAGTAAAATGTATTACCTGCCCCCTCTGCTATTGCCTGGCCCCCTCCTATAGAATTTTCACGCTATGGGGCTGCTTGTAGAACTGTACAAGCATGTTAATCTTCTTGACTATCAATTTTTATGACATGACAGATACAAAGAAATTCATGACACGCTGATACTGATAACATAATAGGTTAATTGCGAAAATGTTTCAGGCATTTACCGATTACACTACCATAGCACAATGTACCTAGGTACATCAAAAGTTACCGCTTCGGTTGGGAAAAACGTGTGATTTTTGCCACATTCTCTATTATCAAAGAATAGTGTAGTCAGTACTCGCTGCAAAAAATCTGTCCTGATGTAAAGTAATGATTTTATGGCCGGACTGATTGAAACAAAGACATTCTTAACACACGTGTTCTGGTTTCTTTTTTTCCCCTGAAAGCAGAGATTCACACACAGCACAAATATGTAACCTTACTAAAAGCGTACATCAAAAGTAACCATTTCGACACGTGTTTTTTTTTTCTTTTTACTGTTGGCGATACAGCTAACTTAAAAAAAAAATAGAGATGTTACTAGGGACGATTTTTATGACCGGCGCGATACTAGATTCACTGAGCCAGTCTCTGCTCGCGTGATATTATGTAATAGGGTAATTTCGAGAAAGGGCATGTGTTCTGCTGTCTGTCTTCTTTGATAAGAGACTTTCACCAAGTCCACAAATCTGTGTAACCTTACTCTACAATCGCACCATAAAGCATGCATCGGAAGGTGCTATTTTACGCCGACTTTCACTATTTTTAGGTCGGGAAATACGTGTGATTTTCATTCAATTCCCACGTGATTAACAAAGCATAGCTTAGAGAAAAAAAAAGCATAATCTGACAAGATATAGTGTAGTGTAAGAACTACTATTGTGTGTGAGTTGTGTGTGTGTGGGGGGGTAGTGCCGAAGTGTACAGTGTCAGCTTTATGTCACTGGGTTAGGGATGGGGGTGGTGAGAAATTGTCTATTTGTGTAGAGGTTAATTAAAGCATAACTGGAATAAATATTTTACATGCTATACTTTAACATTATATGGCTTGTTTTCGTCAGACATGTCTCTATCATGTGATAGTCAAAATACAACAGACCTGTCCAGATGAGGTGTTCATTGGCACTATCACTAAAATTCAAAATGACACTATTTGGATACATTATATAGGAGAGGAAGATGAAACATGTTTGTCATTTTTCGCTATGATTGCTGACATTATCCTCGGTGAAGCAAGCTTCTGTGATCAAGGCCTTTTAGCCACACCTGATTTTTTCCAATGAAAAAACAGAATACAAAATTTGTTTTTGTCAATTAACACAGGTCTTACCTTTGAGTAGTTTATTTTATCAAGTGCCTATTAGAAAGCATCATATATGCTTTCAAATAAGTTATACTTGGTGCTTCTAACTTGGATAGTTTTCAAGTTATAACATTTCATAACTGCCAACTGGAGATTTTTCGCATAATTTATTTGATTAAAATTTTTTAATTTGTAAAACATGCCTACTAAAATTATTTTGTTGCATCCAAAATTAAGTATATGTATCAAACTGTATTATTACAAAAGATGGTGCTTCTAGTTTGGATAGTTTTTAAGTTATTACATTTTACATCTGCCAACTGGAGATTTTTCGTATAATTTATTTAATTAAATTTTTTTAATTTGTAAAACATGCCTACTAAAATTATTTTGTTGCATCCAAAATTAAGTATATGTATCATACTGTGTTATTACAAAAGATGGTGCTTCTAACTTTGATAGTTTTCAAGTTATGACATTTGACGTCTTTCAAAGTTAGAATTTTGTGTAAAATATATTGCATTAAAAATTTTTTACTTGAAAAATATGCCTACTATAATTAACTTTTTGTATTTAAAATGAAGTACATGTATCAAACTATAATATTACAAAAGATAATGCTTCTAGCTTTAATAGTTTTTAAGTTATAAAATATGTCGTCTATCAACTTCAAATTTTAATGTATTACGACATGTTGCAACGAATTCTTTTTATGTCAACATGTCAAAGTTTATTTATTATCTGTCCCTACCATTAACATCTACATTTGTTAATGAAGCTATGGTGAAATTTTTAATTTAATATAAAGAAAAGCCTTTAAGTTATGATAATTTAAAGTAAAATTTTGAAAATTTCGGTCACAAGTTTTCTTATATAGCCTATAGTAAAAAAAAAAAGTCACTAAAAAAAATCATAACTTTGCTTCTAATTAAGATATAATCACAAATGAGGTGTTGTTGGAATGTGCTCATCAAGATCTATCCATCTATACTGGTTTTAGTTTGATATAACAATTTTGAATTTTTTATCAAAGTACCTACTTAATTGTACATTTAAAAAAGGTTAGCACATTCAGTTTAGTTTAGACCTATTCAGGCTATTGCATTGCCCAATGCCATTGCCAAAGGATTAAAATAAAAACTTCATTGCATCAAACTCAAAGCTAGATTGTCACTTTTTGTGTGATTCAAAATCAAATAGATTATTGATTATCGCAGTGGCTACGATTACGTCAAGCGCCATTCTATTATTTCTCATTTTTTTTCGGGTACCGGCAATTATATTAGGGTTAGCATTAGGGTTAGGGATAGGGACAGTATTAAGGTGTGGAGAAATATCTATTGACGTAATCCGGAAAAAAAAATACGAATTACGTCTTGATGTTACCGTGGCCACTGCGTAAACAAAAAGGGTTAGGGGTTAGGGTTAGGGATAAGGTTAGGGTTAGGGACAGTGTTAGGGTGTGGAGAAATATCTATTGACGTAATCCGGAAAAAAAATACGAATTACGTCTTGACGTAAGCGTAGCCTGTCCCATTGATTATTAATCAAAACAAATGAAATTATTGAAATATCTGGAAATTTTCAGTTATTATAACATTAATTAATGACAAGTTAGTATTATTTAGGTATGTATCTCGAACTACCTACTTACCGGTAATACTTTGTTATGTAATACACATTGGCATTAGTTCGGAAGACAAGACCTTTCAGTTCAGGGGATATCAATCAAGATATTTACGTCATTTACCTTCTAAATGTACTTGTTTTTTTTAATTCAACTTTTTCATTCGTTCTCTTTCTTTTTTAGGTCAGTGATATTCGCTGCAGCTTTAGCTCGAACGTCACTGACCTAACTTTTTTTTTTTAAAGCTTTTAATTTCAATTTGTTTCACTTTCTGTGTTTTGTGGACTTGTTCATAAATCTTATAACTCACATTTAGATTAATAATTTAATGAGAAGGCTCAAAATTGGTACACGTGTAAATAAAAATACACGATTTTTAAACCTTCGAGTAATCGAGTCCATGAATTAACATAAAATATAATTACGAAGAGAATTCCGTTTTAGTAATTCGTATATTCAATATTGGGGCAAAATTCACCTGGAGATTGATTAGGGACTGTTCACATATTATAAAACGCTGAAGGGGGAGGTGGTGGATTGAAATGTGTTATTTTTGTATCACACAAGTGTTAAATAATGTTATATGGGGGGGGGTTAAATTGACATTTTTGCGTTACATGATATATGAACGGCCCCTTATCTGTAAAAAAAAATCGTAATATAGTACCACTATGGGCTGTCCATTAATTACGTCAACAAAATAGGGGGGAGGGGGGGGTCAGAAAATTTTTGACAATGGGGAGGGGGGAGGTCAAGAAAAGTTGACGTCAACAATGTTACTTGTTTTAAATTTAATATAACTTTTAAAAATATAGAAAAATTAAGCAGCGTTTGTAGTCCTGTGTTACACACTCGCTTAACATTCAGTATTCTAATTAAACTAACTATATTCCTACTAATTTTGCCACATAAACATTTTGGAAGCCACCTTTTTTTAGGGGGTGGGGGTAATCAAATGTTGACGTAATTTTATAGGGGGGGGGGTCTCTGGAAGTTTGTCAAGTTGTTGACAAGGGGGAGGGGGGAGGTAAAAATCGCAAAAAATTTGTTGACATAAATAAAGGACAGCCCCCTAGTACCAGTGAAATAAAAATACTAGTGATTAGTAAGGTAAACTGCTACGTCTGGTCACTGTAAGCATGAAATCAGGGCTAGCCTTAGGCCGATTGCCCCAAATTGGGCCCGCAATTTACGTTTAGCATTAATAGTAATAGTCGATATTGTAAAAAAAATAGAAGAGGGGCCTCACAAGCATCCGTTAAATTGGGCCCCGCAATAGGTAAGGCTGGTTAATTAAAACAGCAATAACTCAAAAATGTGATTCTCTGAGTTCTGGTCTCGCCTTCATCTGACTATGTTAGTATGTACATCCTTCAATGTTCATACACCAAGATTAATACATTTAAAAAAATCAACAAAAAATAAAAGCCTTAAAATATATTTTTTTAATTTATTGACTAACTTATGTAATTTAAAATTTAGCGAGAGATATAAAGTCAAGTTGTTTTCGATGTAAGCTTTTAAACAAATACAACGATATTAACATGGATGTAAATGTATATATCTATCTAAACCCACATTCTCGCGCGTGATTTAGCGAGACATTATACCCAAACATGGCGAGCAACTGTTGTGGGGTAAAGAAACAGAAGCTTAATAACTCTTTGCCTTCAATTTGTAATGGTAATGTACAACCAGGGCATTCTAGTTATCATAAGAATGGCTATTCCGTAATTCTTCCAGAAATGTGTTATTTTTGTTTTGATGTTCTACATAGTCATCTTCATAATTATGAACCGCCGAGACCTAACCCTCCCTTTACAAATGAGGCCTAGTAAGTATGACCCACTTTTCTTAACAATGTCATCGTATTAATTGTGTAATAACCTAGATTTATCACCGAAATTTAAAAATAAGTACTTTTCCAAAATCATAGCTAAAATTATTTAAAGATTAAGTTCAATTTTTTTAAAGTCTAAATTTAAGCTATGTTTGTTGATATACGGGCTTGACATTTTGGGATGTCTCATTATTGAAAAATGGGGGCGAGCAAGATTTAACTATAAATAATTATGTAGAAATAAGTCTACTGTTCAGCACAAAGAGAATTCCTCCCTTAGGTTAAAAATATTACTTAAACTGTTGTATTTATAAAGCTTGGGTTTCAATTTTGAATTAAATTTTCGTAACTCAAATCTTTAAAGTGCAAATGAAAAAATATTACCCCAAATATTTATTTAAGTCTTAAAACTTAAAGTATGAAAAGTAGTTCACTTTCAGGATTTTCATTTTCTAAAATGATAAATATCTAAATCTATCAATCATCATATTATTCATATTCATAGACATAGTCATTGATGATAGTCACACTCCACTATCAAAACAATAAACACCCTCACCCCTTTCCCTTAATTCAGTTATATAAAGCAGATGTTTACATAATTATGGTTTGAATATTAAAATAATTTTAATGTCTTAGAATTTGTTCATGGCTGGTATTAATTTTATATTTATTAATAATAATCTATACCATTTAGTGCCTTTACTAAAAACACAGTGGCTACGGGACCAAGGGATAGATGCGCTCTAGACAGACTTTATTTTTTTACGGCTGTGATGTGCGCATGCGTGATAGCTGGACTCCGATTTTTTTTTTCGGGGTCCAGCTATAGATATTGCTCCTATCCCTAACCCTAGCTTCGAAAACAAAAAATATGTAATAAAAAGCAGTCCGTCAGCCGCGCATGTGCATCTATCCCTGGACCCCGAAAAAAAAAATACTGAGTCCCGGTCCTTGGTTCTGTAGCCACTGCATACTAAAAAAGCCTTTAGCCTATGTACTAGTTTAATTTAATTCATATACAAAATTATAATTTATGATAATCATTATAATAAATTATAAATATATTACAATATATATTAAGTATATTTTGTATATCTTAAAATATTTCTTTGTTGTTTATATAAGATATAATAATTATTAATTTTTATACTTCTGACCCATCCCAAGCATGGGTACTATTTTGTTATTGAAATATTGGGCTTTAATGGCATATATGACATAAAATAAATAATGACTAATGTAGCATTTTTACATGCCATGTCAGAGGACCTATAATTTAGAAATGATGATTTGAGAATAATTGTGGTTGTAAGCTGTTCTTTTTTATGCTGGCATTACATGGAAGTGTGTATTCATTCCTTATGTAGCATGATAAAAAACCAACTCTTAGCTATGACTCTGAAAAAAAAAATTTAACAGTATTATTCTATCCTAGATAAAGATAAAAATAATAAAAAAATTTGTTACACCAAAATAATAATTTTTCATTTGTAAATTATCATTCACTTCTCTCTCAGTCCCTTATTTGTGACTTGGCAACTTGGAAGGGAAAGGCGGTTACGTGGTTGTATAGGAACATTTTCTCCTACCTCTCTTCATAGCGGACTTCGAGAGTATGCAATTACAAGGTAAATAGCTATTTATTTATATTAAACTTATTTTTTTAGAATTTTTCTGTATTACTTTTAGAATGTTTCTGTATTACTTTTAGAATGTTTCTATATTTATATTATAACACTGAAATGTAAAAAGGCAGCTTTATTAAGCTCTATGTCATGTCAAAAGTTTTTTAGAATAGCATTGTTGTTTTTCACCGTTCTTTTAGCTTTTATTGTTATTCAAATAATTATACGGGTGTTACAAGTCAGAGATATATATATATAATGGAAAAAAATCCATCCCAAACTAATAAGGATACCTAATAATCCATTTTATTATTTTATAAAAAGAAAAACAGCAATTTATTTCTGTCTCTCTCCACAGTGCAGTGAAAGACAGTCGGTTTGACCCAATAACAAAGGAGGAGTTTCCGAAGCTACATTGCTCTGTCTCTCTTCTTACTCATTTTGAGGAGGCTATGGATTATTTAGATTGGGAGGTGGGAGTTAGTGAATAAATGAGAAGCTCGGTCTTTAGAGAAGACGGACAGAGTTAACATAATGAGGATGATGGGAGTAATAGTGAAGTAATGGGCAGAGAAGTGGGCAGAGGTGAGGTGTATCTCTTAATTTGTTAACTTGGCTAGCAGAGATACAGATGTTAGTTATCAAGCAATAAAGTGAATATTGCTTCGGTCTTAGTGGTAAGGAGAGCTGAC
The DNA here is from genome assembly GCA_021962125.1 of Bulinus truncatus. Lineage (NCBI taxonomy): Eukaryota > Metazoa > Mollusca > Gastropoda > Planorbidae > Bulinus > Bulinus truncatus. Next base: position 2,460,984 of record JAGDYQ010000112.1, read on the forward strand.
ATGGTAAAGCGTAATCTGCTTTTTAAAATTTTGGGGAAACCCTTTCATAAAATTATTAGTGCTTCCTTGATGAAAGGTAAATAGCACAGTTAAAAGTATTTTTTTTTCATTGTGGAATCTGTTCAGATGATATGAGATATTTGTGGTTGTAAGTTGTTCTTTTTTTACGCTGGTATTATATGGAATATAGCATTTTGTTTTACACAACATAATCAGATCAGCATTAGGCAACATATGGAATGCTCCATCCAAAATTATGGCAAATGAGTTAAATGAATCGTGTTTAATTATTTCCCTATTATAAGATTTAATAAACTCCAATTACACTAATAGCCTAGATTGTAAATCTGATGTCTTTGGATGATGATAGAGAAAAAAAAATTACAGGTTCCATACACATTTTTTTCTTTCTTGAAAACATTAAATCATAATTTCTAATATTTTTTTACTTTTTTTTTTTGACAGTTGGGCTCACATGGCATTCGCATTGAATTTATCAATGAGAAAGGTCACAAAAAAACAGCAACATACCTCCCAGAGGTTGCTGTAGAACAAGGTGGGTTCACTCTTAGCATAAATACCTCTTGAACAGGTCTGTAAAGTTTTACCATAAATACATCTAGACAATGTCGGTTCAGTCTTAGCATAAATACCTCTAAAGAAAAAGGTTGGTTTAGTCTTTGCAAAAATTTAGAAAAAATGTCTACAAATTGTTCATGATTTCGTGTACGAAAATATCAAACATAAGCTGTTAAATAAAATTCTGCTTTCTCCATTTTTCCTCATGATTATTTTCATTCTAGAATGACTCAAACCATTCTTTATGAAAAATGATTTTTCTATCATTTTATATACTTCCTTGTACAAAAGATCCATTGTTCTACCATTTTTTTAGGCTACTAAACACAATGAGATATTTTCAAGTTATCCTTCTTATCTTTGGACTTTGGATACAAATATAGACTAACTGTATTTATGTAGTTTGGAAATTTCCTAAGTGTCTGGTAGCATGTAGTCTTGACAGTCACTAATTGAACAAGTCTGTTGATGATGACATTGTATCAGTAGACATATTATACAAATTTAACATAATTTCTTTTAAGACATATTTCTTTTTATGTGTGTTTAGAGGAAATATTATTACTAAGCTCTACAGAATATTATTTTTATTGTTACATTCAGGCTGGGATAGAGTGCAGACTATAGACTCTTTACTTCGTAAAGGAGGTTTCAAGGGTCCCATCACACCTGAAGTTCGCAAATCTATACGAATGACTCGTTATCGAAGTGAGAAGATAACGATAGCTTACAGTGACTATGTTGCTCAAAAGCAGAACGGGAACGCATGATGTCACGCCCGCCTCGACCCTAGGCAGCAAGAACAGTACCAGCAGCATGACCACCAGTCCAGCACCACCATTATTGTCATTAGTCTCATCATTACTGTTTTCAGTCTTGTTAACATCATCTTCATAATCATGACCATAGAAGCTTCATTTTAAAAACCTTTAGTATGGAAAAAAGTCAAATATTGTGTAGGCCACCATATTCTCTTGTGCACTGAAGTTTTTGTTCTATGTATGTTAAAACTTAGAAAAAACAATATTAGGAATGGATGTAGTCTTGTAATATTTTTAGAATGTTTTTATGATTATTGCTATTATTATTTTATTGTAATAATGTTGCATACATTTAATTTTAGTTGGATTATTGTGTAATGTCAAACCTAAATAATTGATTACAAATATGAGCATAAAATGATTAAGTGCTTAAGTATTTTAATGGAAAATTTATTTTTAAAGGGAACATGTGCGAATTATTAAAGAGCAGTAACAAAGTTTTTGTTTCTTATGTTATCCATTAAAATAGCAAAGAAATTAAATGGCTTTAAAGGAATAAATAATTATTTTTTTAAAATTTGTTTGGGCATCAGCCGTCTAGACATCTTTTTCTAAGAGAAATGCCGATTTTATACATTTTTCCCATTTTATGAAAGCCTTTTCTTTAAATTTATAGTTAACATTTTTTTATTTCATTATATAGTTCCTTTATTTATTAGATGGGATTTGTTTCATTCTATTCATGATCATATATAGCAAAATAAAAAGCATTTATTTCTTTTTGTAGTGATATAATGCATAGGATCATAATTGTATAACTTTTGGAAATCTAGTGTTGTAGAATCCACACCTCTTTGAAAAAGTCACTGCAACATTATATAAATGTATTAATGTTAAAAATTTACTTTAAAATGACAACATTTTTCTTTGAAATATGATTTACTAATCTACACTAAACAGTTTTTTTTAACTTCTAGAATGAACATACTTCATCACTTTTCTGGAACATCCCTTTATTTTTTTTTAATATCTCAGAAATTATGTTGTGAAAATTTATCCTTGAACAGCCAGTGCTTTTTTTGTGCCGGTACGCACCGGTACGGCGTACCAGCACCTTTTTCAATGTGGGGAAAAAATATTACTTTTCTTGTATACTAACTTTTATTATTAATTTATTATATTATTAATTTGTTAAAATTGAATTATTTTAAAATTGCGCGCAATTAGAATTAAAATATAAAACGCGAAACTGCTTTCCATACACACTCGTACCGGCACCTATTTCGTTTACAAAAAAAGCACTGTGAACAGCTATTTTTATCGTAGTAAATGTATGTTATGCATTTATTTTCTCTTATCAGGGACACAGTTTTCTTTTAAACAGTTCATAAAAGAAATGACTTTTTACATTTGATAGAGTTATGTAACTTTAGCATTAATAACTTAAATACTTTACTTATTTATTTCAATCTTAGAATTATAAGCAAAATTTTTATTTTTTTTACATAAAATAAGGGTAAGTACTACATTGTTTCTTTAGCATATTTATTGAAAGCTCCTTCCTTTAAGATGCATAAATCTGAAAACTAATGACTGAATTTTTGAAAATCTTCAGTTTTAACAACCTGTTTGATTTATTTGAGTTGAAAGCAGAATTAGCTTAGTTAATTTTTGTGTGTGAAATGATCAATGAAAACAAAAGTTATCTCATTAATTAAAAAGCATTACATGATATTTGTATGCATCAGAAAAGCACCATCTATTAGTTGTAATTTTTTTAATATGTTTCTGAGTATAATTGTTTAGTTTTTTTTTTTGTTTTTATCCAATATTTTGATGATTATGGTGGCCTTAGTATACATTGTTGTGAAGTATATGATCTTTCCCCCCAGGGACAATTGTGATCTTGTCATTTTAATGTCCACATCCTTTTCATTTTTTTTTAAAATGTTCTGGTAGATTTTTTTTTACACTTTTTGCTTTTCACAAAGTAATCCTGATACTTTTTTTGGAAGCTAAAAATTGCTGGAAGTGGACGGACTGTACGGCAATTTAAATATACATAAGAATCCTTACCTTCACTGTGAAAACTTTGTTGAGTTGACACTTTTTTTTTTTGCCATATTTAATAAACTAAAAACAGACTTGTAAATTTGTACCATTAGACTTATTTAATAATAAATGAAATAAAATCTCAATGGATCGGCTGAGAACTCTCAAAAATAAGGTACAAAAATTATCAGGTGCTGATTTCTAATCCCAAATAAATTCATGTATATCCAAATCTGATGAACCCTTCCCCAGCACTAATTTAAATCAACATTTTTGTCAAAGTTTACATCATATTATATGATGATTCATATCTTATTATTATTGTTAGGGTTTATTTTAAATTTTTTGCTTTTTCTGGGAAAAATCTTTTTTACAAGTCATCATAATATTTTTTTTGCCATCTTGAGAAATAAATATTGCACATTTTTGTAATCAATCTTTTAAAAATGAATCTTCTTGCATTATGATAAGTGAAATATTGAGATTTTCTTTGTGAAATAACTTCAGGGCGTTTGAGTGGTAAATGTTGTAAGCAATATATCTGGCATAGTTGTGATGTTTTTTACATTTCTAAACTTAAGGTTGACAGGATTGAACAGAGTTGAGCAAATATAATTAATTGCTGTAATGTTTATTTTATTTATGAGATAGAGCAAATGGGTGGATGGTATTTGTGCTATAAAGATTTATTAGGATTTTGTTAATTTTAAATCATGTTTTTTTTAACCTCATGTTATACAACTTTTGGCATTCTGCCATGTTAATTTTTTTGTATCATTATTTTTTTTTTTTTCTTAAAGATCTTGGGTCCATACATAATAATTCTATCTGTCAGGAAAGAGAGAAGAGAATTGCAGCGGTGTGTTGTTTAAATAGCAAAAAGTTATTAATCAATGTGACTAACATCTTTGTTGAGATTACCAAAATTAATCCAGCATTAGTAAATAAATTATGGCAAATTATTTTTTGTTATATTATACCTATGCATAAAAGAGAATATTAATTTCTGGCTAAAAGTATATAAAGCAGCATAGATAATGTAAAAATAATGACAAACAATAAAAAATCAAAACTGCTCTGATAATGTTAATTTTTTTTTTTTTTCGGAGTCCAGGAGGGGGGGGTGAGTATAACTATATTTTAAAGAAGCGTTTTGTGAGATATGATCAAAATTATTCATAGAGGAACATTTGTTTCAACTGGTTTCTATTTGTTATATCTAAGCATTGTGATACCCCATTGGCTATATAATATGTAAACTTAGACTGTCAATGTTTCAAGAAACTCCTCATCATGTGGAATAATTCTTTTCTGTAAGTCGGTTAAGCAGTACACAAATTTTAAGATCATGAAAAGAGTTGTTACAGTCTTTGTCTTAAGGTGGTGCATGTATTTATAATTAAATATTGATCTTCACTTTTGCAACCTGGAATGACTTTTGGTTTGTACCTTACAGATCACCATATTTTTTTTTTATTAGGGCAGTATTAAAACTTTCCAGTCACACACTGTCTAGCCACTGATTTAAAAAAGACCTGTGCAAAAAATACTTTGATTCTCCTCAACCATATCTCCATTGAAGATGTGGTTAATATGTCCTCCATCCAGCTTGCTTTTTTTTATTGCAGAGGGGTGGGATGTGTAGAACAACATGAACATGTTATTTGATAGAGTGTGTATGCCTTTACTGAGTTTTGATATCATGTTTTTTTTTTAGCATGCAAGTGACTTACGAATCAGTGGCAGGAATTTCAATATAATGTGACTATGTGAACGCTTTTATTTTGACACTATATACTCTGGTAGAAAAATGTGTTTTTTTTTGGTGTTTTGAACATTCGGAGATTTTCATATTGTATGCTTTATTGAATTGTAACAATAATCAATTATAATTATAAGAAAAAAAAAAGATGTATTCTTTCAAAACGTTTTTACTTGTCAATTTAATTTATGTTGTGAATGTAAAGTCAATTTACCAAATAATTTTTGAGAGATTGAATCAACGGGATCAATGAAAACTTTCTGCCTCAACTAAGTGTAACACACATGGAGACCACCTATCATTGTTGATATCTTTTGTCTCCTTTTGAATATTTTTTACCTTTGTTAAAGCCATCTGTAACATGGTAATATGAAGACACTGAAGGATTCAAATTTATGAAAGTGATTTTGGGACTGGGGTGGGGGGGGTTCTACTAACCTTGGGAAAAAACTGTCAATAAACTGAATTAAAAAAAAAATGGTATTAAAAAATGTGTACCTAATACTTTGGCTAATTTGCTTACACAAACTTTCTTACACTGATCACTCATATATATATATATTTTTATTTCGTCTTAGTATTTTTTATTTTTTTTACATAAAATTAGTATAGCTAGAGACAGTTCTGTATGATGATCCTATTTATTCTGTGTAAGAATAAATGATAATGATATTCTAATACATGCAATTCTTTTATCTGCACTTACGCATTCAATGCACCATTTCAGTAGTTCTCAAAGAGTGGGTCATGACTTATTTTAAATTTATTTTTAACGGATCGATTTTCCATACATATTTGATTTCAACTCTATTTCTCTATATGGTACAAATGCTTGTTTATAAATCTGCATGGTAAAATAGGAAATCTATGTGTACAATTAATAACACCCTTTTTATTTATCATGTTTTGGTTCATGTGAGGTTGTGATTGTACCAATTTGATGTATAGTTACATTGGGCTATGAAGCATTACATAAATATCGACCGACAGAGAACATTAGGCAGTTGAGCATTGGGTTCTGTAGGAAGTGGACGACTAGATTGTATTAATAAGTTTGTGAAGTTCCTGTAAGGATGAGATGAAATCTCTTAGATACTATAAACCGCGACTGGGACGGTTTTTATGGTGCCCTTCTTTCATCCCCACCATAGTCGATAATGCAATGGCCATGGAGGCACCATGGTAGATATAGCGAGTAGGGGGGGGGGGGGGGGCTTGAGCCCCCCCAGACCAAATCATCAATACATATCTTACTATATAAAGTTCCTAAAAAGACTGTCAAACTGTCTTTTTTCTATATGTGAGGCGCCCCGCCCCCAGCATTTTTTTCTATATGTGAGTATTTTTTAAGTATGAAATTCTTGATTTTATGTGGAAATTTTTATTTTTCGTTGAGGTGATTAGTCACCTGTTAGTATCCAGTACCTTTGTATTTGTAACATTAAAAAGAACCCATCAAAAATAACAACCACAAGTTGGGGCAAATCTAGACAACTTTGACCCGGGGGGGGGGGGGGCAAAACTGTTTTCATTGTTGAAAATTAGTCTTAGAACAAAAAATAAATCGATAATTTAATGATGTCTTACCTAAAATTGCGGTAAAACGGGGGAGGGGGCATGCCCACAAGTAGGTATATATTGTAATGACCCACCGTTTTAATTTTAGTAATATATATATTGTATGTTATAATGAGTTTTTATTATTAACTTTTTAGTACATTTTATTATAACAGCTTATATTTAAAAAAAAATAAATGTGTATTTCCTTTTTTTTTTAGTTTTGAAAGAATTTAAAAAAAAAATTTCACACATTAAAATAATATAATCGATTTGTCAAGTTTTATAAGACTTTAAAAAGTTTCACTATTTCGCGCTCATCTGCACTGGTGAAATGCATTGTTACTAGCAGGCTCGGCCTTTTAGGCCGATTGCTCCTAATTGGGCCCCGCACCAGGGAGGGGCCTCGCAATTTAGATTTAGCATATCACTATCGGTCATGGTTCTTGTCACAGGCTAGAAGAGGGGCATCGCAACCATCCGTTAAATTGGGCCCCGCAATTCGTAAGGCCGGCCCTGGTTACTACTATTTATTTTAATGTATAAGACCTCGGGCTCAATGCGAATATAATCTCACGACTCAATTTTCGCTCAGTATAAACAAATAAAGGTTATTAGCTTCTTAATTATACAAGTCACTAAAAGATTTTCACTCATGGACTCGGAATTATTAAAATCGTGCATTGTGACGTAGAATCTGCCTGTGTTCCAAGTTTGGGTCTTCTCAGTGTCTCACTAAATTAGAACAGGTCTAAAATTCAGTTAGAAGCATGTTACAAGCACTGAGCTCTATATTTAACGTTGTGATTGGTTGAATATTTTTAGCTCGCGGAATTCCCATTTTTTTACACGGAAGTTTACGGATTAAAATGACACACAAACATCAGCAAGTTCCTTTTTTTAATTAAGAAAATTACCGACTTAAGATACACTTTGTTTGTTTTGTTCTGTATGAGATATCGTGGGGATTCGTTAGAATATGTTATATGAAGTAATCCTTTGATTTTTGATAATTGACTTGTTGAAGGAAGTGCTGTTCACTTGTTAGTTCATTTGATAATTGTTTACGACGGTCAGTTCGCGAGATAAATGCTTCTTTAATTTTTAATATATGACTAATATGATGTACAGGTCCAACTAAATGAATATATATTTTTTTTTTTTAAATTAAAGTAGTTTAGGATTTTCGCTACCCATATTTCGGCCCATTTCGTTCGATTCACATAAAGACCTGTGCATTAGGATATTTAAGAACTATTTATCTCGTGGGTGGACTGTGGTAAACAATTACTTTTGATTTGTTTAATCTGAATTTCAAAGAGGGATATTGTTACTTATAAATTTCCTATATTTTTATTTCAGTTTCATTAGAAGCTCACAATAAATGTATTTAAGCCAACTTAAAATGTAAATAAGGCTCTCTGGAATACATTTTCCCCCCGGAACTTTCATTAGCTGAGCCATCATGACAGGTGCTAGTCAAGTAACCTCAGAAACATATATCAGGCAAATGCCTTTTAATGTTCTACTTCACTTGTCACATTTGCTAGACATTGGTAACCTCTGGGAGCGGCTGGCCTGTGTAATTCCTGTTATACCAGCCGACTTGTTTACAGAATCAGGTGATTATGCTCTGAGGTAAGCTTATTTCTTTTTTAGTCTGTTAGATGAATAAATACATTTTCATTAATATTTAATATTTCTGTTTGTAAAAACAAAAATGCTCAAAGAGAGGAAAGAAATGTATATTTAAACATTACTAAGTACTGAAAAAAAAAGGAAGCACATTTTTTATTTAGCATAGATTAGATTATTTTGTTTTTACATTTTCAAAAATATTTATAAAGATAATAAATGATGTGTTTGTAAACATTTAACAGATACAACTATGCTCAGATCCAGAATTTAGCCATGAGAAATCAACAAAGGGGAAAAAGCTGCACAAGAGCACTGTTGGTTGACTGGGGCACTCAGAATATCACAGTGAAACATTTAATAGAGGTAAACTCCACTTGGTTTATTCATATATTTTTTAAACATATTCTTTTTGAATTTGTGTCAAATGAAGCTCAGGCTAGTGAAAAAACTTATGCAAGCGGAAAGACATTTCTTAAATGAACCATGCTATCGAGGGATTGAGAAAGCTAAGTTTTAAGTTTGTAATTAAGAGAGATGCTCACATTTAATGCCTTACTTGGAAAATGGATGGTCATTCTGTATACGTGCTTGACTGTTGACCTGAACACAGAAGCATCTGAAGTAAAATCTTGGGCTTGAAAAACGAGACCTGCATATTATCTGTTGTGGTTCCATAAGAGAGCAATAAATCTCATTCTTGTTATGTTAATGATAATGTGAAGATTATTGTAAATCCCACATTTACACCAAATATACACATGTTTTTTTTCTCTTGTTGAAATTATTCACATTTTGCTTTTTATGTTAGAATAAAAAGTGATAAAATTTAATCTTATATCAGGTACTTAAACGAGCCAATTTAATAGCAGCATCAGAATATATGCAACAGCTTATACTCAGTAAACAACCCTCACAAACAGTTTCTCCATCCCAACCATTATCAGAAGATGCACACAGTAGATGCTCTAATGTTAGCACTGTATCTAGCAATGCCTCAGATTTCAATGTTAGGATTGATCATGAGCAGTACCAGAACGACCATTGTGAAAATGTACAGACACGAAGAGTTTCAATAACCAGGTGAGTCTCTTTTAGCTACATTATGAAAAGCTGTACACATTTTTTCAATTTTTCTTTATATTGCCAGTGATTATAAAAAAAAAAGTTCCCTTAGCCTTAACAGGCCATTGGGGCAGATGAAGTGTAGAATTCATCTGTTTCTATAACCTCGGCACATGAAGGGATTGTGTTTTTAGCACAACGCCCAGCTGCCTTTACTTCCCAGGTACCCATTTAAAGCTGGGTGGACTTGTGGGATGACTTTGAAACTAATTTCACCTGGGAAAATTTCCATGGTCCTCATCGAGGATTGAACCCAGGACACTCAGATTGACAGTCGTGTATCTACACCACTTGGCCACCTGTCCCACTAGCCAGTGATTTTAATGAGTTTATAATTTCAAATATTATAGTTTGGTTTACTACACCTAATGCCTGTAAACCTTTTGTTTTAAAAAAAAATTGAAATCAACATCTTGCCATGTTGAATATCATCACCATGTAGGCCGTATTGAAACAGATTTATATATTATCAGGTTTTTAACACTACAGATGAAAAAATAAAATACAGCCAATAAAATAAAAGAAATTAGTACCAATAACCAAATAAGTTGAACATTTTTTTACACTTTATTAGTATGGCTAAGCCAGATGAGGGAGATTCTGGTCCATCATCCAATGTCAAGCAGTATGAAGATGATAATGTTGAGATACCAGATAAGGAAACAGATGATGATGTTCTCCTAATGAAGGATGTTAAATTTGACGTCCTGAAAAAAATTACAAGTTTGTATTTTAAAACCTTTTAGTTTTATTAGAAGGATTTTGCTATAATTTTCTCAATAAAAAAAATAAAAAAACTTAAATGCATGGATCATAATAGTAGAATACTACATGAATTACATTTTTATATCAGTGTATCTTCTAATAATACATGAATTACATTTTTATATCAGTGTATCTTCTAATACTACATGAATTACATTTTTATATCAGTGTATCTTCCTAATACTACATGAATTACATTTTTATATCAGTGTATCTTCTAATACTACATGAATTACATTTTTATATCAGTGTATCTTCTAAACAAACCGCATCAGAAATTGCCAATTGTGGTTAGATCTTATTTTACTCATTTTATAAACAAAATGTAGAATGCCACTATTAATGCCTGTTTAATTATTGGATCTATTACTTTTCCTTTACAGAACAATACTTTTTGGTCCCACCGATGTTTCATTTCGTTTTTTAATGTCATTATTTTTATAGCAACCCGCAGCCCTCAAATACTTGACTAATATTTACTATTCTGAAATAATCATTATTTTACTAAGTTCTCTGATCTTCTGGGGATAACTGTTGTTAAAAATCTTCTGATCTTCTTGAGGGGATAACTGTTTTATAAGTTTGATCTATTTTTTTTTTCTACACATTCATCTTCACTTGCCTAAATATTTGTGTTTTTTTTTCCTGCTTGCAGATAATTTTGATGACAGAACTGTAAAAGATGGTGGGAACTTAATTGGAAGTGGTGGCTTTGGGACAGTTTTCCTTGGGACATTCAACACAGGGTTTCAGGTCGCAGTGAAACGTTTAAATGACTCAGACGACAGCCAGAGTCAATTTAAAACTGAACTAGAGGTCAGCCAATTGTTTTTTTTATTGGCTCATAAGTTGATTGGTTTATTTTTTTCTTTGAGACTAAGTGAAGCTTCAGTTTTAATCACCAACGAAATTTTCATTGTTATTATTTTGTTAGAATGTTTTCAGAAGTTCCTGAACTAAATCTTGTAATAAAAAAATAGTGGTACACCATCAACTTAGTGTCATCCAAATATTCATTACATATTCCCTGCATATTGTTTTTTTTTTATATGAGGGTGATTCCTGTGTATGTTCAACATTTTAGCTACTCGGGGCAACATTGGAAGAATCTCTCGCTTCCTGGAACTGGACTTTTAGAGGTCTTCACTTCTCTCACTACTAAGAAGAAGTGCACTGTTTTTGAAATACTGGATTTATAGCTGCATTTATATTACACCATGGCTGCATTGGGCCCATGGCATAGAACCTAGCTTTTTATCTTTACACTGTCTTGAAGCTTTTATCAAATATTTAGTACTTCATTTTCAACTATATGGTGAGGTATGTCCACTCTATAGCAGGGATGTCCAACCTTCTAAACATATACCGGATGTAAATGGGGCATACATCATCAATAACTATAGCTGTTTAGCAAATAAAAAAATAATTTTTGTTTTTGTTAAATACAGTTTTAGTTATGAAAATCCTAATTTTTTTTACACATAAATGAAAACGTGTGAAGTTTTAAGCATTTAATCATATGCCTGTGTTTAGAATGCACAGAATAGACTGCATCAATTACCCATAATCCATATTTTACTTCAATCCCTTATACTTTTAAACATGGTACATGTACTACTAACCTGCTATTTATAATTCTGATAATAGTTATTCTTTTGAATCAAGAAATAATTGTATTTAATTCTAAAAATTTTGCCTTGATCATGACTTTATCTTAATTTAGAAAATTTAATTATGTCCCCATAGTCGCCACCCATAGTTTAAAGAATTTCCTGGGATTACAGATAATACATTTTCTTCATGGGGCTGTAGAAATGGAATACTAGATATGTAGTGAAGACTTTTTCAAAAAATAGATCAAGATCTCATCTTTGTAGATTGTGATTCCAATCAGCATTCTGCAGATTATAGGCTCAAATCCAAGTCTAGTCACTTGTGCCTAAGTGTTACCTCTATGGCCACCACAGAATAAAAACTATACAGAATGCGCCACATCAATTCAAATTGCTTTTTCTAAAAGCCACCTTAGTCGTGTTTTTCAAGGGCTATACTAATAAAAAGGAAAAAAAATCCACAAGTGGCGTCATTTTTTAAAAGTCGTTATTAAGTGACATATTTAATAGCAATGTGCTTTCTGTATGATATTTATTCTGTTGTAGAGGACTTTTTAAACATGCGCTTTCTGTATGAGATAGCCATTGTAGATTAGGCTATAGTGAGTGTGTAGAAAGGGCAGATTTGTCTCCATGTACCTGGTATGCATTATGGAATCAGGAGATAAAAGTATCATCCTTATGGAGACACCATAAAATTAGAGGAACTTATAAGATTCAAAGTTTTCTCCATAATTTAAAAAAGAAAAGTCAAATTGTTAAATTTTGTGTTTGATTTAGCTATTTTGTTTTCATGTCTTGGCAGACTCTGTGTAAGTACATACATGAAAACCTTGTTCTGTTGTTGGGCTACAGCGTTGAGGGGCGCAACCGTTGTCTTATCTACCAGTATATGTGTAATGGCTCTTTGGAGGACAGGCTGGCTTGCAGCTTTGATACACCGCCCCTCCTCAATAACTTACGATTCAAAATTGTTAAAGGTTACAACTTCACATTTTTCAACATTTTTTAAGTTAATTATCATTATTCTTTTTATGAGATTTTTATCATTTTAATGATTAAATTATTTTATTTCTAAGAATCTGTCATAATTATTATTTAACTAATGTTTTTCAGTCTCTTCTGATAACTTTATGGGTTTCACTACAAAATAACATAGTCTTTTGCTAATGTTTTGCGGATACAGCTAGTAATTTTATAATTGGCTTTTCTATGTTTCATTTTAGGTACTGCTAAAGGAATAGCATATCTTCATGAAGGAAAATTAACTCACAGGGATATTAAAAGTGCCAATATTTTACTGGATTCCAACTTCAACCCTAAAGTAAGTGTTGCAAAAAAAAAAAAAAAGATTTTTATCTACAATGTACCTGTGACTATTGCTAAAGCAGACAAAATTAATGACTAAATAAACAAAATTGAAGAAATTAAATTAAATTTCGCATATTTAACTGCTCACAATATTCTTTAGTAAAACTTGCTGATTAGAAGCATATTTCCTTTAAAACAAAATACCTTACTACAGTAGATGTTAACTGCATTATTTACCATGCAAAATCTGTTTAATAACTAAACCATTTCTACACTAAATTCTTTTAATTAATTCAAGTCTTTGCAACAGGAAGGTATAGTCAAGAACTAGAAAATTGTCTGCTGCATTTTACAGCACACTTGAACTGTTATGAAAATTCGTCTGCACAATTATGATAAATTTTAGGTATTAAAACAATTGTACAAGAAGGTGCATTCCTGTGAAAATCACTTCAGTTTTTCTGATGTTTTATGTGCATAGCCTAAGTAATTTTTGCTCATTATTTGAAAGAGCTTCCTAAAATCTGCACCGAAAACTTTAAAATGTTACAGGTGACCATTATTTTATTAGTCAAATAATGAACATTTTTAACACATATTCATGGTAAGAACTAAGATATTCTGGAAATTGTGAGTTTTATAATTTTTTTTCTTCAATGTCCATTGACAATAATTTGCTTGTTAATGGATTATAGTTTCTTTCATACTGTTCTGTACCTATTGAAAAATAAAGTAACCATCATTATTCTGCAGTAAAATTATTGTGTGCTTCAACCAAATCCAATACAACTATTAACCATTGTTTACTATTGGTTCCTTCATGTAAATTTCTAGTGATCCTCATTGTGACAAGTAACAGTTTTTATTTTGAAGCTGTTAAATTTATTAAATCATATATATAAAAAAACATCTTTATTTGGCATTCTAAATTATACATATTTATATACATGTATTTAGCTATCCATTGACTGTCTTCAAGATGTTACGTATCTTGTGCTTGTTCTGATTTAACAAAATCATACAGATGTCTGGTGTTGTTTAAATTTCGTGCTAGTAGAATACTTCAAAAAGCCCGAACTTGCTGGGGAATAAAAGAATTATGACTGTTTCTGGAGCCCATTTATCCTCGAAAGAAATATATAAGCTTTAGCACATATAAAACTCATTCAATTCATTCATTAATTATTTTTTTAAGTTCCATTTGTTAAACTTTCATCACCATTACTTCAGTATGTTTGTGATCGTGAATAAGCTGAATTACTGGAATTTGTAGTTTATTCACTCAAAAAAGAAAACCCTTTTTTTTGTCTGTCAAAGCAAATCATAACGCAATATCACTGGGCATTTCATCAATATATTTTTATTACCCACAGAAATGGAGTGTTATAACTTTATTAACAGCCATTCTTTCAAGCAGTAGAGGCCTTAGGGATTGTCATCTAGGGTAACTTTCCTAGGCCCTGTGTTTGATGGGGGCTCTGTGATATGATATATAGCCAACATGACATGCCCTCTGCCCATGATATATAGCCAACATGACATGCCCTCTGCCCATGATATATAGCCAACATGACATGCCCTCTGCCCATGATATATAGCCAATATGACATGCCCTCTGCCCATTTTATGACATTCACCATGAGCATCTATTAAACTATTTTTTATATCCTTTTTTGCTGCCTTGTTTTTTAATAAAGCACCATGGTGACCAGCATCTAATGCTTTTTCTCAAAAAGTTCTATACACAAATGCCATTGGTCATCTTCATCACCACACCATACACAGAGGCATACCTAGGGTGGGGGGGTCCTAATTCAAAAGTCCCCCCGGGCCCCAGCTTGAGGAGGTCCCCCACCCCCAAATTTTTTTTTACATTAAATATTAAGTGCATTATCTCATGTCATGGTGTCGAATGTCAAAATGCAGGAGCCCTCAAAGAGACCGGGCCCCTAGAGATCTAGGTTCGGCAATGACCATACAAATATACTGATAGTTATCTTCAAGGTATTTCTCTAAAAGAAAGGTCACCCAAATATCGCTTGTGCATGGCCACATGTTTCTGAAGTATAATATTCCACTAGGAAAATTAGAAGATAATTCAATTTCCTATATTATTTAACACATTATTTCCCAATGGTTTTGGTGCCAAGCCCCAACTTAGCTTTTCGGTCTCCCTATGTGCTATATGCACATTACATCAAAAGCGCCCAGCTTTTAAACTCCAGAAAAGCTAATTTTCAATTCAGGCCTAGTAGCTACTTTTTACAATAAAATTATTATTTTTTGGATTTTCGTTCAGGTTGGAGATTTTGCCACTGCCAGAGTTCTACCACAGGGTGCAGCCACTGTCACCATGAAGGCCTCCGTTGTCATAGGAACGCATTCATATCTAGCACCAGAAGCTTATTCATTTGTAATTCATCCTGCCCTGGACTGTTTCAGCTATGGAGTTGTTTTGTTAGAAATCTTAACAGGTTAATATATTTTTTTGGTACTACTATTCATTTCATAACGTTAAACTATATTCCTCATTCATGAACCCCTGGAAAGTCTTAGACATCATTGGTCATTCTCTTCATAGTTGAAATAAATATGCTGCTGGGTAAGTTAACTGACATGTGAAGACCAATCATGTGTCAGACATCTTATTAATGAATTTTAATGATTCTGACACTTGTCAGCTTTTGGTTGAACGATGAACACTCTCAATTTAAAATTATGTAATGGCCAAATTCTTAAAAGCTTTGCATTGTTCATTTATATATATTTAAAAAAACCTTTTTAAAAAAAAAGCTTTTATAATTTCAAGGCTAATTTTTCCTATTATAAAAATTACTAAAAAGTTTTTAGCTTTTTAATTCTACAAGATTTGAATTCATGGACTCAAAAATTATTATAATTATGTATTGTCATGTAGAATCATGTATTGTCATGTAGAACCATGTATTGTCATGTAGAATCTACATGTGTGCCTAATTTGAGTCTACTCACTAAAATAGAAAAAGTCCAAAAAGTGAGTTACAAGATTTGAGGACAGACAGACCCACAGAAAGGGAAACTAATTAAAAGCTTATAAAAATATGAAGCATTTTCATATATTTATCTATTAAGCATTTTAAATATCAGAACTAGGAGCGACCGATATGCCTTTTTACCGATAGTCCGATACCGATATTTTCCCCCAGCATTTTTACAGATACCGATATTTTCTTTTTAGGGGCTGTCCATTATTTATGTCAAACAAATTTTTGGCGATTTTTACCTCCCCCTCCCCTTGTCAACAACTTTACAAACTTCCAGAGACCCCCCTATAAAATTACGTCAACACTTGATTACCCCCCCCCCCCAAAAAAGGTGGCTTCCAAAATGTTTATGTGGCAAAATTAGTAGGAATTTAGTTAGTTTAATTAAAATACTGAATGTTAAGCGAGTGTGTAACACAGAACTACAAATGCTGCTTAATTTTCCTATTTATTAAGTAATTATATTAAATTAAAAAAAGTAACATTGTTGACGTCAACTTTTCTTGACCTCCCCCCTTCCCTTGTCAACAATTGTCAAAAATTTTCTGACCCCCCCCCCCCCCCATTTTGTTAACGTAATTAATGGACAGTCCCTTAAGCAACAACAATGCCAAACACGTGTTTTTCTCATGCTGTATGCCGTATGTCAACCCATGTTCACATATTTTATAACACTTCGCCCACGCGTGTCTTGTTTACCCCCCCCCCCCAAACTTCCCATCCCAAAAAAAAATACACACAGATGTTCACTAATTGTATCATTCAAGGTCATACATTAGAATTAAGAAATGCCAATCCTATTGTTTCAAGGTCATATCTCTGATGTAATTTTATGTAGACTTGACAGTTTCTGTGTACAGGTTTTTTTTTCCTTTTTTTTTAAATCTTGTCTGATCTAGTTATAGAATTGGGTTATTTACTGATTTTTTTTTCTGCAACTCTGTTGTGAAAAAAAAACAATGTATCGGCAGCCAAAAAACGGTCGGTCCAATAGTTAACCCATAGTGCCAATATCGGTTCTACTATCGGTCGTTCCCTACAACAATCGGCCGATCCGATATTAACCGATAGTGCCAATATCGGTCCGATACCGATCCAATTATCGGTCGCTCCCTAATCAGAACTATAAGTTATAAGAATCATAAGTTCAGGTAATAGAACTGTGTGAGGTGTAGAATTGCACTTCTCCCCCACCAACCCCAGTTCACCGGGTCAAGGTTGCAGCCGCTATATTGAATCGTTTTGTCAACGTCGCCTTCCCCCCCCAATCGTTTCACTGACGTTCTTCCCCCCCTCCAAACGTTTCGGTGACAGACATCGTCGTTTTCCTTCCCCCCCAAACGTTGCACCAACGTATTCGCCCCAACCTTATAAAAGACGTGAATAGTGGTAGTTGAGTTTAGTAAGGCGCTCTGAGTTAGTAAGGTGCTGACAGTCATAGTGTAGATAGTTCTAAGATTCTAAGAGTTAGTTGTAAACTTGTAGTGACATTTGTTTAAGTAGACATCATTAGACAAAGGACTTATATTGTATATACATATATATATATATTAACCTATGTTTAGAAACAATTAAAGTTAGATCTGTTGTGTTCATATACCAAGCTTTGGCGTTGATATATTTATTAGTTAGAAAAGTTAACGTTACATATTTGAAAATAATAACGTAACAAACTGTAACACTGATAAAATATTTAAATCAAACAAAAGAACCAATCAGACAATGTTTGGCTAAAACTTTTATCCATTCAAAGAACAAAAGAACACAAACGTATATCTATTAATTGCTCATTTATGTTTTATATACATGTTTTATGTTTTTGTTTTATATGCTGTTAACTAAAATGAGTTTGACTGTTAGATGAAATCTTTTATTTTTTTGGTTAAAATTGTTCATTTAAACTATTTATGTTCTTGGACTTGGGGTTGTCATTCTTTGTTTTTAAATAACTATGTCCATTGATCAAAGGTTTATTGATTTCTCAGGACTCCCTGTGATTGATCATAGTAGAGAAAATCCTGATTTAAAAATACATGTTCAGGAATTCTGTGCTAAAGATGATGATGGACAAGCAGAGGGTACCATCCACAATCTTCTGGATCAAAAAGGAGGAAGCTGGGACACCACAGTGGTGGACACCTTGTATTCCATTTCCTGTCGGTGCTTGGAAGAGTCCAAGCCGAAACGTCCTAAAATGGAATCTATTCTTGCAGAGCTGGAAGCACTCACCATAGATGATGCTGAGTCCTAGGAAGGAGAATTAATATACGTTTATTTACAACAGTTATAAATTGTATTTATCAATGATACTATTTGTATGTTTTCCCCCCTTTTAATCTAAAAATGTTTATTTACTTGAGATAATGATAAGCATTCAATTTAATGCATTGTGCAAGCTTATGATCAAAAATATATTGAATAGCAATACGTTATATTGAATAGCAATACACCATATATTGGATAGCATTATATAATGGATTTCTTATGTGAGAAAGTTTCTCTTCTTTTTGTTTTTCACTCATTGCCATATTCTGTAATTTAATAAAATGATATGACTGTTTTTTTTTGTAACTCTGCATGTGTTTTTTTGTAAAGTTATTACAATTTTTTTTTGTAAAGTTATTACAATTTTTTTTTGTAAACTTATTACAATTTTTTTGTAAAGTTATTACAATTTTTTTTGTAAAGTTATTACAATTTTTCTTTGTAAAGTTATTACAATTTTTTTTTGTAAAGTTATTACAATTTTTTTTGTGCATGTAAAATTGTCTGCCAAAATTTTTCATTGGTTTCTCTATGGCATAATATAAAAAAATTAGTGCCTTTCGTGGAAATTACAATAATCATAAATTAGTGTTGACAATAATTATAAATTAGTGCTGACAATAATTATAAATTAGATTTGACAATAATTATAAATTTGTGTTGACAATAATTATAAATTAGATTTGACAATAATTATCAATTAGTGCTGACAATAATTATAAATTAGATTTGATAATAATTATAAATTTGTGTTGACAATAATTATAAATTAGATTTGACAATAATTATAAATTTGTGTTGACAATAATTATAAATTTGTGTTGTTTTATGACAATGCATTTGTTTAAAGGATAAAAAACAACCATTAGAGAAGATTTCCTGTCAGCTAAAAAAAAAACTAGTGAATTGTCTAGTGGTTGTAGGGAAATGTCCAATGGTTGTACTGTTAGCAAGTAAACAATGTTGGCACACAAAGTTACCTGTACAAAAGTAATATCTGTCCCTGAGATTAAAACATGTTTGATTTTAATGAATTTTTTTTTTTGTTGATTTAAAATGCCTTTGATTATTTTTTTTTGTAAATGATGTCTGATTTTGAAAATTTTAGCCTTTGTGTCAGGAAGGTTTTCATATTTTGTTAAGTCAGGCACTATTCACACAAAAGGCTGATTTTGGACAGATCATCATAGACCTAGGCACTTTCACATAAAAATAGTATTGGTATTTCAATATAATTCCCATATTTTCACTTATTAATATACTCTTACATGTTTTCTTTTGAAATTTTCAGAACATTAGTCATAACCCTTTGCCGCATAGTTCTTCATTTAGATATATTAGTGTCAGCCTTATTTAAAACTTTAATTATAAAATTTCAAGGCTTTCTTGTTTGCGATTCCTAGGCATTTTGCCTATTTGAAAAGACAACCCTGGTCACTGAATAATATAACAAGCTGTGGCTGCTAGAAACCTGTGAACTCCTAATTCACTTACTTTGTGATTTACGCTTTGATATATTTCACCTATTGCACTGATTAATATTTATATTATAAGCAATTTATGATTTATTCTCGTTTATTGTTCATCAAGTAGACAGTTCATTAGCCTACCATTGGAACTCACCACTTCATTGCTATTAT
Source organism: Bulinus truncatus (assembly GCA_021962125.1). Lineage (NCBI taxonomy): Eukaryota > Metazoa > Mollusca > Gastropoda > Planorbidae > Bulinus > Bulinus truncatus. The sequence goes on from JAGDYQ010000112.1 coordinate 2,481,072, forward strand.
TATATGCGGTTACTAGGACTGAAACATTCTTTTTTTTTCTTCACAATATAAGTGGGTTGTCATGCAGTTTAAAGCACTTGACTTTTGACTTGCGGTGTCCTTGGTTTGAACTTGACTGTTGGCTTGAGGGGGTCCTTTGTTTGATCCTCAGTGAGAACTGCATTTTCCAGGTCGTGTTGAAAGTCCCCAAGTCCACCCAGCTGTAAATGGGTACCTGACTTTATGTTGGGGGAGCAAAGGCATCTGGGTGCTGTGCTAACCACTCAATCCCTCAAAATGCCTTGGCAATTGAATCAGATGCATTCTACACTTCTAGTTAGGGGCTTAAGGGAAGTTAGTTTTACCTAATAGACAATGGAAATAGTACAATAATAACAGCATTGCGTGTAAATAATGGGGCTAAGAGTGGTGCAAATCAGGGACGCAACCAGTATGTTGAAGTTGGTAGGGTCCAAAATATTAGGGAAGATGAACATTTGTACGTATTAAATATTTGGTATGTCTGCCCCCAAATTTTGGTAGAGTCGAAAACCAGTGGCTGAATTTTAGGTAGGGTCCGGACCCGCACGACCCGTACATCGGTTGCGCCCATCAGGCCCGTAGCCAGGTCAAAGTCAGCAGGGGGGCACCAATACCCAGCAAGGGGGGCATCTTTACTTTTTCTTTCATTTTTCCTCTTTTCTTCTTTTTTCAGCGGGGGGGGGGCACTTCACACCTAGCGGGAGGGCACGCCCCGCCCCCCTTGGCTACGGGGCTGGCGCCCATGGTGCAAATGTAGTTTTTTTTCCTTCTGGGGTAAAAGTGTGAAAATGTGTGCTGTTCACTGTTTAACATACCATAATCTCCTTTACCAATCTGTCTTATATCAGAAAGGGAATGGTTTACACAACTGAGTCAGCTGGCTGGCACAGTAGTATGAAATAAACACACTTGTTTCAATCTGTTTCATTGTTGTTGTTTTTTTAATTAAACATTGTTAATATTTCAGTGACAAATGTGTCACACAGGTTTTAAAAAATGTGTTTAGTTGGTACGTAAATAACTTCTAATGTTGTAAGCATATTTTTTAATTCAATGGCGGGAACATGGGGAAGAACTCTGTTTGCTAGTGGCGTCTGGTGAATCCTTGAATGAAGCGTGAACTTAGATACGTAAATAGTGTGACACCCCATACACTTAGCGTGCACAGGCCCGTAGCCAGGTCAAAGTAAGCAGGGAGGCACCAATACCCAGCAAGGGGGTATTTTCTCATTTTAGTTACTTTTTGTTTATTTTTTTTTTCATCTTTTTAAGCGGGGGGGGGCAGTGCCCCCCCCCCCCCTTGGCTACGAGGCTGAGCGTGCAGCTTAATATATTCAGTCAGTATTCCATTAAAATTTCCCTGTAATCATAAGTGGAGATAAGTCAATTGATTTTTTCTTCAATACATAAAATTACCTTTGATATTAAAGTATGACTAGCATATACCTCGGAATCAGCACATTTTTTATCACAAACATCATGGGGTTATTTATTTTTGGTGTGAGTGATGCATTATGTCTTATTATGAAAATATTTCCACAAGCTGGACAGTTTGAAGGGAGGGAAATGAAAGTAGGAATAATGCCCCCCCGCCCCCTTTTTTTGTCCTCTCCCTCTCAGAAGAGTACAAGGAAGAAAAAAAAACTCCTTTGACCTAAAGTCGATGATTGGCAAGTAGAGAGCAGATGGACTTTAGGTTGACCGGCTTCTTCTCACCCCCACCCGCCAAAAATCGCCCCCCACGTGCTTTGTCGCACAGTCAAACTCATTAAAGTATTCTCTGAAAATTACCGTTAAGTTTTAAAAAAAGATATACTTAGTGAAATACAATATCAATAACAAACACTTTGTAATATTTTAACGAATCAATCATTCGAATTATATCTTACTCACAAAAAAAAAACATAGCATTGGATCAGCTCATGGCTGCATTATTCCCCTCAAACTACATTACCATCCATCCATTATCTATCTATCTATTTATCTATCTATCTATCTATCTATCTATCTATCTATCTATCTATCTATCTATCTATCTATCTATCTATCTATCTATCTATCTATCTATCTGCAGGTGCCAAAGCTGTAGCTAGCTATTGTGCCGCCATGTGTGAGTTAGACGCCCTATGTCAGGTACCCTTCCTACACTTCTGCCCCCACATAACGACTTTGCCTCAATAATAAGTGAAAGTGACGAACTCATTTGCCTCATTAATTGATGGAATCATTTATCTGTGTGGTATATTTCACCTTGCACATACAATGTCAGCTTGAAACCCATCTTGTATTTGCTTGGTGGCCCCCCAAGTGATGTGATTTAAAAAGCAGGAACTACGCTTCCTGATGTTATGAAAGCTGGTGACGGTCCAGACATTTAAAGTAAACGTAGGGCTCAGGAAGACAAAGTAAAGGCGGTAGTTCAAACCTTATCAACGGAAAAATATATTCCCGGTAATTTATTTTACCGCTTTAAAACTCCTCGATGAAAACACGTCAAACATCACTCACATGTCAAAAATCAATCACATGCCAAACATCAATCACATGTCAAATATCGATCACAAAAACAAACAAATAAGGCTTACTGTACAGGCCGTACCAGTGGGGTAGCGATCTTAACTCGCGCCCGGGGCACAATACCTTTTTAGTGCCCCCCCCCCAACCATCCCACATTCGAAAACCATATAATATATGTAAAATATACCATTTGTGAGTCGCGCCCGGGACATGATGCCCCCCCCCTTGCCACTCCCCCTCGCTACACCACTGGGCCGTACACAATCCTATATTACATTTCATTGAACAACGCTAGACAGATCCATATTATTCAATGTGCGGTTAGTTTATGCATTCACGTAATCTCATCTAACAATGTAACACGAAAAACAACCGCAGCTGGCTAGATATAGAAAGGGTAGGCGAAGTAGGCCTCTCTCTGTCTCACGTACGAGCAACGTTATGGAACGATTTAAATTTGTTTCTCGAGGTACAACTGTATCAGCCCAGTAGCGTGAACATTTTTGCAGCAGGAGCCAGGCCAATAGCAGGCGGGGGGGGGGGGGAGGGGGTGGTGGTCAGACTAAATATTACTAAGTAGAGCAAAAAAGCAGAAGGGGCCAGACAAAACGTGGGGGGGGGGGTGCGGGCCCTAGCCCCCTCCCCCAGCACGCTACGGGCTGGCACTGTATATATATATATATATATGCATTTTAATTCCTTCCATAACGTGTGTGTCGTTGTATTTGAGAAAGGAGAGGCACAAGGAGATTAAACGATTTATACATGCATGGAAAAGAAAAAAGGTAAAACACGTTTGTATTAGAGACACACGCGCGATTCTAATATAAACTCAGTGTAAGTTGACGAGACTATATAACCGTTTAGCCTTCCGATTCTCTCCCGTAGGTCACAGTCAGATCTATGCCCGGGGCTGGGCGGTACCACGGCCGCCATGTTTTCATCCTGGCTCTCACGTCGCTGAAGAGTAACCATGGCAACGTCATGAAGACAACTCTGGAGTCAGCCATGATTCCTGCCACACATTGAAGGATGTACCTGAAAGTAAAAAAAAACAAACAATTTTCCGTAAAATCAGTAAGGAAAGTGTGTTATTAATGACCATAGTGTGACCAGATATTTCTGACGTCAACCTCGTAGGAGGTATCACTAGTAAAGCAGAATAGATGCGCCCCTTCCACTATATGTATATATATATATATATATATATATATATATATATATATATATATATATATATATATTTACTATTAAGCCCGGCGTTGCCCGGGAAATCTTGGTGTCATGTGACATCCCTTCGTCATCAATTTAACTGCTGCATTTTTTACATACGATTAATTAGGTCATATTCACTGAGGTAAAGATATGGGTGCTATGCTAAATTATGCCATCTACCTAATGATGAGCGTCATTTTGAGGGGGGCTCTGGTTATTGTCATGGGCGTGGGCTTAAAACAATGGTCATTTGCGGGGAGGGGGGTGCTTGGGCGATTTTCATTTTGTTTAAGTGCGAACTCTAAGGCCGCTACTGTTTATATAACAGACATAAATCACACAATCCACTTCTCTATGCGACATATATAAAACCCTACCTACTCTCACGGTACCTAACGCAATCTCCGATGAAATATTGCATTGTGTCTTCAACTCACGCGTTATATGAGAACGGTATCTAACGAAAAGCTCCGATGAAATATTGCATTGTTTCTTCAACTCACGCGTCACATGTAAACGGTATCTAACGAAAAACTCCGATGAAATATTGCATTGTTTCTTCACAGTAATCTATTGCTTAATTAGTTCTAGTCATATTTCACAAAATGACCTTTGTAATGATCTTTCTGTGATCTATCGGACATGAGCCGGCTAGGAAAAGGGGTGGGGGGGAATGCTGTTAGAACTTCGATTTTGTCAGCAAGGAACAAGGTAGGACAATCTTAGCACTAAATCGTGGTCCTAGACAAAAATGATTGAATAGCTGGGGCTGTCATTTAAGGCCTTATAGTTGGGGTTGTCATTTAAGGCCTTATAGTTGGGGTTGTCATTTAAGGCCTTATAGTTGGGGTTGTAATTTAAGGCCTTATAGTTGGGGTTGTCATTTAGGGCCTAATAGTTGGGGTTGTCATTTAAGACCTAATTGTTGGGGTTGTCATTTAAGGCCTAATAGTTGGGGTTGTCATTTAGGGCCTAATAGTTGGGGTTGTCATTTAAGCCTAATAGTTGAGGTTGTAATTTAAGCCCTTGTAATTGGGGTTGTAATTTAAGGCCTGATAGTTGGGGTTGTCATTTAAGGCCTAATAGTTGGGGTTGTAATTTAAGGCCTAATAGTTGGGGTTGTAATTTAAGGCTTAATAGTTGGGGTTGTCATTTAGGGCCTAATAGTTGGGGTTGTCATTTAAGGCCTTATAGTTGGGGTTGTAATTTAAGGCCTAGTAGTTGGGGTTGTCATTTAGGGCCTAGTAGTTGGGGTTGTAATTTAAGGCCTAATAGTTGGGGTTGTAATTTAAGGCCTAATAGTTGGGTGTTGTCATCTAGAGCCTACCTGAATATTTTTTTCTAACTATTTTAAAAGGGGGAGCGAATATTTTCAAGCAGCTGCTGTTACAAACTGTATTTAAGACATCTTCCCGCGTTTAACCCCCACCCCCTTTCTCATACCCCCACCACAACCTCCTTGTTTATCTCTACACCCCTCTCCCCCTCTCCTCTCCAATTGGAATGGACGAACGATGGACTGACACGCACAGGCAGGCTTGTTAGTAAAACCAATCGCTCGTGACGTATCCGCCGGACATCCATTTTTCCCCTTCCCCCATGAGATTAATTCCTCGGACCAGGCTAGATGATAACTGAGCGGCCGTGCCTTATCATACGACACCGTTTACCAGTACACCTGGATGACACGACGTGATGTATGTTTCCAGAGTATGTTCCAACGATATAAAAGGAGATGAGTTTTAGTAATCGGGGAGCAGTACATCCCCTTGCGGGGACAGGACTATACGCGCATTCCCCCCCCCCCACACACACACACTCCGAGGGGTCCACGTCATACGAGTCTGTTTTAGACTCCCGACTCTAAACTTCCTTTAGAGTTATTTGTATACTAAAGATTTGCCTATTGTAACTTAGCGGCCCAGCTAAGAGTTCTTTTTAGAACTATATGTTTATATGTATCTGCTTTGAATAAAGTCTAAGTGTTGTTAATCGCACCCGACTTGAGTCGTTCTGTATTGTATTCGTCACGTGGCTGTATGCAAATATAAATTATTGACCTCACGTATTCAGTTCAGAACTAGATTACCCACAGACAAACGACTATCACAGAGCCCTACAAAGGCGAGATTATGATAGCTGCCTTTGAAGCGGTTTTCCCTAGCGGCTCTCAAATTATCGTTGACCAGGAATCCAAATATACTTTTGCCTAGTGCAGGGGTGGGATAACTTTTCAAAACGCTGACCACATTTGATTCATCAACTGACCGAGGAGCTAGAATAAAATAAGATGGATAGAGTGTTTATAGGAATTAAGAAACATACATTGTTTATGTCATTGATGTAAAAGAGTTAAGATTAAAAAAGGGCGGGGACAAAGCCAAACGGCTTGACAAGGCCTGACCCCCCCCCCTTCCAGAAATGTAGCCTACTTTGCATAGTGCCCACAAATGTATCATTGCATAGTGCCCACAAATGTATCATTGCATAGTGACCACAAATGTATCATTGCATAGTGACCACAATGTATCATTGCATAGTGACCACACATGTATAGTGACCACACATGTATAGTGACCACACATGTATAGTGACCACACATGTATAGTGACCACACATGTATAGGGACGACACATGTATCATTGCATAGTGCCCACAAATATATCATTGCATAGTGACCACAAATGTATCATTGCATAGTTCCCACAAATTTATCATTGCATAGTGCCCACAAATATATCATTGCATAGTGACCACAAATGTATCATTGCATAGTTCCCACAAATGTATCATTGCATAGGGCCCACAAATGTATCATTGCATATGACCACCAAATGAATCATTGACTGTACCTTCTAAAGAATAATAACCGCACTTACACGAGACACCCACTTACTGAGTTATGCGATCAATGTTGACGACCAGCTCCAGGAATATAATAGTGAAGAGAGATTCACACAGCAGGGACACGCCCACTCCCGTGACGTAGGCCGAAATCTCGTCCACTTCCGGCCCGCGGCTAACGAGCTCTACTTGCATCCCACTCGCCGACTTGAAACCTCTCGTGAATCTTTGCCGCCTTTTTACCACGGCGAAGACCACGAGAGCCAAGGCCAGAGCGAGTGGAACTATCGTGTCGATAGATCGGAATATGACGTAGTTATCTGGTAGAAAACAATCATAGCCTATTGTTGTTAATTTATGAATGTGGACCATTGATGGAACAGTAACAAGTGAGGCGATCCAGGGCAGCAGGATAACGACCGCGTTAAGTATTCTTGTACTTAAGTTGGTTAGAATATCGGGCATCTTTATATCCATGACTTGGAAAATAAAGACTACGATCATTGTGACCAATATCCAGTTACCGATGAAGTCCTGCAACATGTGAATGTTGACGTATGCAGATAATAGCGAGCAGTCAAACTTAGCATTGAAGTACGTCGACAAAAGGATGGGAAACTGTATGATACACTCCGTCAGATGGAGGCAGCACGTGCTAATGATGAGCTTATTGCGCATGCGTGATCGGAGCTCATTTGAAGTGATGATGGCGAAAAGCTGCCAAAGGTTCAGTAATGTTCCCAGAAGAATGAATACAGCTACTGATGAGAGTATCGTTATCTGGAGGTGCCGAACAAGATCAGGCAGCTCACGAGACTCAATTGTGTTTGAAAAATTTGAATAATTCATAGTTCTTTATTGATGAGCCTACATTGAGAAAAATAAAGTTTAAAAAGTATTTTAAGGAATTTTGATGTTTGTCAAATCTGATTTACAAATCTGTGAAGAACTACTGATTTCCCAATTTGTAAAGAACTATTGATTTTCTCGTCTGTAAAGAACTACTAATTTTCAAATCTGTAAAGAACTACTGATTTTTAAATCTATAAAAACTACTGATTTTCAAATCTGTAACGAACTATTGATTTTCAAATCTGTAAAGAACTATATATTGTTATGACCCACTCGGTGCGCACCGTACAGTCTACATAGTGAACGCGATGACGCAGTAGAGACAGTGACGTAAGAAGCCGGCAAGAGAGTGGCCATGTTGCCGTTGTTGTTGTTTTTATAGATATTAGTAAATACTCTTGGAATCCACGCCGGCCTGTGTTATGTTTTGATTTTATAAACAGAATTTTAAGAGTTATAACATTGGTGTCAGAGGCGGAACAGTCTTACAATGTCCGGTAAGAAATTAAACAAACTTTTAGTTAGAGAGTTAAATAAAGAGTTAGAAGAAAGGGACCTTCCAACTATCGGCAACAAACAACAACTGTTTAATAGACTTCATGAAGCTCTTATTGATGAGGGGATGGACACGGAGAGCCACGTTTTTACCACGGAAATCGGGCACTTAAGAAAAGAAATGAAAGAAGGCCGGAATGAAATGAAAGAATTTCATTTAACATTATGAAGTGAAGTAGAGGACATTAAGAAAGGTTTTAAAGGTGACACCGAGAAAGCAAAGATTGAATTACCAAAAGTGAAAGTAGTGAATGAAACGACAACAAAAGAAAACATGACTCAGAGACAGACAAAGTTAATCATTGAAGCAGACTTAGACAAGCGGCCAGTTTTATCTGAGGATGTGGTCATCCATGAAGTGGTACCTGAGGATGTGGTCATCCATGAAGTGGTACCTGAGGATGTGGTCATCCAGGAAGTGGTACATGAGGATGTGGTCATCCATGAAGTGGTACCTGAGGATGTGGTCATCCACAACGTGATACCTGATGATGTGGTCATCCAAAACGTAGTGCACGAGAAGGAACTAATCCAAGAAGAGTCGCCCAGCGATCTGATCCCCTGTGAGAATGATCGGTCTGCAGAATGTCTGAAAGCTTGTTGCAACCGCTGCCCTGGTTACCTTGAATATCCAGACAACTTAACAGAGTCTGATAAAAACAAGGTCAAGAACAATAAACCACAACTAAACAAAAGCCACGAATGCATGGAAATCCACACCAGTGGAGCTGATGCTAGTGTCAACGTTTGGCACTGCAACTGCAAGATCCCTACAGGTCTTAATTTTGTGCACAATCTGCCGCGCTTCGATAACAAGAAAGATTTGGTGACCTGTGATGAGCCACCTGAGACGTTGGTGACATGTGATGAGCCACCTGAGACGTTGGTGACATATGATGAGCCACCTGAGACGTTGGTGACCTGCGATGAGCCACCTGAGACGTTGGTGACATATGATGAGCCACCTGAGACGTTGGTGACCTGCGATGAGCCACCTGAGACGTTGGTGACATATGATGAGCCACCTGAGACGTTGGTGACATGTGATGAGCCACCTGAGACGTTGGTGACATATGATGAGCCACCTGAGACGTTGGTGACCTGCGATGAGCCACCTGAGACGTTGGTGACATATGATGAGCCACCTGAGACGTTGGTGACCTGCGATGAGCCACCTGAGACGTTGGTGACATATGATGAGCCACCTGAGACGTTGGTGACATGTGATGAGCCACCTGAGACGTTGGTGACATATGATGAGCCACCTGAGACGTTGGTGACCTGCGATGAGCCACCTGAGACGTTGGTGACATATGATGAGCCACCTGAGACGTTGGTGACCTGCGATGAGCCACCTGAGACGTTGGTGACATATTATGAGCCACCTGAGACGTTGGTGACATGTGATGAGCCACCTGAGACGTTGGTGACATATGATGAGCCAGCTGAGACGTTGGTGACCTGCGATGAACCGCCTGAGACGTTGGTGACCTGTGATGAGCCACCTGATACGTTGATGAATTGTGAAGAACCACCTGATACGTTGGTGACCTGTGATGAGCCACCTAAGGATTTGGTGACCCACGAAGAGCCACCTGAGACACTGGTGAACCGATATGAGCCACCTGGGGAGCAGAGACGAAAGGTAGAGAGGAGCGAGGAGACCAGCAGAGTGCATCGGAGCAGAGGAGAACGAGGCAGGACAGAAATGAACCTGACCATTGACTTTAATCTGGTCAGTTCAGTATATATTCATCCTAGCTCTGTCAAACGCAAAACATTTCGTTACTGCTACAACGTGTGTTTCGTCATCGTCATGTTATTTTTCAAAAACAAGAGTTTGATTTTGTTGGCCCTCATCAATGGAGGTCAGTATCCCGAACGCCTGCACCTGCGAGAAAACCTACCTGGTGAACAGCCAGATTTCTATGGGGACGAACACGATCCTCCCCGCCCCACCACGGGGATAATCAACCTCCACAGCCTGACAAAAGACATGCTCCTAGCTAGCATCAACGGTCACGCTGAGAACAGAGCTCTGGTTCATGTGGACAGACTGTACAGATACTGTTGTGAGAACTGACAGATTTAAGAGGGGGGCAGTGTTACGACCCACTCGGTGCGCACCATACAGTCTACATAGTGAACGCGATGACGCAGTAGAGACAGTGACGTAGAAGCCGGCAAGAGAGTGGCCATGTTGCCGTTGTTGTTGTTTTTATAGATATTAGTAAATACTCTTGGAATCCACGCCGGCCTGTTATGTTTTGATTTTATAAACAGAATTTTAAGAGTTATAACAATATTTTCAAATCTTAAAAGAAAAACTAATGTTCAAATCTGTAAGGAACTACGGATTTTCAAATCTGTACAGAACTACTGATTTTCAAATCTGTAAACAACGATTGATTTTCAAATCTGTAGAAGGACTACTGCAATTTTCATTTATTTTTAAAGTTGTAAAACACGTAAATTAGATATATCAGTATAAGAAACACTGATTGGGGTTTAAACCTAACCAGCCCCGTAGCGTGAAAATTCTACAGCATGGGCCAGGCATTCTACAGCAGGGGCCAGGCTATAGCAGAGGGGGCCAGGTAATACATTTTACTAAGAACAAATAAGCAGAGGGGGGCCAGACAAACGCAGGGGGGCCCGGCCCCCTGCCCCCCTGCAAGCTACGGGCCTGACCCTAACACCATCTTATTACTGCCCATCAGCGGGGCAGTGTTCTAATATATAAAGGCCCCTATTGATGAAGAAGATACTTACATAAGCATAAATAAAAGTCTTGAAAACCTTTTTATTTCAAAAGTCACATCCAATGAACGTCTAATCTCATTGTGACCGTCACCAGACAGAGTGGAAACATGGAACACAGATAAGTCGTGTGGGCGGTGGCTTAAGTTCAGATTACACCAGTGGTTCTCAACCCCTAAGTCATGGAGTATTCTTTGGAAGCACGCGAACCAAAATAGTCTGAAGACACAATCTTTACATATACAGGGCCGCTTTATCCTAGAGGAACAGTAGGCACTGTGCCTAGGGTATACGGACTTTTCAAGGGCCTACGAAAGCCAGAACATAAAGTGAAAACAAGTGCATTCTTGAAAAATATTAAAAAATGAAATCGGGGAGGCCCTACAACTTTGAAAGTGCTTAGGGCCTACGACAGAGGCGTCCCTAGGGGGTTGGAGGCCCGGGGGGCTTGGCCTTTTTGGGGGCCCCTGCAGATTTGACATACGATATCATGTATGTCTAAATTCAAATTAGTACAGTATATCAATAAAATTAACAAAAAATAATCATTTAAACTCTTTTAATGAATAATTCCATTGTTTAGTGACGAGAAAATGCACAAGTGACAAATCTCAATTCATTTTGCCTCACGTTGTGCTTTCTGTGCAGTAAAGGCATTTAAAGCATCATCTAAGTCAATGTTGTCTAGTATTTTGACTTCACTTACATTAAAGCCATGCTGCTAAGCCTTTCTTGCGTCATTGTACTCCTGATATAGTTTTTGATTGACTTTGTGTTTTGAGAATGATCTCTCACATGATACAATGGAAGTGGCCTGAGTTAGCAGTATTCGGATGGAGGTTGCAATGTTTGAAGCAAACATCATTATCATATGAAGCCAGCTTCCTCAATAGGTCAGTTGGTGATTGTGGTACTGGTTTGTTGATGAATGTGCTCGTACATCAATGACACCATTGAAAAAGTGATTTGCCAGTATGCCATCATACAAACAGGAAAAATTAACAGTTTTTTATCAGTGTGTAATCATCCATAGAATTCAAGAGGTGTCTTGGTTTAAGAAGAATCCCAAAGGTCCCCACATGGTTTTGCAACCTTTGGAATCTATCCTTCATCTCCATGTGAAGTCTGTCAAGCACTTCTGTCGCAACACTTTTGAATTGCAGTTCTATTTACAGTCCTACATCAGAACTCAACTCCCCATGAAGTCTTTTCTTTCTTCTGGCTGTTTTGCCTACAGGAAATCCATAGCATTCAATTCCTTCTTTTGCTCTTTCGATGGATTGGGTGATCAGTTTCGTCTGTTACTCATCATTTTGCAGAAAGCATGAAAGGGTCTTAATCTCTTCAGCATCTTTGTCAAGATGCAAGGAAAGTGACGACGTAGCTTCTTCTCTTGAGTACCACCATGTAGGCCTACTACTCACCTTTTTTAGTTTCCCGGTTCAGTTTCTTTCAGTTTGGTCTCTGGGGTGAATTGGAAAAAAAGTTGAGCAATTCATGAAAAAAGGTTATTATTGCTAGATATATCTCAGCAGAATGAAGAGCTGCCACCAAGTTGAGAGGGTGATTATCACAGTTCAGAAATATTACGTTTGGATTTATATAAGTCTAAGAGACGTTTCTGCCGGCCAGACCGACGGCCACTCATTGTGGCTGCGATATCATAGGTCTTAAAGAGTTTTCAGAACAAGTTATTCATAATGTTGTGTATCTGGCTTCACAATTTCAAAATAACCAAGGAATGACTCTTTTATTTCAAAATTCTCGACATCCAAGTTACGAACTTTAAGGGATAGTTGTTTTTTGTGAGAAACATCTGGAGTGGAATCAAACACCAGAAAAAGGTAACAAACTTGCTTGACTTTCCCAACTATTGATTCCCTATCTTTATTGCCCATCAAGCTTATGAACTCATGTTGAATTATTCAAGTGATGTTACGTAACTTTATCAAATTCTGCAAGAAATTTCAAAGATTCTAGGAAGTTCCCAGGACTTGGAGAATCTAGTTCTTCTTTATGGCCAAGTAAGCTTGAGTTGGTTTTTGCTAAGTACTTGACAGCTGTTGCTACCCTGCTGTATCTTTATATGAATTATCTGAATGGTAATACTTTTCTTCGCCATGTTCATGGTCTTCTTTGTTTTCAATGCTATTATCAGGTTTCTTCTTAAAAAAAAACCCTTCAAATTTTCCTTGATTTTGCAGCCTCTCGTCTTTCTGTAGCACACTTTTTCCGTTTTGGAGTGTTAAAATAAAAAAAAAATTGGAAACTCGTTTGGGGGCCCCCTCAAGCGGGGGCCCGGGGGGACGTTCAAATTTGGACCCCCCTCCCCCCACCCTAGCTACGCCACTGGCCTACGATGACCTTAAAACGACCCCGTATATATATATATATATATATATTAGGGGTGTGCCGGAATCCGGTCCGGAAACCGGTTCCGCCGGATTTTGCACTATCCGGTGAAATCCAGCTCTGCCGGATTTACATGTATCCGGAATAACCGGATTCCGGATTCCGGAATATACCGGTTTTGGAATTTGCCAGATTTTGTGACTCACCGGATCATAATCTGAAATAAAAGTAATTCTCTTTCCCGAATTCCACACGATCACGGTACATTAATCGTTGTTTTTCGAGCGTTGAGCTTGTTTAATGTTTTGAACATACCAGAGGCTAGTGTCAGCACCGCTAATAGTGGCCAATCGGCCCAATCCCATACATGATAGTGCGGGGATGAGTAATTATTATTCGTGATCAGACTTTATTGGAACGGGGTCCGAATAAAAATAGGAGTTTATTGGTACCCGGGTCCAGGTCCGTAGCCAGAGGAGGGCTAGGGGGGCTGAGCCTCTCCTTCATGACCTGAGCCCCCCCTCCCCGTGCACGATTTGAGCTTTTTGACAAAATTTTAATAATAACGGCTATAAAACATCAATCATTTTGTTCAATTTAGTTTTAGGGACCTAAACTGAGCTGGCCAATCAACTTTTTAAAATATTAATATCAGCACGGGGGCCCGTGTCACCCCAGCCCACGACCCGAAATTTCTGTCGGTTGGCCTGTTCGCAACCTTGTAATAGTTTTATATATTGATATCTTCTGAGGACAACTAGAAACTTAAATAAGTTAATACAATGATATTGACTTCTGACTTCACTTTTATACATATGTATAATAAAATAATAAAGTACAAACTCCGTGATTTCCGAGTGATGTTATTTAATTTGCAAATTTACTTTTTAGTAGAATTAATTTTATTTTAAAGTGAATAATTGCGACTGGTCAATTTGTTGTTGATAGAACTGTTCTTTGTTTTCAATATTTTATAAGAAATATCACACAAATAGCTAAGCTATATTCGTGCATCTTTGTCGTTCTTCCCGGGTTGTACGTTTAACCAACAGTATAATAATATAAATCAGGTATCTATTATGTAACAATTGTGTAGCAAAAAAAAATGGTCAATATATTTATAACAGGAATCAGAAATTGCTCAGCCGCAATACATTTTTATCATTAAAACTCTTTACTATTTAAATTATTTTTAACAAAACTGCAACATGCCATGCATTATTGTAACGTAGTTAAAATTATATATTTCTAATTAATAGCTAAACAATCGGTACTAAAATTCATAATTCATGATATGGAAATGCAAAAAATTTCTTGGGGTGGGGACTCACTGAGGTCCCCTCCCCAAACCCCTCCTCTCCGTTCGCAAGCTTTCGGCGCTACGCGCCTCCATCTTCGCCCCCCCCCCCCAAACATTTCTTCTACCCCACCAGGAGCAGAATTAGGGGAAGGGGCGGGGGGTGGCATTTACCCCCCCCCCGAAATATTTTTTGTTCAAAAACCAATTTTCAACAATGTAAACAGTTTCATCCCTACCCCCGGTCAAAGTTTTGCCCCCTCCCCCCCGTTAAAGTTGTCTAGATCCGCCCCTGTACCCCAGGATCAGTTCTTCGCCCCCCCCCGGCCGAAAAAAATTTCTCCGCCCCATCCAGAAAGTTTTTTCGCCCCCCCCCCCCAATGCAATATTCCTTGCTACGGGCCTGCCGGGGTCCGAATAGTCACTTCGAATTTATAAACAATAAATATAAATACTGAGGTCTTTAAAATATTTAAAATAATGTATCATTTTACTACTTGCTAATTTGATCATTGAAATAACTTTTTATTACTTATGAAAATGGCGACTAATGAAACCTCGATAAAAAATAATGATATGTTTCTGGATGCACTGAAATGGTTTGTTTTTAGTAAAACCGACAATGCGTATATTTTACAAGTTCCTGATTATGGGGGTGAACGCGGCAAAATTTGCATAACTTTTTATCAGCGGCATGTTAGCGTTGAGCAATTACAACAATTTTTGTCTCGTGTGATACTATCTTAATAGGGAGCCGGAGCCGTCAAATTTGTGGGAGCCGGAGCCGGAGCCAAAAAAATATGGCGGCTCCGCAAGCCTGGCGTTCAGCAGTGATTGTGTGGCATCACTGGAATGTGTACATTATTTGGCTGTGGACTTGGAGTAACTTAACACTGTTAACAAGCTAATAGTCATTGATTAATTATCAACATCTTATTCTTACTTCTTTAGGCTTGAATAATGGCTTTGTCAAATGCCAATTGAATTCATTAAAATTTGTACTTCAATTTTCAAACTTGTAAAGTACAGAAATACAGAATTATTGTTCTCAAATCTCAATTCAATTCAATCTTGTTATTTGTTTTTTTCCAATTAATTATTCCTTTCAATACACATCATAAACTATGAACATTTGAACAATAACAATAAGCAATAAGCATCCATCATCCAATGAGCCAATGACAAGACGAGATCAACTCAGATGTTGAGTCTGGCTTTCTCATCAGATTCAAAACAATTAGTGCACTACAATAGTTAAAAATTACACTGCCAAGTGGCAAGTGTCAAAGTAATGAAAGTAATAGACTAATAGTAAAGTTGTTTTCCTTTGACCTTGCAGCGAGTTAGAACTTAACAGCGAGTTTAGTTACATATGGATAATAACTTATTACCAATCTGCGTTATATTCTGATTTCAGTGATTTCTGAATAATTTCTATTTTCTAATTTATTTCAAAGTTCTTCACTTCCAACTTCCAATCAGCCAATGCCATTTCTGTTCAGAAGGCATCCAACCCCTCAGATTTAACGGTATCTGTAAAGTACCAAAATCCGGAATAGTAATCCGGATCCGGTACCGGATCCGGCGGATTTCGCATAAGAAAATCCGGATTTGATTGGAAAAAACGGACCCGGCACACCCCTAATATATATATTGTAGCGAGCTTAACTCGCTCCAAGGTCAAAATACCTTTTTAGCGCACCACCCCTATTCGAAAACCATCTAATATTATATGTAAAATATACCATTTGGCGCACTTTTGGGAGTAGCGCCCGGGGAATGATGCCCCTCTCTCCCTCCCTCGCCACTCCACTGTATATATATATACATATATATATATATATATATATATATATATATATACCTATAAGTCGCATTTGATGTCTGTCTGTCTGTCTGTCTGTTCCCTTATAACTAAAGATTCAGATAACCAAATAATGTGAAATTTGTTACACATACACATAATTACATGGGGAAGGTTATAGGACAGGTTTCGTTTCATCTCGATGGGTAGTTTAATTGTAATAAATTATTTTAGTACTTTAAAATATTATCGATAATAGGAACGCCATGTCATTTTCCGATGATACATTTTTAATTTCCAAGTGAAACATTTTTAAAAGAGGGGTAACTTCCGGAAACTCCAATTGTAAACATGGTGAAATCAATAGTCGTATCTATTTACCTATCGTTTTATGTATTCAGAAGATTAAAATTAAAGGTGCACTTTAATAAACCGAAATACGTTAATTAAAATGTTTATGTGACATTATTAACATTATTAATACAATCTCAATGCGTAGTTTAATTGTAATTAATTATTTTAGTATTTTACTATATTAAAGTATTCACGGTATGGGATCGCCTTCACTATAAATAAAAATCGCGCACCAAGTGAATGCGTAATTGAACGGACGGTGAAGAAAGGGCAAGGGACGGGAAAAAAAATAATGTTCTTGTTTTTTTTTCATGCTGCAAGTACCCGACTTTGCCCGGGATTAAAATAAGGATTTCTGTTTATTTAAGAAGCGTAATTTGACGTTTAATTGTACTGAGAGAGAGGGGAGGGGGGAGAGGAGATAAAGAGAGGGGGGGGCAGAGAGGGGGAGAAGAAGGGAGGGAGGGAGGAGAGGTGGTAGGGAGGGAGATTAAGGGGGGGAGGGAGAGGGAGGGTTGGAGAGAGAAAGAGGGGAAGGAAAGAGAAAGGAAGGGAGGGAGATAGAGGGGAGGGAGGAGAGAGGATGGGAGAAATGGGAGGGAGTGAGAGATAAAGAGAGAGGGGGGGGCAGGGAGGGAGGGAGAGGGGTGGGGAGGAAGGTGGAGAGAGGGGGGGACGGGGGTGTGAGAGAAGGGAGGGAGGGAGATAGGGAGAGAGAGGGAGATGGGAGAGTTAGGGAGGGAGGGAGAAAGGGAGGGAGACTTTGCCCGGGATTAAAATAAGGTTTTCTGTTTATTTAAGAAGCGTAATTTGCCGTTTAATTGTACAGGGAGAGGGAGGGGGGAGAGAGATAAAGAGAGAGGGGGCAGGGAGGGAGGGGGCAGAGAGGTGGTAGGGAGGGAGATTAAAGGGGAGGGAGGGAGAGAGTGGGTTGGAGAGAGAAGAGGGAAGGAAAGAGAAAGGAAGGGAGGGAGTAGGGAGGGAGATAGAGGGGAGGGAGAGAGAGGATGGGGGAAGGGAGTAAGAAATAAAGAGAGAGAGGGGGCAGGGAGGGAGAGAGGGGGGAGGAGGAAGGGAGGAAGGTGGAGAGAGGGGGAGGGGGTGAGGGAGGGAGGGAGATAGGGAGAGAGAGGGAGATGGGAGAGTTAGGAAGGGAGGGAGAAAGGGAGGGAGGGAAAGAGAAAGGGAGAGAGGGGGTAAGGAGGGAGAGAGAGAGGGGGAGGGAGAGAGGGGGTAGGGAGAAAACAAACGGTAAACAGAAAACCTTATTATAAACCCGGGCAAAGCCGGGTACTTGCAACTAGTATATATATATACTTATAAGACGCATTTTTTGTCTGTCTGTCTGTCTGTCTGTTCCCTTATAACTCAAGATCCAGAAAAACAGATAACGTGAAATTTGTTACACATACACATAATTACATGGGGAAGGTTATAGGACAGGTTAAGTTTCATCTCGATGGGTAGTTTAATTGTAATTAATTTTTTTTATTTTAGTATTTTACTATATTAAAGTAATCTCGACGGCGCCATAAATAAAACTCCTCTGTGACGTCATTTCCTTATGATCGAATAGAACTTGCGCGCTGGTGCTGTATTGTGCCTTTGTGATGCAAAGAATTGTTGATGTTTTTTCAAGCTCTCTGATTTGTACAGTTTGAGGAAGGTAAAGGAATGAAGAAGGATTTTAGAAGAAGTGTGAAGCCATAATAATAAGTATATATATATATATATATATATATATATATATATATATATATATAGAGAGAGAGAGAGAAGAGAGAAGAGCAGAGAGAGAGAGGGGAGGGAGGGAGGGAGAGGGAGAGAGAGATAAAGAGAGAGAGAGAGGGGGCAGGGGGAGAGAGAGAGGAATGGAGGGTAGGTAGGAGAGGGAGGGGGAGATGGACAGGGGAGAGAGAGAAGGAGGGGAGAGGGGGAGATGGGAGAGGGAGGGAGAGAGAGAAGGGAGGGGGGAAAGAGAAAGGAAGGGGAGGGAGAGGCTGGGGTAGGGAGGGAGAGAGAGGGGTAGGGAGGGAGAGAGGGTGGGGAGAGAGGGAGGCATGGAGGGGAGAGGGAGGAATGAGGGAGGGGAGGGAGAAAGAGGGAGGTGGAGGAGGGGAGGGAGGGAGAAAAAAGGGAGGAGAGAGAGAGGGGAGAGAAGGAAAGAGGGAGAGAGAGGATGGGAGAAATGGGAGGAAGAGATAAAGAGAGAGAGGGGGGGGGCAGGGAGGGAGAGAGGGAAGAAGGAAGGGGGAGAGAAGGAGGGAGGGGTGGACAGGGGGGAGAGGGGAGATGGCAGAGGGAGGGTGGGAGGGAGAGAAATGGGAGAGAGAGGGAAGGAGAGGGAGGGAGGGAGAGAGAGAGGAAGGGAGAGAGGGCGGTAGAGAGAAAACAGAAGGTAAACAGAAAACCTTATTTTAAACCCGGGCAAAGCCGGGTACTTGCAACTAGTATATATATATATACCTATAAGAGGCATTTGCTGTCTGTCTGTCTGTTCCCTTATAACTCAAGATCCAGACAACCAAATAACGTGAAATGTGTTACAAGTACACATAATTACATGGGTAAGGTTATAGGACATGTTTCGTTTCATCTCGATGGGTAGTTTAATTGTAATAAATTATTTTTATTTTAGTATATTTGACTATATTAAAGTAATCTCGACGGCGCCATAGATAAAACTCTTCTGTGACGTCATTTCCCGATGATCGAATAGAACTTGCGCGCTGGTGCTGTATCGTGCCTTTGTGATGCAAAGAATTGTTGGAGGGAGAGGGGGAGATAGGAGGGCGGGAGAGAGGGAGAGAGGGGGGATGGGAGAGGGAGGGATAGATGGAGAAAGGAGGGGGGGGAAGGAGAGAGGGAGAGAGAGGTTGGGAGAAATGGGGGAGGGATGAGAGATAAAGAGTGAGAGGGGGCAGGGAGGGAGAGAGAGGGAAGGAAGAAGGGGGAGGGAGAGAGGGAAGGACGGGGATGGAAAGGGGGAGATAAGGGGGTGGAGGGGGGAGAGAAGGAGATGGGAGAGGGGGGAGAGAGGAAATGGGTGAGGGGAGAAAGGGAGGGATGAAAATGGAGAGAGAGAGGGGGAGGGAGGGAGGGAGCGAGAGAGGAAGGTAGAGAAGGGGTAGGGGGAGAAAACAGAAGGTAAACAGAAAACCTTATTTTAAGCCCGGGCAAAGCCGGGTACTTGCAACTAGTATATATATATATATATATATATATATATATATATATATATATATATATATATATATATATATATATATATATATATATATATATATACGAGATCCTATAAAAACGAAATCCAACTGATCCTTCAGCACTTCATAATGTGACATTAAAGGATTTTGTGACCTCGTCATCGCTGCTCTTCTTTAATGCTCTTATGCGTTCCACAAATTTTATGACACATGCTTGCTTCCACCTGGCAACAAACTCCAATCTTCAGAAGGCAACTGAAGTGGTCTCTTCCTTGAAAGTTGTCAATGACTGTGCCGAGCGGGGAATTGCACTTGCGTCATCATTCAACTCATCTCTCACCAAATCAGAGGAGGAAAAGCAGCACTTGCTCAAAATTGTTGAACAGCATCGCAAAAAGTTTCCAGATGCAAAATAAATAAATAAATAAATTAGATGTGCTGAAGAGATCGCAACTTCAAGAACTTTATAGCTCAGAAAGCACATACTAAAAAACTTTTAAAGTGTACTTTTGAATGGCGTACTTAGAACTACTCTGCATTACAGTCAGGTTAATGTGTCATATAACTAGTGCTATTTTGCTGTTTAACCCCTCCCCCCCACAAACCGCTGCGTTTTCTTTGTTGCTTCGCGTCATGCGGCAGTCTCTGAAAACCGTGTGACGTCACGAACCAATCTTTAAGAGCGACAACAAAGACCGGCACGACGTCTGTCGTGCGTGTCTGCGTTTTTTCCCTTAAACGCAGCTAGACCGGTTTTTGACGCAACTTCTGAGAAAACGTGTGGTAAATAAAACAAAATGGCTTCCTAATAACATCGATTCAGAGTTAAAATACTTGTATATTATAAAATAATTATATTATTGCACTATTAAATATTTCTTATAGTAGAAAAAATTTGATTTTGTAATGCTGGAAAAAAAACGTTGTTTGATAAGTAATTGTTTATAAAATACAATTATCGTTGTGTCACATGAACGCTCAATTAATTTTTATTTTGACACATTTAACAAACCCATAAAATAATAAACAAGCAATTAAACCTGTTCCATTCTGGACACAGGACGTGTTAGCGCATTTTCGTGTTATGTATCAGTACGTTTGTTAGCTTTCAGTATATATTTGTAAATTTAGGAAATGTTTATAAATTCAATTGTGTAATGCATATATCTGTAAAAAATATTATAAAGACGTTTCTTTATATTTGAAAAAAAATATTTTCTCTTAAATCTAACTACAAGTGGTTTGTGGTTTCTGAAATAGGACTCAAAATTGAAAACATTCGAAATTGTAGTCATTTAATCGTCCGAAAACTCCACCAATAGTTGCATAGCTCTGATACTTTCAATTAAACTCAGAACACAAGCTTACTATTTCATTTGATGAGTTTCTTAATAAATCTTGGTGAAACTACGTGCTGCAGTATTTCGCACCAATTGAATAGGTTATTGAACGTACAAGGTGTAGAATAGGATCATATATATATAATATATAAGCCCCTTAGGAGCCCTGAAGCCCGGCCCTCAGAAGTCCTATCGCAAAATGAACTTTTGATGTACACATGGCAGGCCAAGACCTACAAAATGATATATACATCATGGGTCTAGGACTATGGTTGCTGAGATATAGGGCGCTCCTTTGTTAATATAGCTTCTATAGTAAAAACGGTACTTTATAAGCCCCCTTTTACGGCCCTGAGAGGTCAGATCGCGAAACGAACAAAAATGTTTTTTTTGGCAGGCCAAGACCTACAAAATGATATATACATCATGGGTCTAGGACTTATGGTTGTTCTAGGGTGATGACGGACAGACAGACAGACGGACAGACAAAACGGGGACAATAGAGCATTTTTTTTCGAAAATGCTCTAAAAATATATAGTATGTATACAGTTATTATTTACGAATAATTGGTGAACTAAATATTGCTTGTTAGCTTTGTGAACTAAATATTGCTTGTTAGCTTTGTGAACTAAATATTGCTTGTTAGCTTTGTGAACTAAATATTGCTTGTTAGCTTTGTGAACTAAATATTGCTTGTTAGCTTTGTGAACTAAATATTGCTTGTTAGAATTGTTTTTAGTTGATACGTAATTTAAAACAACCTCAATGAAGCCCGGGATCACCCTTTTTCTGCAAGATAGCATAACACAATCGCGAACAAAGCAAACACAGAAAAATTCATTGATCTAATAAAATCTTATATGCCGGTGCGCATACTTAGTCTAAAAATAGCGCTACGTTGTGTAGATCAGTTCTCATTTTATCGGTATTTTTAGCTGCCATGTTTAGGTCAGTGAGCACGCTTTAGAAAACGCACGTCGTGGCAGTGTGTTTTGACCAAAAAACAAAAATTGCTCGACAACGGCCTGTCGTGTGTAGGACGACAAACGTACGTTTTAAACCTTGCAAAATTTTCATTTAATGTAACTGCCGAATACCACAAAACACGAAATAACAAGTGCACTGAGGCAGTATTTCTAGGAGCCCAAATGGTGTGAAATTTGGCATATACATGTTTTAAATCCCAGTTAATCAGAAAACTAAAATGTTGATGATAAAAAATCAACTTTATTTTTTTCCATTATAAAGTGAGCCATCCTAATATATATATATATTGTCTGTTTTCAATCACTTCCATCTCAGTCAATTCTTTTGCCTCTTCACACTCTCATATTTTCCAGACTGTCGACTGGATGGGTTCCGGGTTCGAATCTCAGTGATAACCTTGGGATTTTTTCAGGTCCTGGTGTAAGTCTCCGTCCACCCAGCTGTATATGGGTACCAGACTTTAAGTTGCGGGAAGTAAAGGCGGCTGGTCTTTGTGCTAAACACACTCTCCATCATATGCCGAGGTTATTTTAACAGATGAATCCAAACACTTTATCTGCCTCGTTGAGCCCTATGGGGCTTAACGGAACTTAACTTCTTTTTTTTACACTCTTATAATACACTAGTTGCAAGTACCCGGCTTTGCCCGGGTTTAAAATAAGGTTTTCTGTTTACCTTCTGTTTTCTCCCTACCCCCTCTCTCCCTTCCCCTCTCTCTCCCTCCCTCTCCCCCCCTTTCCCTCCTACTCTCCCTCCATCCCTCTCCCATCTCCCCTCTCCCCCTCCTTTCCCCCCTGTCCACCCCCTCTCTCTCTCCCCCTTCCTCCTTCCCTCTCCCTCCCTGCCCCCTCTCTCTCTCACTCTTTCTCTCTTTCTCCCATTTCTCCCATCCTCTCTCTCCCTCTCTCCTTTTCTCCCCTCTCTCTCCATCCCTCCTTTCTCCCTCCCTCCCCTCTCCACCTCTCTCCCTTCCCCTCTCCCCCCTTCCTCCCTCCCTGCCCCCCTCACTTTATCTCTCTCCCACCCTCTCTCTCTCCCTCCCTTCCTTTCTCTTTCCTTCCCTCCCTTTCTCCCTCTCCCATCTCCCTCTCTCTCTCCCCTCCCTTTCCATCTCCCTCTCCCTCTCCCCCCTTCTCTCCCCCCCCCCTGTCCATCCCCCCCCTTCCTCCCTCTTTCCCCCTCCCTCCCTCTCTCCTCCCTCCCTCCTCCCCTCCTTTCCTCTCTCTCCCACTGCCCCTCTCTCTCTCTCTTTATCTCTCCTCCCTCCCCTCCCTCCCTCCCTCCCTCCCTCCTCCCTCCCTCCCCCCCCCTCTCTCTCTCTCTCTCTCTCTCTCTCTATATATATATATATATATATATATATATATATATATACTTATTATTATGGCTTCACACTTCTTCTAAAATCCTTCTTTATTCCTTTACCTTCCTCAAACTGTACAAATCAGAGAGCATGAAAAAACAACAATTCTTTGCAGCACAAAGGAACTATACAGCACCAGCGCGCAAGTTCTATTCGGCTTTATTAGTAGGAAAATTTAAAAATGTATCATCGGGAAATGACGTCACAGCGGAATTTTATTTATGGCGCCGTCGAGATTACTTTAATATAGTATAATACTAAAATAAAAAAAAAATAATTACAATTAAACTACCCATCGAGATGAAACAAAACCTGTCCTATAACCTTCCCCATGTAATTATGTGTATGTGTAACAAATTTCACGTTATTTGTTTGTCTGGATCTTGAGTTATAAGGGAACAGACAGACAGACAGACAGACAACAAATGCGTCTTATAAGTATAGAGATATAGAGATGTCTCTGTCTGTATAGCTTTACGTTTACTATTGGGTGCTTATGTGGCCCAAAGTACATAAACAGTGGCGTCGTTAGAGGAAGCACGAATGAGGAGGGGGGAATTTATTTGGACCCACGATAAGCAGAATAATAATATCAGGTTCATCCATCTTTAAAATTTAAGAGGGTCGCCAAGCGATGACGCCTGTATATAGGCCTATATATAAATATACACGACCGAAATGAAGTTATTGTGGGCCTAATTCAGTGCCGAACCTTGAGATTTGGGGACCCGGGGGGGGGGGGGGGCTTGGGCTCTGCGTTTTGACATTCGACACCATGACATGAGAAAATGTACTTAATATTAAATTTAAAACACATTTTTGGGACCCAGAGGGACTTTGGAATAGGGATTCCTCTCTTCCCTACCCTAAGTACACCTCTGGTCTAATTGTTGTTATCAAAGAAAAGTCCGAAAAACGTGAATACAATAACAAAACATATCAGAAATATGAGACATGTTCATTAGCTAGTTCACATTATTCAGTAACTAATTCATATTATTCATTAGTTAAATTGTTCATATGAATTTTTTTTTTTTTTGCTATCCATTAAGCCTAGTTTGTTCTTGTTGAATTCAAAAAGTGACCTATCACTGTAGGCTTGGGCTGGGGACCGTGTTTCAGCCCCCCCCTCCCCCACACCCTAGGTTATGTAAAACTTTTTATAGATTCTGTTGGTTCGCAGGCCCAGGGCACAGTGCCTTCTAACCTTGTACTAAACTGACGGCCATGACGCTAGGAAATGTAGAAATGGCACTAAAAACTTATTCTTGTAGTGGATTGGAATTGAAAAATAAGATTCAGAGCGGTTTAAAGTTATTTTTTAAATATTTATTTATCAAATGAATAGTACAAAACTTTATAAATGACTAATAATACCAATTAATCAAAGTCAAATTCAGAAAGAATTAAAAAAAAAGTGTATTGAACTTATACATAAATAGGTAAAACCATTCTATAATATTTAACTGCTACACAAAACATATTCTCCATGCATTAAGACAGGCATGGACAACCCGGCACGTGCTCTGCTCTGCCGTTCACAATAATCTCGTTCACATTATCTCACATCACAAACCATACAACTTCACTTGGTCAAGCCCATCAGTTAGATTTAAGAGCCTAATGTGGGGCCCGTGAATCAAAAAGGTTTGCCCACCCCTGGTCTAATATTTCAACTTAAAATGTGTAAGGCTGTAAATGTGAATCCTGATCTCTACTGTAGGTCACAGTCAGATCTATGCCTGCGGCGGGGCGGTACCACGGACGCCATGTTTTCATCCTGGATCTTACGTCACTGAAGAATAACCATGGCAACGTCATGAAAACAACTCTGAAGTCAGCCATGATTCCTGCGATGAGAGACAGAATAACCCTGAAAAGAAAACAAGCCCAATTTAATGAAGCCTGTTTTATGAAAAAATAAATAAAAAAGTATGTTATTAGTATGTTTTAATAAAGAATGTGTGCGAGAAAGGTTTTTGACTGTTTTTGAGAAAATAGATATTAAGCCCGGCGTTTCCCGGGAAATCTATGTGTGATGTGAAACCCCTTCCTAATCAATTTAACTACTGGTTTTTTTAAATACGATTAATTAGGTTAATTAGGTGCTGATTTATGCCACCTTCCTAATGTGCAGAACTGACCTACATTTCATACGTCACAAATTACGTTTTACCCGTCAACGTAACCAACCAAACCAACCGAACCAACCAATCAAACCAACCAAACCAAACAACCAACCAAACCAACTTACCAAATAAGCTAACCAATCAACCAAACAAACCAACCGAGCCAACCAATCAAACTAACCAAACCAAACAACCAAACAAACCAACCGAGCCAACCAATCCAACCAACCAAGCCAAATCCGTCTCAAATTACGTTTTACCCTTCAACGCTAACCAACCATACCAAACAACTAATCAAACCAACCAACCGAACAAACCGATCAACCAACCAACCAAACCCACCAAATCAACCAAAGCAAACCAACAAACCAAACCAAACTAAACACCATTAGGTAAAAATATGGGTGCTAATTAATTTCACCCCAATTTTGTGGTTACCCCTTGACCTCTCAATAGATTAAAATCAAAATGAAGCATTAAAAATAGGCTTTTAGTAAAAATGCCTGGAAAAGTAAAAAATAACTACTTTATTGTGCCAATTTGCAACACAAAGGCAAGCTGGTGTGGCACAATACAGCACCCGCGCGCAAATTCGGTTTTATTAGTAAAAAAAAATATTACCTTCGGGAAATGACGTCATAGAGGATTTTTATTTATAGCGATGGCGTTCCCATTCTGCAAACAAAATTGTACCATCGGGAAATTACTTCATAGATTATTTATAGCGACGGCTTTACCACTCTGCACGCAGCCGAACTTTAATAGTAGGAAGATATTAGTAAAGTAATCAAAAGATATTCGCTGCGCAGCTTGGAAAAAAATTATTCTTTATTTATCACAATATGACTTCTAGTGATATATATTGTGTGCTCATTAAAATATGCGTTCATGCGTTCTGATTCTCATGTAAGTGTAAACTATGCCAGAAACATTTCCTTATAAATGATTATAGTACAGTGAAGCAAAGATGCTACAAATCTAAAAGTTGGTTATCTGCTCAGATAAAGAGGAAAATTCTAGATTTAAAAGATTAATATCGCTTTTATGTTCTTCGTGTTTACTATTTTTATAGTACAAACAAAAACTGTTTTTTTTTTACATGGAAGGGGTACAATTAGAAATTGTGTGTGGCGGTTCTGGAAGTGTAAGGACTGAGATCAAATCACTAAAACCAATCTGATAGCTCAAGATTTGACAACGCCGGATCATATTAGCTATCCACTTACTGTATCTTGTAATCAAAGTTGGCGACAAGCTCCAGCAACAATACCACGAAGAGACATTCACACAGAAAGGACACGCCCACTCCCGTGACGTAGGCCGAACTCTCGTCCACTTCCGGCCCTCGGCTGACGAGCTCTACTTGCATCCCACTCGCCGACTTGAAACCTCTCGTGAACCTTTGCCGCTTTTTCACTACGGCGAAGACCACGAGAGCCTAGCGCGATTGAAACTACCGTGTCGATAGATCGTAGCATGACGTAAGAATCTGGGAAAAAGCAATCATCGCTCATTATTTTTTTACTGATGTGGACCATTAATGGCACAGTCACTAGTGAGGCGATCCAGGGCAGGAGAAATATGGCGGTCACGACCCTTCGATTTAAAAAGGTCAGAGTATCTGGCGCCTTAAAATCCATGACTTGGAAAATAAAAACCACGATCATTGTGACCAATGTCCAGTTGGCGATGAAATCCTGCACCAAGTGAATGTTCGTGTATGCAGACAGGAGTGAGCACCCCCTTATACCTACACTTAATAACTATATTAAAAGGGGAAACTGTATGGTACACTCCGTCAGATGGAGGCAGCACGTGCTAATGATCAGTTTATTGCGCATGCGTGCGCGGAGCTCATTTGAAGTGATGATGGCGAAAAGCTGCCACAGGTTCAGGAAAGTTCCCAAAATAATGAATATGGTAGATGATGTAAAGGTTGCGATATCCAGGTTCTTAATGAATTCATCCCACTCGTGGTGACCCTCCATATACTCAGTTGTATTTGATAAATTCTTTGTTCTCTCTAAATAAGCCCTCTTTATAATAAGAAAAAAAAAGTCGTTTATTGATTTTTACTTTGAATACACTTGACCAGTGGCGCAACCAGCAAAAAATGCTGGGGGCGGGGGGGGGGAGGGCTCACATTGTGAAAAAAGACAGTTTGACAGTCTTTTTTGTAACTTTATAACATTAATTATTTATTGATGATTTGGCCTGGTTGCGCAACTGCACTTGACTTATATTTATAATTTTCGACGAATAAACAGACATACAGTAGGCTAAGTTTGATGTGAAACAGTTTTGTTTTGAAAATGAAGGGTAAGGATTAAAATTAGAATTCGGAAAACAAAAATAAAAAATAGAAGTTCATTTCGGTGTTACTTTTTAGTTCAACCATTTTAAAAGTAGTTTACATGTAATTAGATCTAGTCACAAATTAGATATTATACAGATTGTGCTAGCCTCGTTTTAAAACAATGTTCTCATCGCCGCCATTAATGATATTTACTCTCATCAGTCCATTCATTGATTAGAAATGTTTATTTTATATATAACTTTCCTAAAAACCCACGAACTCATGAATGAAATAATATATAATCCATTTTTTTATATTTATAAAGCAAATTAAAAGTTTGTTCATTCAAATTTAATGTCTTGAAAAAAAAAAAAGCAAAGTGGTGTAAATAGGTCTGTGTGTTTTTATGAATGGAAAGCGTCATTGGCAACAAAAGCGAATAACAACAATGGCGCTAGAGTTTTTAACACAAAACAGAAGACTATTTATATAAAAATGCGATATCTGTATAATATATAATCAGTGGATCTAGTCTTAGGAGTTGCTGGTCTTAACCGGAAGCAATTAAGTTGCGATAATGATAGGCACTGCCGGATTAAGTACCCAGTCACTTTAATAGATTAGGGCATACAGTGAACGTAACGCGTCATTGTCTATCGCCATTATTATGTCACTTTAATTGATTAGGTCATACAGGATTGTTTAACCCGGCTGGCCACTCGTTTCAGAGAGTGAAGCACGGCACTAGCCTGTTTGTGTAGTTACCTTCTTATTACATTTATATTAGCTCATGTCAAGACTATATCTATTTACTCTTTGTCAAGTTATTTTTTTTTCTTTTATTAAAAATAAAATTTAACAAAGTAGGAAGAATTTATGGACTTATAAAGAAAAAAAAAGGTTTAGCCGGAAAGTAATATGACAGCAACTTTATAATATAAACAGGCCTTTAGAAATAAGTAATACTTATCTAAACATAAAGTAATATATTTAGGCCTTTAGAAATAAGCATTACTTAGCTAAACATAAAGTAATATATTTAGGCCTTCAAATGGAAGTAATACTTACCTAAACATAAAGGGAACAAAAGCTGATGAAAAACTTTTTTTTTTTCTTTTTTTTCTAAAGTCACATTCAGTTAACGTCTAATCTCATTGTGACCGTCACTAGACAGAGTGGAAACATGGAACACAGATAAGTCGTGTGGGCGGTGGCTTAAGTTCAGCTTACACCAGTGGTTCTCACCTTTTATAAAGTCATGGAATACAAAACCTTTTTAATTTCCAACGTAACATTAAATGTCAACGTGTCGGAGGACATAGAAATAAATCCAACTTGGCAACTGAAGGTAGTGTCTAATTACTGTCTAATGGGATGCTATCAGTGCCTTGACACGAACTTTTGCATAGCGCCCGCAAAATATCCCTTTGTCTTTGCACTTTGTTTAAATATAGAACTGACGTGGGCAAACTAGGGCTCGCGGGCCCATTTGGCTGTTTCATCCGGCTAGCTTATTTTATTTTAAGTAGGCCTACATTTGATTTATATTAGTTCATATAAAAATCCTTAAATTTACTCTTATCATGCCCTTCTGTCTAATGTATGCTGCCCTTCTGACCCTCATATCATGCCCTTCTGTCTAATGTATGATGCCCTTCTGACCTTCATATCATGCCCTTTCTGTCTAATGTATGATGCCCTTCTGTATAATGTATGATGCCCTTCTGTCTAATATATGATGCCCTTCTGTCTAATGTATGATGCCCTTCTGTCTAATATATGATGCCCTTCTGTCTAATGTATGATGCCCTTCTGTCTAATGTATGATGCTCTTCTGGCCCTTCTATTAAATGTATATACTTATTTTGTCCCGTGGTTAAAAAAAAGTGTGCCCACCTCAGTGTTACATTAATTCAGTGCTTTTTTTTTTGGCGGAACGCACCGGAACGGCGTTCCGGCATCTTTTTTTTCCGTATTCAAAAATGTACTGTTTACTGCCCTATATTTTCAGTGTTATTTCTTTGTGGCCTGATGGACATACATAGGAGTTCCGGTACCTTTTTTTTTTTTAAAAACTACACTGCATTAATTTGTATGTATGATATTACTTACGTCTTATGTAATTATTCTATCCTGCTAGAGGCCTGTGAGACTCTGGAGCTTATGGGTCCTTTCGCTACCCTGACCTACTTCCATTGAACCCCTGATGATCAAATGATCTCTTTCACTGCTTCCCATCTCAAGTTGGAGGCGTATTCAAACACACACACACACCCTTCCCGCGCGTCATATCACATGGTTTCCTTTATTTAAATATCATGAAGGTCTCCATGTGGTCTTTGTGCTGCCGACATTTTCTTTGGCTATCCTCTGAAAACTGACCGAGTACTTTTAATTCAGTTCAGTGATTGTCGCGCTGGGTGTCATGGCGGTGGGGGTGGGGGTGGCTCGGTGAAAGAGCCGACTTATGATCACATTAGCTTCTTGCACTTTTGCATGAATATGTACTTAAAGGGCTGTCTGAATAATTAATTTCTCACATTAATCAATAACTAGTAGTTGCCCGTTGCATTCGCAACTAAAGGTTTTATCTCAATAAAATGTTTAATATGAGAATTAATAGGAACTATTTACACGGAATTCCAAGTGCAGAATTATTTTTTTTTTTTATTTATAGTGAAGGCGTTCCCATTGTGCCACATGCGCAGGCGACTTCCGTGAAATGAGGATATCACAAGCGCAGAATTATTTTTTTTTTATTTATAGATAAATTGTACCATCGGGAAATGACGTCAGTTGACGGAAGTCATTTATTTATAGTGACAGCTTTCCCACTCTGCCCGTACGGAAGAACGCCAAGATTAGCTCTTCATTAGTAGGATGAAATAAATGTACATGATATTAACATATTTGTGCATTAGTTATCTTATTGTTTATTATAGTAATCATTATTATCAAATGAGTAATAGAAATATGCAAGACTGCTGGGTAAAGGAAATGAAAAGGAAATGGAGGAATATTCCTATTTAAAATTTTATTTGTAGGCTTTGTTGGCCCTAAGGACCATAGTTTGCACAGTGGGGGGGGGGGGGAAGGGAGGGGGTATGTGTGTGGGGGGGGGGGATAGTTTAAAACCAATTAAATTTTGGCGATCAAATATTGCTGGCTTTATGGACATGATTTCATGTTGAGTAAAATCTATTTATAGATGACATTTATGTCCAGTTAATACACTGTAGTGATATAATGACAGATATATTTGCTTGTTTACCTTTATCATCGTGATATTATATTGCCGGCATGTTTACTTATCGAAAGTGTGCTAAAGAAATATGTGCAGTGTTTTTATTACAAAAGTATGCTTAAAGAAATGCGTGTCAATTTTAGCTTACGAAAGTATACTGATGAAATGTTTCAAAATTCAATGCTACGATCAACTAATACATTGACTGTTTGTGTCTTATTTTGATGTATTATTTCATACTCATGTTTCACAGTTCAACTTTTCAATATCAAGCCAGACATGTCTGGCTGGCAGTGACAGTCCTGGGACCGTTCGGTTTGGCAGTGTCACGGCTGAGTTGGCTCTGTCTGGCAGTGACACATGTGAGATGGAATTGTCTGGAGGGCGACACACGTGAGTTGTCTCTATCGGGGAGTGCGACACCTGAGAGGATCGTGTCAGTCGATGTCTTTCTTGTGACGATTCTGTTATCATTAGCTGCTCCAGGTGAGTCATTTCGTCTGCGACTGTCTTTACTCAACATCCTAAGCCTGGATCCGTGAGAGAAACGTTCGGACTGAATCAATGAACTGAAAGCTTACGTACGAGGTTTCAGCCTTTTACTTTTTTCCGATTCGCCCGTTCTGTTAAATCCGTCTCTGTAACATTTTCCGAGGGCAAACGCTTCTCCATCTACGCTGTTCCCCATCTGGTCAGTTCTTATGGCCATGTATAGTCGATTCCGATACTGCCCGGACGCGGGGCTCGCGCAATGCCCGATCTGTCGACGTCTGAAGACTACGCCGTCCAGAAATTGAATGACGAACGACCTCTGCAGTATGGCTACCTTGTGCCGGACTTCGGACGCGCCCGTAGTCGTCCGGGGCATCATCGCGATCAGGGAGTTGAGGAGGAGGATGTAGGTGGTGATGATGAACAGGACGTAGACAATGGCCACCAGATGCTGACGGGGGCCGGCCACCTTGTCCAGGAAGTCCAAGTCCTTGATGCCCAGCATGTAGCTGAACATGGTCAGCGTTGAAGTCGCTGAACTCATTCACGGCTTCCTCCCCCCTCAGGATGATGTACATGGCGAAGGTGAAGGCCGAGAACTCGACCAAGATGATCAGCCCGAAGCGGATGAGGTCACCCATGATGACCTTTTGGAAAAGTACCGTGTAGTAGGAGATCTTTTTGGCGCCCTTGAAGAAGAAGAAGAAGAACCAGCCCCCGGAGAGAAGGACGGCCACGAAAAGGTCGTCACTGTCCAGGTTTCCAAAGTAGAACACGCAGCTGTCGACCACCAAGCCCACCGCAAACATTAATAGGCTGGCCCGGTACCACGTGTGGTGCTTATCCGGCCTCCACATCTGCTTGAAAACGATCCACCTGTAACACTCAGAGACGAACAGAAACAGGCCGTACGCGGAGAGAACCCACGGGGTTGATGCGGTGTAGGTCTTCGCTGACTGGCAACTGCTAACTGCAGTGTTACACTGAACTGCGTATTTAATGTGCTTCCTGTAGTAAATCGATGAGGTAAATAACGTCATCATCGTTAAGTGGGTCAGGCCGAAAATGATGTAAGGAAGCCGATACAGCTGCCACCTGGTTGAGATGATCAGCTTCACAATGTCGATGTCGATGAACAGTTCCGCGGTCTTCCACTCAGTTGAGCTCATCATCTCGATAATTGACCTGGGTCGCCTCCATCTTGTGAAGTTTCCTTTTCTTTAATGCTCCTGTATTCGTACTGAGCGACGTGATCGATTTCCGTGATATCGTAGAAGCGGGTATCGAACGAGCCGTCGTAGTTGCTGGTGAAGTAAAACAGGTTCCGCATCTTAATGATCGCGTGAAAAATCTCGACCAGGCCTAAACGAAAAGAGAGTTTCAACGGGGTGAGCAGAGCGTTGTTTTCTTTGAACCACAAACTCTCAATGGGGTCTGGAAGTTGACGGTGCTCCGATCTAAGATCCGAAGACTGTGGCATCGATAAGCGTCGCGCGTCGCTCATTTTCATTGCGACTCTGTTGTGAAATTTGAGCATGTCGATTACGTTGCTATTTCTCTTGCTGTCAACGCCCGCGTACTTTATCAGCGTGTGAACCTCAGTGTCTCCTTTGCCGTTTGGCTCATAAATCCGAGCTCCGTAGTTGAGTAACAGTCTCACCATTAGAACATCAAAAGTGAGAGCGGCCACAGACAGTGGGGTCTCACCCATCATGATGGTATTCTTGAACTTCGACCCGGTAGCCTTCGCGGCAAACATTCTGTCCATAGCTTCGGCGCTGAACAAAGTGGCCAGATTTTTTAAAATGTTCATGGTGGAAAGAAATTTTCCTTTTCCAATGGTGATGTGCAAAGCAGTCTGACCCTCATAGCTGCCCGTTCTCGTGGCGAAAATTAAACCGGGACACGTGCTGACCAGCAGATCAATTAGTGCGCTGTCCCTGTGCATTAGCGCGGCTGTATGCAGCAAGCTGTCAAAGCTGTCGTCGTTTTTACGCCTAAATACTTGCAAACGTTTTTTGGCGCGCGCGCGCTTGTAAATGTAGTTTTGCAGTAACTGTAACGCTGTCGCGTCTCCTGCTTTAATTGCCTGGTAAACAACATCCAATTCATAGTCCTGTGTTTCAACAGATTCGTCTTGCACTGCGATTTTCCTGGCAAACAATTTCATTCTGCTAAATGTTGACCGATTTTTTTTTTTATTAAGACCTTTTTTTTCCTCTCTTCTATAACAGGGGAAATAACTTGATTAACATGCTGAGATCAACGAGGCTATGGTTTACTTTTATTTCTCTGCAGATTTTTTTTTTTACTGCAAGCAGAAGAGGGAAAAAAAAATAATAGCTTACTTTGTTCCATGCTACTTTTTAAATGCTATAGAAAAAGGGCAAGGAAATAGTCTAAGGCTAGTATAAAAAAAGAAAGACAGTAATTTTCAAAGCTGTTTTAAAAAAGAGCAACATTGGCGAATTCACTTTTCTCAATACATATTAACTGCCCGTTGGTTTCAAATATAAGCAGTGATGGGCAGTAACTAAAAATTAATAGTTCAACTATTGTTGTAACTACCTTTTTAAAAAGTAGTTAAACTATCAGTTAACTAACTTTTTATCAAAAGAGTAACTTTTAACTAAAACTTTTATTGTTTAGTTTAACTTTTTTGAACTAACTTTTTAATTTAAGTGAATTTTAACAAACATATTTTTGAATGAATATTTTAAAGGTTTAATAAACAATAAATAGGTAAATTAATGAAAATATCAATATTATTCACGTTAATCATTTTGTTTATAATGTTAACATTTTCAAATGATTTATAACAATGACAACTTTCAAACTAGTTTTTTTTATTTATATCTAAGAAAAACTGATTCATCAAATTGAACATCGGACATTTTACACCTTCTAGATGTTAAAATTTGGCCCGAAACACTAAAAAGTCGTTCAATGGCTGCACTACTGGGAAGTGTTGCATTGTATCTACGAAATGCAGCAGCCAATCGTGGATATGAAAGCAATGAAGAATTTTTTGTGGAAGGTTTTCTTAAATAAAGTTTGACTTCACTGACCATGTCAACTGTATTTGTTGGCTGTCGATCTTCTTGCATTTAACTGTATAAATCATCTTGTACATCTGATGATAAAAGTGCATGTGTTCCACTTTGAGCTTCCATTGGCTCTAGTTCGGAAGTTGTCATATGCTGTACAGTCTGTATGAGTAGTTCTTTCTTTGAGAATCTCTCATTTGGGTCCAGATAATTTAATTTAAACTTTGGTAGGAGCATAGTTGCCAAATTATAATCATCAGATTTAAAAACTTCTTGGAAACGTGTTTCTAAACCATTTATAAGCACATTAATTAATGGCACCATTAATTTTAAATTGTGAAAATGTGTTCATTATGTCGGCCATTTTGAAATTAACCAAGTCGTTGTAAAAATCCTGATACATCATGAAAAAACCCACTGTTTCATAACAATTGCGGTTGTGGTGCACCGGTTGATCGAAACAACGCGCCCGAAGTGTAGAAGGAAATACAAAAACCAAAGACGTTAAATAAAGAAATTTTATGGATAAGAAAAGGCCAAAGACAAAATTTTCACATGATAATTTGAAATTTTCCGAAATATTCAATTAAACTTTTTAAAAAGAGTTTAACTAAAAGTTAGTTACATTTTAGTTAAAATTTTGTAACTTTTGCCCATCACTGAATATAAGAAAGTATATTTTTTTTCCTCAACTTAGGAAAGAAAAATTACTATAAAAAAAGTATTTTTACCAAAATATTAAACATATGAAAAAAAAAACCTACAATTTTCGCGAGTAGCCTACATAAAATAATAATAGCCTAAGCTTTTGACATTTGTAACTAAAGCTAAAATAATTACGACATGCGACATTTAAAAAAAAATTTAATCATTAACATAATACCAGCGTAAGTACATATGCAAAAATATTTTTTTTTAAATTGTTACATTTGAAATAGGTTAATAGGCTAATCGAACAAACAATAAAAAGACACATTTTAAATCGCCAATAGGTAAGCACATAAATCAGAACTTACATTTTCTGTGAAATGTTGTAAAAAAAAAGGTAGCTTTACTATTCATGATTGATTTTAAAGTTATTACATTTGAATTGAAAATAGTGAATCAAATGTTTTGTAAATAACGCTGACCTTTAAATCAATGCACATGAGACACGACAGTTAGCTTACGATGCAATGTTGCCAGAGAATATTAGACCAAAGTCCCGCTAAGCGTGTCATACAATTTTTCGATTCATAAACTTTGTAAATGCATTTCATTTTTGCGCTGCTAATAAATAAATAATTATGTAGCTCTTGGCTAAAAAAAAAAGGCTACTCTGCTTTCGATGCGGCCATAGATATGCTGCGATGGTCCCCAGAAGGACTCTGTGACCCTTGCACTCTTAATACTCTCAATGACGAGAGTCTCGCTTGATACCGGTGGCGTCTCAAAGGGGTAGGAGCAAGATCGGCTCACCTTGGGTAGTAGCACGGTACATGTAGTGCGATTAGGATCAACATAATTTGCTTTTAGAAAGCATTGAAGCTCATAACTTGCTAGTGTAAAGTGAGGGAAGGGGGGGGGGGACAAAATGGTGTGACCGATCCTAGTGCCCAGAGTAGGCCTACACGAAGCGCCATCGACTGACAAGTGACGTTTATGATCAGCTCTGCTTTCTTATTGCTCTCGTTGTTGCTGAATAGTTCAATTTAACTTGACCTCGGCTCCAATCCCTCAACACACACAGATGCACGCACACATACACACACTTGTATTTTTTTTTAGTAAAATAGTACATAATAAAGTCCTAAAGTCAGAGCCATTCGTCGATATATGGCGACTAGGGGAGCCCCCCCTCCCCGGGGGGGGGGATAAGGTCAAGACACCCAACTCCCGGGGGGGGGGACATCAATTACGTACGTCCTACGTTGCGGGCATTAATACATAACGCACGCACCCATAGGATGCAGTACACTATAGCTCCCCCCCCCCCCCGACTAATTAACAACTGGAGACTTCTTCAGCCTTTGCCCCAACTTGGTATACAAATAAATAAACCTTGGGAGGCTCCGCTGCTTTTCGGAATTCATTTATTTTTATGCAAAATTGAGGGCAAAGGGTATGAGGTACACTGTTATCAATATAGATTGATAAATATATATATGGGCGTAAATGGGCGGGGGAGGTTCTCTTACTTTGTCGCCAGTCAGAGGCGGCACATGCCCTTTTTCAGGTCTTAAGGCACCCCCCCCCCGGCGCCACTAACGGTATGTACGCCTCTGCACATGCACCGCCCTGCAGCATACTCCCTCAGTTTGTTTCTACTTTCATTTTGTTTGTTATGATACGCTTGACTGCTCTTGACCCACTTTCCCTGTTTGTATTTACAGCTCAGTTTTATCGAGGCGCATTCATAACGTTTATTCAGAGACATCGGAAAAGTACAACACTGTATTGACGTACACAGCTTTATATTGACATACACAACACATATACAACACAACACTATATTGACATATACAACACAACACTATATTGACATATACAACACAACACTATATTGACATATACAACACAACACTATATTGACATATACAACACAACACTATATTGACATATACAACACTACACTATAGTGACATATACAACACAACACTATATTGACATATACAACACAACACTATATTGACATATACAACACAACACTATATTGACATATACAACACTACACTATAGTGACATATACAACACAACACTATATTGACATATACAACACAACACTATATTGACATATACAACACAACACTATATTGACATATACAACACAACACTATATTGACATATACAACACAACACTATATTGACATATACAACACAACACTATATTGACATACACTACACTATATTGACATATACAACACAACACTATATTGACATTAACAACTCTATATTGACATATACAACACAACACTAAATTGACATTAAAAACTCTATATTGACATATACAACACTATATTGACATATTGATTACATTGAAACATTCCTATTTCACTTAAGCCATTTAACACCATTATTGAATGTATGTTTCTTACATCCATTATCATTCATATATATTATAACACACTGCAATACTGAATAGAAAAATTACTTCTATTATTTTATAATAATTATAGTTAAAATCGTGTAAAGAGATAAAATTAATTGTCATGTAAGAAATCACGAATCACAAGCCAAAATTTACCAATCAGGCTTAGCTTAACATATAGCTGGATACAGGGCTATCTTAACGGCTAGCACTCTCCCTGTTCCCAGGAACCTAGCGAGTTTTGAGGTACCACATGTTGTGTTGCGCAAACCACTTTTAGCACCAGATTGAATTCTGTCTGTGTTGCACAAAGCACTTTTTCGCACCAGACTGAATTCTGCCTGTGTTGTGCAAACCACTTTAAGCACCAGATTGAATTCTGTCTGTGTTGTGCCAAAAACTTCTAGCACCAGGTCGAATTCTGTCTGTGTTGTGCAGACCACTTTAAGCACCAGATTGAATTGTCTGTGTTGTGCAAACCACTTTTAGCACCAGATTGAATTCTGTCTGTGTTGTGCAAACCACCTTCAGCACCAGATTGAATACTGTCTGTGTTGTCCCAACGACTTCTAGCACCAACATTGAATTCTGTCTGTGTTTTGCATACAACTTTTAGCTTCTAGATTCAGGCAGTTATTACCACTACAAAAGTATGTAAGTGGTATCTCTGCCTTATTCTTACATCATATTTATAACTTCAGTTCACAACTTATGTTAAAAAGCTGGAAATTTGGGAGAATGCAAAAGTAATTTTGATAAATCATAACACAACAACATAAATGTGTTCAAACATAACACAACAACATAAATGTGTTCAAACATAACACAACAACATAAATGTGTTCAAGCATAACACAACAACATAAATGTGTTCAATAGTAAAAAAAATCCTAAAAAACATAATGACCATGGTTAACTAAAATTTTATTTTTTTAAAATTCTATTTTTCAGAGTGTATTTTTAGTAACATATCATTACATTGTAATCATTTCTGAAAGGTATAGTAAAAAAACAAACAACAACAACAGCTCAGTAAACATCAACTTCATTTGTTTGTTGGTCACTTAGCTATGAAGCACATATAAATGTAGTCTGATCAAGGAGTATGAGAGGAAAAAAAAAGTTGGGAATCACTGTTACAAACAACTTTAAAAACAAAAACAAGCTAAAGGTCAAGAAAGACTATGATGAAGGCATAAAACACAGCATTTTTTTTTAAATCTTTAAGTAAAATAATTTAAAAGATAGTGACAAAGATTTATTAGACAGTTTTTTTTATCAACTAAATTTTTACAATTTTAAACTGGGGACAACCTTAACATGGCAAATTAAAGAATGATTTGTTTACGTCTTAGGTCCTAATAAGACTTTTTTTTTTAAGTGCCCTTCTATCATACCCACCATAGCCGATAGTGCAATGGCCATGGAGGCACCACGGGAGACATGTAGATGACTGGTATACGCAAGGAGCCCAACCGGTGACTCGCAGCATGCAGGTCATGTACACCATGAAGATCCTGCTTGCTACCAAGAGATGTTAATCGTTCATCTCTTCCTTGCAGGAACGTCACAGATCGGCTTGCTACCCCAAGCGCCATCCAGCCACCCTTGGAGCCCGTTTGACATCTCTCAAATGGGGTTGTACTATTAACTATTCATAAACTTATATGGGTATTATTAAGTTTTAAAAGCATCACCTATTTGGGTTCATCTGAACACAGAAACTACAGTAACATAAACTGTAAATAAATAGTTTTAGAAAAAAAAAAAGTAAAGAAAAACCACAGCAGCAGTTCATCCAGTAAAATATGGAATGTTTCTAGGATGGTGGGTGCCATAACAGAATCGCTACTTATTAGGTGTGAATGAGCTTAGATAGTTTTCAAGAAGTGCAGGTATTTCTGAAATCTCTTTATAGTCAGTCACAATGAAGCTGATTCCATTGTGAGCACCTCTTATCATACCAGACAGCACTGTTGAGTACACAAACAAAATACATAAAACACATAAAATAAGTTTGGATTTTAGAAAAGGTGTGAAGGGGGGAGGGGTGAGATTTATCTTTTATGTTTATTACTTTTATATGTTACACATTAAGCTTAAAAAAAAATCTCATGGCTTACATTTTCCGTCCTGCGGACGGTATAAACAGAAGACTGGTTTGTTCATTGCCACTGCCCGACCAATCTCATACCCCACTCCTAGTGATGGCTGCGTCACTTCAGCAACAACACCTAAGTGAAATTAAAAAAACAAAAAAAAACTAAGTTCATTACGCTTCAAAAGCTAATGTTGCAATCTGCAAAAAAATTTTTTTTTTCAAAATATGTGAATTTAAAGTGTTCAATGATATTTTATTTTAAATCTATTAGATAGTGTATCATATACAGCATTACCCCACCCTTCCTTAAAAGTCAAAATGGAATAAAAAATAGTTTATATCTTCAGTTAATCTGTTTAGGTTACAAAACCTAACTAAAGTTTCAACCTGCAATATTTGATTTAGACTGAATTTCAACATTTTAAACATTTTTTTTTCATATAGGCAAAGCATTTTTATTAAAATCTATTTGACTTTCTTATCCAGTTGAAAAGTAATTTAATTTTGGGCGATAATCTTTGAATAGAGCTATTTTTCACTATTTAAGAAAAATATGTCTATGTATGCTAAGAGCATTTTTTATTAAAATTTATTTGACTTTCACATTCCTTTAAAAAAGTAATTTAATTTTATGTGATAACTTTTGAATGTATCTATTTTTCATTTTTCAAGAAAAATATGTCTACTTATGCAAAGGTAACCAAAAAAATAAAGATGCCTGTTTTGCGATATCATCATAAACAATAAAAATATATAGCCTGCATGGTTTTTAAGTAACAAAATTTATAATAAAGATTTACATTTAAAGTCAACATACAAGAGCACTCTTGCAGCATGGAGACATCAGTGTCATGAATAGTTTTATCATCTAATTTAGGGGCTGTAGACAAATATAAAGACATCATTTTTTTTTAAATAATTTTTTCTAAAATATTATTAACTTATCAATTATATGACCCCTTCTTTAACTCACCAATTTCACAGTCTACTGTTTTATCTCCGACAAATTCTGTCAGTACTTTACCATACTGTTTAAGATTCTCTATAATCTTGTAGTAGATGTCGATATCATTTCTACCAGCCCTCATGCTGCCGGCAAAGTAAATTTTGAGACTCATGATCTGCAAATACAATTGAAGCATTGTTGGATGATGCACTATTTTTTTCAGTTAAGTTTCCCTTATATAAGTGGGATGGATGGCCGAGTGGTGTAGATACTTCACTGTCGACCTGGGTTCGATCCTCAGTGAGAACCATGGAATTTTTCCAGGTATTATTTGGTGCAAAGTGGCTACACAAGTCCATCCAGCGTTAAATATGTACCTGACTTAAGTTGGGGAAGTAAAGGCGGCTGGGCGTTGTGCGCAGAGGTTATAGAAACAGATGCGTTCTACATTTCATTTGCCCCGATGGCCCATTAGGGCTAATGGAACTTTACTTTCCCTTACATAGAGTTCATCTGTATATCTGTAGCCACTGCTATTCTATGAGATTTTGTGATAAATAGAATGCCCAGGCCCCTTTTTTTTCACCAACAAATGTTGGGTACCCATTTGTAAGCTGGGTGGACTTATGGACATCAATCAGACATGAAGATAAATAACCAGCAATAAAAATCATAAACTTAGCAGATTGATAACTTAATATAATTACTTTTTTTTCTCAGAATAATTTATCCTATCATCAAAATAGATTACTGCCATTTTATAAATAATCATTGCTTTTTTTGTAAAAAAAATAGGTGCCGGTACTCAGTGATGGATTGCCTAACTTTTAACTACCAGTTCGCACCTCGATGCAAGTTAAATCAAAACTGCGAATATACTATTTTAAAAGAATTCAATTTTAACAAATTAATAATATAATAAACTAATAAAAAAATAAACGTTAAAATACAAGAAAAGTAATAATTTTTCCCGACATTGAAAAAGGTGCCGGTACGAAGTACCGGCACAATAAAACTAAGCACTGTAAATAATACTAGTTCAAAATGTGGGATTCAAGTAGCGAACTACTGAACTGAATATTACAGTGCAAGTGAGTGGGCGGACTGTCGTAAACAATTACCAAAAGTAAATAGGTTTCAATCATTGATTCATTCATTCAATGGATCTGCATATATTAAAATATTTTTGAAAGACGCTTACATGACTAAAAGGTAATCCCTGACAATTTAGTTGTTATTGTAAATTGTAATTACTTGAGAATCGTGACAGTTTGCAGCAGTTAGAAACTGGCCAATACGAGTATTGTTCCCATAGTCTATGTTGTTAGATTCTGTAGTGTATTGAGACTTGATGAGAGAAGTTCATGCTACATTCCTTCGGGACCCCTGACAGATAAAGATAAAGTATTGAGGAAGATGTTGGGGTATGAGTTAAAATGACTTTAAATCTGTTCCTGTCTGGCCGATAGCGGATAGGCATATTTTATATATTTACGTCATCATCAGAAACGAGAGTCCACCTGGGCCCCGGTTGTACGTGTCCCATGTCAATTTTCCATTCATTTTAAATTCTTTTTTTTGTAGTTGTCTACATTTTGTCCACTATTATGCCATACTTTATATTCATGTTTTCATTCCTCACAAGTAGTGTTAAAATAATACAACAATGCATATATGACAATAAGTCACAATATTAATAATATGATGCGAGACATGCAAAAGAAAATTATTATTGTTACGCTTCATACTTAATACATGCTAAAAAATAATACACCGTTATTTTTATTACATACTCAAGATTTATTTTTCAAACATGGGAAATAATTTTTATATAATTTTTACGCAGTGACTTCGAATACGACCGGGTGTGTTTCGTATTTTTTTTTTCCGAGACACGACCAGCAAACTTTGATGACATCAGTAAACAGATAGAACTCTTATGATTTAAAGTTATTTTCTTTTCGCCTTTTGTCTAATTATACATTAAAATTGCTTGTGTGTCTTCCTGGCACAGTGGCGAAACCGTTTGGTCTGTGACTCATTTTTATGCTGACTATATCCAGGTTCGATTCCTACCTGAGACATATCTTTTTTTTATTGTGTTTTTTTTTTCAGAATGTATCCTTTAATTTGTTTTAATGAAAATTAACTAACTAGATATCT
Source organism: Bulinus truncatus (assembly GCA_021962125.1). Classification (NCBI taxonomy): domain Eukaryota; kingdom Metazoa; phylum Mollusca; class Gastropoda; family Planorbidae; genus Bulinus; species Bulinus truncatus. The sequence continues at coordinate 2,524,025 of JAGDYQ010000112.1, forward strand.
TTGACATTTTTTTAAAATTGAAATAATTTACACTTTAGGATGTTGTAAAAAAAAGAAACAACTAATTAATTGGGATTTTTTAAACTATCATAGCTGAACACAGAGGCGTAATCAATTTAAGGGATGGGGGGGTCCAAAACGAAAAGTCCCGCCGGGCTCCAGCCTGAGGGAGACCCTAAACATTATTCACATTAAATATTAAGAACATAATCTCATGTCATGGTATCGAATGTCAGCAAATGCAAGGCCCCCAAATCTTAGGTTCGTCAATGGCTTCATTAATAGTTTATCTTCCTGCAAAGGCGTTGCAGGGGTAGCTAGTCCTAAGGCTGAAATATTACATAACTTTTCCTTACCATCATTTTTGCGTCACACTTAAAAAAATTCAGAGAAGCCTACATATTTCAAATTTTACTAAATAATAATAAGATTAAGAAACGAAAATAGAGGGGGATGGGGGAAGCATTTATATCCGAGAATCGGAACCAATACTGGACGGAGACGAATTAACGAGTGTTAGCTTTGAGGGAGGGGGGTACGATAGATGACTAATTTAGCGCATATTTTTTTTGTTTTTTTTCGTCCGACTTTATTAGGCTTGGGCAGACCCGAAAACTTTTAGTCTTAGACATATATCCTGACAACTAAAATATATAATTCAAAGCCGTATTTATTTTAAAAAAATATTATAAAAATATCTCCGATTATTAACAGCAAATTACTTTATTTATTAGGCTTGGACAGACTCGAAAAATATTAAAGCCAAATATAAAAATATCTCCGATTATTAACAGCAAATGACGTCATCAAAGTCTGCAGTAAATACGAGTTCTCATTCATTCTGTTTACTGACGTCATCAAAGTTTGCTGGTCGTGTCTCGGGAAAAAAAAATACGAAACACACCCGGTCGTATTCGAAGCCACTGCCTAATTTTTATTTGCCGTTTGCTCCAAAATATCCTAATGGGAGACAATAATGAAACAATTTTATACATTTATTTCTCATTATGGTCTCCCTTCGACACAACATGTGATAATTAGTTCCCTTGGATAGTTGCAATAAAAATGGCGATTATGTGTATCAAAATACTTCCGCTATTTCAAAGTTAGCATTTTAACAAATGATTCTAAATAAATAAGGATTAACTAAGACGACACATAAAAAGTTTGTACAAAATGACTGAACGAAGATTTGCCGGCGTTTTGCAAGGTAAAGGGAAGGCAGCGATGATGAGAGAATCCGTTTCTCAGGCTCTCCGAGAGAGCGCCATCCAGGTAAATAAACAAAGTGATATATTATTCATATTGTCTTATGACAACTTTTGTCAATTATGTTTAGAAAAGAAGACATCATTTCGTGTTTTCTATGCCGTCAATTGAAAAGTTATTATAAAACATCAACAGTTTTAAAGATTCGCTGTTATTTGCTTATGAAGCTTGTGTTATATGGTAACTAATAATATTAATTTAGTCAATAAAACTCAATATATTTTGTAATTCGAAGTGGCTACGCTTACGTCAAGCGCCTTCTATTATTATATCTATTGACGTAAGCCGGAAAAAAAAATACGAATTACGTCTTGATGTTACCGCTGCCACTGCGTAAACAAAAAGGGTTAGGGTTAGGGATAGGGTCATTAGGGATAGGGTTAGGGATAAGGTTAGGGTTAGGGACAGTGTTAGGGTGTGGAGAAATATCTATTGACGTAAGCCGGAAAAAAAAATACGAATTACGTCTTGACGTAAGCGTAGCCTGTCCGTTTGTAATTAGTAAACAACGGCAAATATTAAAATATTATGCATGCCATAAGTTATAAACCATAACATTTTACCTTTATTGTAAACAGACCTTTAAGTAAACTTAAAGGTTTAGTTTAAGCCTCCTGCTGCTGCAGACTTCATGCCCCCCCCCCTTCCCAAATGCAGAGTTTTTATAAATTATTTGTAAATTTGACTTGAATGTGTCATTATTGCTTTAGTGTTCAAACGTGATCAAGAACAATATTCACTAGTCTAAACATACTTTATATAGTTATGAATCTGAGAAAAAATTTAAAGTGAATCAAATTATGAGGAGTGAAGTGATTTTTGTAATTTTTAATTGTGTCAATAGTGTCACACATGCCACCAGATAATTTATGGCACCTACAACTGTGACCCCCCCTCCTCTCACAAAAAAATGAATCAATTATCAATAATAATAAATTTTGTTATAAGTGTCCTCCCACCCCCTGCTAAGAGTTCAGGGTGACCCTCCCTCAGGGCGCCTTGATAGTGTTCATGGTGGATAGAATTATATTTTTCCGAACCCCTGACTTTGACCTATCTTCATTGATAATTCATTAGTCTTCAATTAGTTTATTAAACATGACATGTCAGTACAAATGACAAGTAACATTTTCAGGGTTTGATATTTTTTCATAATTGTACTTAATCAATCTATATAAATTAAAGCGATTTTGGGTTCTGCGTTAAATTGAAAGTAAAGAATTAATACAACAGTATTCCAGTTTAAAATCGTCAAATGTAAACAATAGTAATAAAAATCATGAAAAGTCGGATCTGTTCGAAACCTAAAATAACCTAGCCTACTTATCAAACCTAAGGGAATATAACTCTATGCAAAGGTTTTGCAAGGTACAGTTAGTATCAAATAAAAATGATATAGAAAAAGTGTATTCTCTAGTGAATGCTCATTTATACTCATCAGTTGATTTAGACTTATTACAAACTTAATATAATTTTTGCTAAATTATTTCATGGCTTTTTAGGTGATTTAGATATGTTGAAAAAAAAATTCTAGGAATTGCACATACAAAAAAAAAAGATAACATATTTTATCATCAGGGTCAGGGACACATAAACATCAACAGTGTTGACTTTAGTTAGCTTGTAAATGTTGTCTTTTTCAAAGATCTGGTGATAACAAACAAATGCACAAATAAAGTTGAACATATTTTACAATGATAATTTCAACTTTTTTAATTAACAGATTAATTAAAAATTTGTTTTTTTTAGACTAGACGTTTTAAAATAGGATCGCTTATACTGTAACTACCTTTTTATTGAAGATTGGGTTAGAAGTGAGTTTGAAATATTTTCAAAGTAAAAAAAAAAACGTGATTTTAAATCTGTTTAACAAAAAAAAAAGAAGCTACACAGCATGCATTTGAAAAGAAATAAAAAATTAAAAAGTTCTGTGAGCTGAGTATTGAGAGGTGGTGAGGGAGGAAGGTGGTGAAGAGAGGATGAAAAAAATTTTTTGAATGTAGCAGACACGGCTGGTCTGGTGATGAGTTGGATAGAGGCTGTGTTTTGTGGAAGAGGATAATTTGGTGAAGCTCCATAATATGTTTTTTAGACAGGTGAATTTGAAAAAAAAAAAGATTGAAGCAACTGTATGTATGATTCTCTCCCTGTATTCTTGGAATGTCATGCCAACCTTTATATTTTTTTTTTCTTTCTTTACCTGGTTTGTTTAAATATGTGTACCCCTGGTTTAGAAAAAAAAAAAAGAAATGTACTAGGTTGAAGAACAACAGACCTCCGGGTAGTTTTGTATGAATGCCAATTTGAGAGATGGAGGTGCTTCTATTGAATCGGATGGAGGTGGGTGAGGGTGAGGAGAGAAAATTCTGTGTTTTTATTTTACAAACATGCCATAGTGTTGTTGATTGGCATTCATCGTACACTTAATCTGCTTCAGCCCCACACTCTTTTATATATTAATTGCAAAAGAAATAATAATAAAAATGCTTCATTTAAAATTATACAACACAAATGAAACACTGTGTATTCCACTTGAACATTTTTATCACTACCAGAAGATGTTAGAGATAAAGTTGCTCAAGGAAACGACTGGTCTTTCATGTTTCAAATACATATTTATATATATTGCCAGTATATATATATATATATATATTGCATGTATCTTTTATATATAATGTTTAACATTTCCTGTTTGGAAAGTTCATACAAACACATATTTTGACTTTTGATATTGCTGGTTTATGCCAGATTTTTTTTTTGCATTAACTTATTTTGGGAATGCAGTAAAAAAAACACTTCGCCAGGCATGAAATATTTTATTCTAGATGTTTGAATAGATGAATTATATCTAATTTCCATTGTTACATCTGATTACAAAAGAAACTTAGCTACAAATTGACATAGATGTTTAAACATATTCTATAAAAAGTATTTAAAGGTTGGAAAAGGAGCATTGAATAATAGTCTTATCCTTCATTGAAAAAAAAAGGCCCACTTAAAAAGCTGGCTACTAATGTGAAGATATGAAGGGAAACAAAAAATCAGCTTAGTATTTACTCAGGGCTGAGTCATGAGATAACAGTAACAGATATCTAATTGTTAAAAGTATCAAGCCTGTCACCAGTTGATGGTGGTGGCTTACAGTAAAATAAAAACTCTTGATAGTGGAACCAAAACACTAGACAATTTAGCAGCAAGAACTTTGAAGAAAAATAATGATATGGATTTAGATGGAGAGAATTGATAAACAAATATACAGTGACACAAATTAATGGCTTCTGTTGTTTCTACCTTACTTAGGTGCTATAATTTGTTCTTTTTTTTTTGTCCCCTTACATCCTGCTTCTGCTTCTTTTTTTTTCTTTCTTTCTTTCTATAAGCAATGCAAATGGACTTCACTGAATTAATTCTGCTCATTTCTGTTATTCATAAATTTTAAACCGTTTGCGGATTTCCATTAGGGATAGGAAGAGTAAATTATGTTAAAGTGGAAATTGTAGCTGCTGTATAGCAGGATCAACTAAAGCTGATATGTCAAGGCCACATTTCCAGTTAAGAGGAGGTATTCAAATGTTTTGTGGCAGCCAATCTTGTCAGTATGCGTTGAAGTAATCCAATAAACAGTCCACAACATGTAAATAAAACCACAACAGTGAAACTTAAAAATTGATCTTGATATGACAATGTGGTGGTGAATAAGAGAAACAGGCTTCTCGAATAATTAGATCTTATCAAATCCTAAATTCTTTATGCCTCTAAAAGACATTTTTTAACTTTTGCCACTTCATAAATTCTTTGTCTAAATGTAATCAATTAATACAATTTCTTTGGATACTTTTTAGCTGCTATACTTTATATTAATTTAAGCTATATGAATTTCTTCCCCGTGTAGTTAAGTAAGTGCTCTTTAAAGTTTCCTGAGCCTCAGCAACTGATACAGTGATTGGGTTGTGATTAACTTGTATTCCCCTTGTTTGTACTTTCTAACAAATTGTGTTTTTTATTGCTCTTTTTTTTTAAATGTTATTTTTCTACATACAAATGGCAAGAGGGTGTATGTTTTAACTCCACTCTGTATACCATGATTAAAGATGATCCTGTGGTTAAAGCTATAATAATGACTCAATGGCATTTATTTTGTGATGTCAGTCTACTGCCATATCAAAAAATATGTAGTGTTTTGCTATTAATAGGTTTTTATTTTGTACTTCTAGAGAGCTTTAGTATTATTTTTAATATAAATTCTCATATTTAATGCGCAGTTGTTTTATTTTGTTAACTCATAGAAACTTTTGTTATCCTTTTATTAGCTTTTTTTAAATTCTATTATCAATATTTTTTTACTTCAACCTATGGATTGCACTATGGCTATAGCCTAACTTTCATTATTCTTAATCAATAATCCTTTAATGAAGTGGTCACATACTGTTAAGTGTTATAATTTTTTTTTTTTAAATTACTAAGCTACAATCTTCAGTTCATCATCAAACAGTGTTACTAGTTAATCTAATTAATAGCTAATCCACTGTAATAAAGCAGGCAGTACCTCAAGCAATAGAAAAAAAAACAACTTTAAATGGAAATTTCCCTCATTCTGACTTATTAATCATTCGATACAAAAAAATTATTGTGTTAATCGTCACTTATAATGGACATCTTCCTTAATCCATGTAGCAAATTTGTTTGTTTAAAAAGTTAGCATTATTAAATTTGTTGTCTTTGCCACTGCAAATTTAAATCCCCACTGTCACTTGTTTTATGTAAAGTAATCCCCATTAAACTTATCCAGTTAAAATATCTTCTTCTAATTGATTTATTGATTTGTATCTCCCCTTACTTCTTCCTGTTTTAACTGTACTCATCTATATTGCTACCTGTTGCTAATTTGTCAGATAAAGAAATGAAAATACTCACAACCACCATCATTGTCTCCCCTCTTTCATATTTTTGGTTATTCCATTTACTAAGCACAGGTAAATGAACAGCTTTTATCACATGTTACAAGTTATCCCCAGATGTACTAGCTTGTAAAGTAAATAACTTTTTTTCTAATGCTCGAGATTGCATATAATGATTGACCATAATAGGCCATATGGAACCGCAGTAATACTGTAAAATACTTATAAGTCTCATGGATCACATGAAATGCAATAATACTCTAAAAATATTTCATATGGTTCTACATATAATATATGGACTACATGGTTTTAGTTAGAATGTCCATTTTGTGTTTTTCTTGTATTTAAAAAACCCCCACCAAACAAGAGCACATCCTGGAGCCAGTGAGCCGTGGCCTGGCAGACAGATGGTGTTTCACCTAACAAACAGTCTGCAACTAATGAATCACTTGTCAGGTTTGATCTGACTTCAGGGCAGGACAGGTTGTTCAGGTAGAAGAGAAAATTTTTTCCCTGAACATGATCTATGGGAGTGGTTCTAAATCACCTGACCCCCATCCCTTCCAGCAACTCATTGTTTTTTTAAACAAATACATTAGGTTCCTGTGGGTTATTTTCATTTTTTTTATTTCTTTTTTTTTTACCAAACTGTGAGGCTGTCACTGAAGATCCTGATTAAATTTTTTTTCTCTGAGACCTGGCTTAACTAGTCGCCTTGTTGCATGCTTGTTTATTTGTCAGTGTTAGACAGCAGAATGTCATTTGTTTTACTGAGGGGCTATGAACTAAGAATGTGATTTGATTTTAGAGCTACTTGATATATGCTAAACCCTTGTATATCTACCTGGTATATTCTAAACCCGTGATTAGGCTATATGGTATATGCTAAACCCTTGTATATCTACATGTTATATTCTAAACCTGTGTATAAGCTACATGGTATATGCTAATCCCTTGTATATCTACATGGTATATTCTAAACCTGTGTATAAGCTACATGGTATGTTCCAAACCCTTGTATAAGCTACATGGTATATGCTAAACCCTTGTATAAGCTACATGGTATATGCTAAACCCTTGTATATCTACATGGTATATTGTAAACCCGTGTATAAGCTACATGGTATATTATGAATTAGCTGAGTACAGAAATCTTTTTGTTTTATTTTTTAAAAGGGGGGGGGGTATGGTGAGATTTCTAAGTATTTCATACCACCAATTTTCTTTATATTGAAACCAGTTAAACTCAAAGTCATTCTCAACGTAGGCTTTTTTAAAGTGAAGGGTTTACTAAAAAAAATGTGTTGATTCAAATTACACTTTTCTTGTTAGGTGTTTGACTGTTGAAAAAATTGTTCTTTAATATTTATATTGGGTTAAGAATGTATGAAAAAAATTGTTTAAGTTTGTATTTAGGATACAAGGAAAGGCCCAAACTGTCTCATGTCACAGGGAAGATAAATCAGTCTGCTATTATCTCCTCCGTTGTTTCAATCGGCTGTATTTTTGTATTTACTTTGCATTCCACCATTGACAGACGTTTCACAATGATTTCAAATAAAATATGTTTTAATCTACTCTGGGCTTGATTTTCTTTTTAGTTTCATGCCCTAGTGTTGGTGTTTAAAAGTTGCGTTGTAAGGTGGTGATCATTGTTAGACCAAATCACTATCCAGATCAGAAAAATTAAATTTTACCTATACATTGTTCAACTATATATCCCTTAACTGCTCAGAAAGAAATAAGAGTGGAGTAGTAGCATTACAGCAATGAGAATGTGCATCTCAGGTTGTACAGTTGATGGTCTAAGAACATTGTTTATAAAATTATTTTCCAAAATTTCCTGACAAAATGTGATATTAGATAAGAGTAGGAATACAGCAAGCATGTTTTGTAATGTGATGTTAGATAAAGTAACCTCAGAATTTAAAGGGATAGTGTGGTTAGCACAATGTTCAGCCATCTTTACTCCCCCAACTTAAAGTCGGTACCCATTTAAAGCTGGGTGGACTTGGGGACTTTCACCAGGACCTGAAAACCCGGCATTCCTCTTGTCGATAGTCGAGCATTCTACCATGCACGACCACCCATCCTTTGTTCATCTTAGCTGTAAAGATTTGTTGGTTTATCTGGAATGTCTTAGTTGTAAATATTAATTGGCTTATCCTGGAATGTTCATCTTGTGTTAATTTGGTAGTATTGTTGTAGATAATTAGAAATATCAGGTTTAATGGTTTTTTTTTTAATTACCATTCTATGATTAGGTTAAATAAAATATATTTTTCGACATGTACATTAAAAATAAAAATTCACAGATGAATGATACATTTTGATACAAAAAATACCCATAAAGAATCCTATAGGCCTATAAGTTCCTTTAAGTTCATCATAGATACAATAAATCACGGTTATATCTCATTAAGCTCTCACACATTTGGCCCCCTATGCTGGGAATGTTTCAATTAATTAAATTTGGCTCCCTATGCTGGGAATGTTTCAATTCATTAAATTTGGCTCCTTATGCTGGAAATGTTTCAATTAATTAAATTTGGCTCCCTATGCTGGAAATGTTTCAATTAATTAAATTTGGCTCCCTATGCTGGAAATGTTTCAATTAATTAAATTTGGCTCCCTCTGCTGGAAATGTTTCAATTAATTTAATTTGGCTCCCTATGCTGGAAATGTTTCAGTTAATTAAATTTGGCTCCCTATGCTGGAAATGTTTCAATTAATTAAATTTGGCTCCCTATGCTGGAAATGTTTCAGTTAATTAAATTTGGCTCCCTATGCTGGAAATGTTTCAGTTAATTAAATTTGACTCCCTATGCTGGAAATGTTTCAATTAATTAAATTTGGCTCCCTATGCTGGAAATGTTTCAATTAATTAAATTTGGCTCCCTATGCTGGAAATGTTTCAGTTAATTAAATTTGGCTCCCTATGCTGGAAATGTTTCAATTAATTAAATTTGGCTCCCTATGCTGGAAATGTTTCAATTAATTAAATTTGGCTCCCTATGCTGGAAATGTTTCAATTAATTAAATTTGGCTCCCTCTGCTGGAAATGTTTCAATTAATTAAATTTGGCTCCCTCTGCTGGAAATGTTTCAGTTAATTAAATTTGGCTCCCTCTGCTGGAAATGTTTCAGTTAATTAAATTTGGCTCCCTCTGCTGGAAATGTTTCAGTTAATTAAATTTGGCTCCCTCTGCTGGAAATGTTTCAATTAATTAAATTTGGCTCCCTATGCTGGAAATGTTTCAGTTAATTAAATTTGGCTCCCTCTGCTGGAAATGTTTCAGTTAATTAAATTTGGCTCCCTCTGCTGGAAATGTTTCAGTTAATTAAATTTGGCTCCCTCTGCTGGAAATGTTTCAGTTAATTAAAGTTATCATTTTATGTTTTCAAAGTCAAGGCCAAAGCTTGTTGAGCCAGTGGACTATGAGACGTTTGTGGTGAAAAACAAGGTTTTGCTGCACAATGACCCACAGAGGGACATGCTAAATTTCCCACATGATGATGTCCTTGTGCCAGTAAGTAGTCATGGTAGCTATATAATAGTCATGATACTCTAAATAACCACAATAGTAAAGTAATGAACAATGATGACCTTATATGGTGATAAAGAAAATTTGATAGTGACATTGGATAGATAATCATGTATTGGATTTAAAATAGAATGTAAAAAAAATGTAAAAGCTTTTCTTTACCATATGTTGAACAATAGACAAAATGCAGATTATGTTGAGCAATAGGCTAAATGTAGATTATATTTTATTATCATTACGTGAAATGTAAAATGAATGAAAAAAATTTAACTGTAATTCTTTTCTTCTGTTATTCCCTAATTATTATACTTGTTCATTAATTTTGACTCTGACTTTAAAATTAATCATAGTGAGGTCCTATTTAAGAAGGAATTTTCTCTTGACAATGAACTCAAAAACAAATCCCTTAGAATCATTCAGAATAAACTTTGTAAAAACCTATCTGTGTAATATTTGTAGAGCATAGGTCTAAGACCTCTTAAAATATTTAATGAAAGATAATTAGTACAAGAGTATGAAAAGCTTTGTAATTTTGCCACTTATGTTTTTCTTGATTTTTTTTTTAAGAGATTTGAAATGGGGGTTACAGGGATCATTTCAATTTGCAGTAATTTTAGGTTTAACTGATTATATTTTCTTTAGTTTTGTGTCAGCATTGTATACAACCAAACATTGAAAATTGACTATTATTTGTATGTGGTAGTGATAAAAAGGAGCCAAGCAGAAATGGAGATAATAGGCTCAATATAGGATCAAGAGATATGGTTACATTGTTTTTATTTTAAGAATCGTCCTTGTATAGTCTTTTATCACGTTGTAATAAATAGACTTGTTAATTCTGTGGCACACAGATTCTGAGTGTGATGCCTTGAGTCTGTCCAGGATTAATCGTTTAATCCTTGAGTAATCCCTAATTTAGCTATATTCATCCATGCATGTACTATCCAATGTGGCTATGCTATTTATCCTGTGTATTGTGTATCCAGCCTCCACACCCTCTCCGCAAAACTAGGACAGCAGTGTCCACAGTTCCTGTTAACGCTGCCCAGGAGGTGACAAGCCTGATGGTCAAGGAATGCCTGAAGACCTACACATGTGAGCTTCAGATGGTGAAGTACAAGTACCAGGCGTACGCTGGGAGCTACCAGCAGTTGCCCAAGTAAGTTTTGCATCATTCAAGTTGATGAAGTTTATTTAGGGTCTCTTCCTTTTTGAGCCCCAGCACAATCTGTTTGAAAATAAATGTTTGTGTAGATATTGTTAATAAAGTGAAAGGTTTCATTTAGGAACAATGATCATATCAAGGTATAATTATCAAGGTTCAGTAAATATTATGACATTAATTAAAAAGTTAACTTCTCTTAGCCCTTACGTGCCATCAGGACAGATTCAGTGTAGAAGTCATCATTTTCTGTAGCCACTGTATGTTTAGGGGTCATACACAGCCCACCCATCTTTCCTTCCCCATCTTAGGTCCAGCTGGATGGACCTGGGGTAACTTTCAACCAATTTTCACCATAGCCTGGACAGGTGGTTGTGTAGTGTAGAGCGCTCGACTGTTGACCGGAGAGTCTTGGGTTCGAAACTCTGTGAGACCCTTGGGATTTTTTCAGGTCCAGGTGTAAGTCCCCAAGTCTACTGAGCTTTAAATGGGTACCTGACTTTAAGTTGGGGGAGTAAAGGCGGCTGGATGTTGTGCTAACCACACAGTCCCTTTATAATGCTGGGGTTACTGAAACAGATGAGTCCTCAGGGGCTTAAGTAAACTTTACTTTCTTTTTTAATGGAAAAATTCCCGGGAAAAGTGAAAAGTGCTCTGCACTAGTCAATTGAACCTTCCCCCCCCCCGACAATGCCATTAAGGTTATTAAATTACAAACATTCTTTGAAACGAAAATAATTGTTTATAAATTGCAGCGCCAAATTAAAGAAAGAATATTTGTTCAAGTTCTATAACCTTTTTTTACAATCAAAACTAGCTTTTCATAACAAAATCTTGTGGAAATAAGAAAGAAAATTTGCATTTTTTTTTTATTTTGCTATTTCTTCTTATATTATGACATCAATAACAGTTCAATGAACATTTTCATCCTTACAAAGATATTTGTGATTTACTGAACATATTTTTGTCAATACAGAATTTTCCCTTCATCAAACTCACTTTTAAATTTCTCTTTGCTTAGTGAAGCTGAATATCTCCATACATTTCACTGAGCTGTTTTATTTTTCAGAATCAAGTCCCGTGTTTTAACTGCAACATTCTATACTAAAACATTCTATACTAATGTCTACTGCAACATTCTATACTAATGTCTACTGCAACATTCTATACTAAAACATTCTATACTAATGTCTACTGCAACATTCTATACTAATGTCTACTGCAACATACTATACTAAAACATTCTATACTAATGTCTACTGCAACATTCTATACTAATGTCTACTGCAACATTCTATACTAAAGTCTACTGCAACATTCTATACTAATGTCTACTGCAACATTCTACACTAAAGTCTATTATTTTTCCCTTTATTTCCCATTTGAACTTCTGCTCTGCCCTTTCTTTCAGGCATTTAAAAAAAAATCATGTAAATTGTCTCTCTTGGTTTTATCCTGTTGGTTAATCTCATTACTTGTGGTGACTTACAGCAAAACATCTCCAAGCACACATCTTTACGTGAGTGCATCCCACTTTACATGTGTTACGTTCAGTTTTGAAAGTAGGTGTGAAATGGGGAGGTAATTTAGAAAATGTGTCAATGCATTCTACAGATTTTTTTGTTTATTTGACTGGTGAAAGGTTCAATAACTCTTAGTAAAATAAAAAACACCAACACATTCTTCTTATGAACTTGGCTCAGTTTTTTTTAAGCCATTTGTTACTTGTACAGTGGGTATTCGGTTAATGAACTTAATCCGTTCCACAATTATGTTCGCTATCCGAATCGTTCGTTAACCGATCATCGATTTTCCATATATGTTAATGGAAATTCGATTAATTCGTTCTGGAGATCCTAAAAATTAAATTTAAAAAAATTGTCATGTACAAGAATAATTTCTTAGTAAGTTTATTTATTACAAATATGATACATACATATAGTCTTGCTTATTAATCAGTCCTTTCCTTTCTTTGGGCGTTAAAGAACATGTCCAATGTCGATTGTTTTTCTCTCTCCTTCGGGAGTTTCAGGAAATGATTGATAGCAATGTCGTTGTGGGGATCAGCAACTCTATTGACATCAGCTTGTTTAATGCCAGATCTCCTTTTAAATTTTTTAAACCAGCCAGTGGTAGCCTTGAATTCTAGATTTTCGGAGGACGAGCCTGGAGTTTGTTCTTTCAATTTCTCAAAAATTTCTCCAGCCTTCTCTTGAATGTTGGCCATTCTAGTTAGCCTACATCTCTTTTCACCTCCCGTTCATTTATCCAAACTAAAAGCAAACTCTCGAGTTTATCATGGATGACACTTTTTTGTGCTTCTCGGATGTAATTTTCGTTACTCCTTTAGAGTCTTCTTGATTGATATCTTTTTTAGCTATGATTGTGCCTACAGTAGACCTGTTCAAGCCGTACTGCCTGGTAACATCAGTCATTATTTGTCCACTCTCTACTTTAGTTATAATCTCTTGCTTGGTTTTTATGGTGAGCACAGTTCTTGACACTCCACTCTTTTCAGGTCCCATAATATTTTCAAATTTTCAGGGTTTTTTTTATAAGGCGTTTAGAGAAGCACATACGAAAACCACAAGGACATAAACCAACTACACATGTATGGTACACTATTGACGATGTGTCGTCGCACACTACCCTACGCGTCGAATGGTGCTGCCTCACTGCTACATAGTATGAATGATGACGTGTCAACGCACGCGCACATCCATTTTCAGGACAAATTGAGGACTGATGTCGGTTGTTTCGAGAGCCGAGACGTTTTCGTTAGAATTAGTTTTTGTTCGTTATCCGAATTTTGTTCGTTGTCCGAACACAAAAATCTTTCCTGAAAGTGTTCGTTGTCCGATTTGTTCGCTGTCCGAACAGTTCGTTAACCGAATACCCACTGTATTGACTTCATACTTATTTCTTTTTTATTGATTGGTTCACTCATTCTTTTTGTATATTCACTTACTGTATCACCTGCATTTTGTTAAATAGCATTATTCCATATCAACTTTCTAGGTTTGGCTTTATCAAATTTAAGCACTTGGTCTGTCCCTTCTTTCATACTTCTGCTCTTGGTCTGTCCCTTCTGTCAGACTTCTGCTCTTGGTCTGTCCCTTCTGTCAGACTTCTGCTCTTGGTCTGTCCCTTCTTTCATACTTCTGCTCTTGGTCTGTCCCTTCTGTCAGACTTCTGCTCTTGGTCTGTCCCTTCTGTCAGACTTCAGCTCTTGGTCTGTCCCTTCTGTCAGACTTCTGCTCTTGGTCTGGCCCTTCTGTCAGACTTCTGCTCTTGGTCTGTCCCTTCTGTCAGACTTCTGCTCTTGGTCTGTCCCTTCTGTCAGACTTCTGCTCTTGGTCTGGCCCTTCTGTCAGACTTCTGCTCTTGGTCTGGCCCTTCTGTCAGACTTCTGCTCTTGGTCTGGCCCTTCTGTCAGACTTCTGCTCTTGGTCTGGCCCTTCTGTCAGACTTCTGCTATTTTATTGATAGTTGATTGTTGTATTGTGCAACCATTATTGATAGTTGATTGTTGTATCATGCAACCCTTTATTGATAGTTGATTGTTGTGTCATGCAACCCTTAATTATTAGTTGATTGTTTGTTTGAAAAGTGTTTCAGTAAGTAACACTAAGTGGTTGAACTGACTAACTTCAGGTAGTGTTTCTTGTGCACTTTCTCTGGTGAGCCACCAGCCAATGTTTTCATTCACTAATTTACCTAATTCACATACTGCACACAGAGTAGCTATCGGTGGAAAAATTGAAAATGTTTTTTGTTTCCTTTCAGTTTACTGCTGACATTTATTGTTTAGAAAAATGTTTTTTCTTTTTCAAAAACATAATCAACTCTTCAACTGGCATCAACTAGTGGTCTAATCTGTTTTCTTAATGACATTGTCTGTGCATGCCAGGTGAATTATGAAGATGCTTCAGATTTTTTTTTCTTCTCTGACAGAAAGTGTTATGTATCTGGCACATGTCCATCTGTTTACATGCCATAGCTTTAAGAACAGTTTTTTTTTTTTATTTTCTGCATTACCTTTCAGAACAAAAGCACTTGTTTTCACTTTCAAAGAACAAGATTTTCTCTTACTTCTACCTCTTCACCCCCTTGAAGATTTTATACAAAATAAACTTTTAAAATGTCAGAAAAGTTTGTTTGTCATTGTTGCTTCGATTTCATTGTTGCCTTTAACGAGCGAAAAAATTCTGTTTGTTGCAGTGTCTCCAAAAAAGAGCCTCTTCAGGAGCACATCTTTGAAATCGATGCTGACGTGGAAGAAAAAGACGATGTAAGATAATAGTTTCCATCGTTTTTCTATTTTGTAGTCAATAGAAGCTCCTTTTATCATGTAGCTCTAAACAATTTAAAAATCATTTTTTAAAATCTTGTAATGCTAAAGAGTTCTCCACCACTAGAAATGTTTACGCTCTGCATTTTGTGATCTGTAGGACACTCTCAGTCATGGCTTCATATCCAGTATAACAAAGAAAGGTTGGCTTTTGAAAGGCCCCAGTGGAGGAAAAGACAACATCATTAGTTTTTCAAAGGTGAGCTACTGAACCATGCTGTGCATTTGTCACGCTCATGTCTAATTGAGGAAGTCCACTTTACAGAATGTTTTACATTTGTTGTTGTTGTTTTTAAATAAAAAAAACAAGCCAGGTTTTTTATTTGTTTTTGGCTGCCAAAATCAAATTGTGGCAATAGATAAAAGTTGAGACTGATAAAATTTAAAGTTAAAAAACTTAGTAGAAGAAATAAAAGTAAGACCTTTATGATGTGTCCTCTGCTTTGGAGCAGATATCAAATCTGTATATATATATGCAGTTTTATCAAATTTTATTTATGGTCTAACATCAGTTTAAAATAGTCATCACTGTTATTTTAGTTCTAGTTGTCACAAGAAGGTAGTGAGGCCAGACAAACAAATATAAACTATAAAGGGTTGAGGATAGCATTAGAAGATATAAAATCAACATTTTAGAAAAATACAGAAAAAAAAAACCCAAAACAAAAACAAACAAAAAACTGATGTAAAAAAAAAAAAAGAGATATTTTAATTAATTATAAACTGTTATGTTTTTATTAACGCCCTATCAGAGATAAAATAGCCATAATAGAAGTTTGTTGCAAGTTTTTTGTCTGAGAAGTTTGTGTAGATTTGAACAGTGACATTGCTATTCAAGTTTTTGTTTTAGAATTCAATAGATCATCAGCATCAATGCCTGGGAAAATAAAGACTTATCAAAACGTGATGTACATTAATGTTGCACTGATGGTGCAGACCATCTGGGCATCCTTGACCCCTAGGGCATGCTCTGTGAGATAAGGTGTTAAAAGAAAGGCAGATAGTAAAATTTTGGAGAATCCAGGTGTAAAATAATCAGAGCAGAGAAATAATTGGTGCGACACGATTGCAAACAGATCATTTTTCACATACCTGGTGTAATTTTCCATGAGATAAATAGTCAAGCTCTGCTGTCTTGTGTAACAGTTTAAGTAACCAAAACACACTTTCAAGATAAAACAACAAAATTGACGTGCAGAATTATTTAGTAAAACAAAACAATCTTCTTTGAAGATTGATAGTACTAGTTCAATTACCAGTTCAATTAGCTAGATCAATTGCATCTAGTGACTGACCTTGTTGAAATATTTAATGTTTTTTTTTTCTGTTTCACCATTGCACATGTATAGTTCAAGAAAAGATTTTTCCTGCTGAAACAACAGTCTGACTACACCTACATTCTAGAAATCTATAAAGATGATAAAAAATCTGACGCCAAAGAAACCATTTTCCTGGACCTTGCTAGTGAAGTGGTCAAGGTAAAAGCAACCATTATACATGTATATATATATATATATATCATCTTACATTAGGTTTATTATTACATTTTTTTTTCCATTGAAAGGGATGGAGGGGGGGGAGATATGGGGTTAGTGGGAAGACACCTTGACCCCATTCTTTTGACTACTGGATTTTTTAAAATTATTTTTGAATTTGGGTAAGGGGGGGGAGGGGGGTGGCGATAGTAGATTTAAGACATTGAAGCTCAAAATGGAAACCTGATATTAGTTTTGTGAAGTTACAGTGGCCAGGCGTGTTTGGAAACACTTTACCTTCTCTACTAGAAACTCTAATTCAGTCGTCTTGTGGTAAATAGGTCATTGACAATGCTGTAGAAAAATGTTCCCCCATGCTATTAATTCTCCAAAGCCTCTTCTTAAATCTGTCATAGATATATTGACCTTTGATTATAATTTTCTTGTGAAAAGGGGTAAAATATGGTGTAGCTGAAATTTATAGACTACTTTCAAATGACTGATTATAATTTAATCAGCATAATCCTTTGATCCACTGCAACATAATTGTATCATTTTGTACGTCAGTGGTAGATGGAAAAGCGCAAGTCAATTTATGCCAAAAAAAGTATATGTCTGGAAAAGCTTTATCTTCTATTAATGTTGAATGGAGTTTTAATTTGAATCAAAATCTCAAAAGTTAACAACAAATGTTCTTTATCAAATTGTTTATACAAATTGAACTTTAATTTAGATCTCCTGTTAAATCAGCTTTTTGATTTGTACTTGCTAGTCTTGCTGATAAAAGAAAGTTTGTGTTTGTACTTGCTAGTTTTACTGTTAAAAGAAAGTTTGGGTTTGTACTTGCTAGTCTTGCTGATAAAAGAAAGTTTGTTTTCTGAAATATTGGCATTAATATTATTTTTTAAAACCAGAACCCAAAGAAAGGAAAATTCTGCTTTGAAATCAAAATGACAAAGAGCCCATCCTGTTTGCTAGCTGCAGAGAATGAAGCCGAAGCCAACGATTGGATAATAACCTTAAATAAAGTTATTAATGCTGCCGACACTGCTTCACAGACATCCAGAGAGAGTATAAAAGGTATATTTTTTCCAATTTCTTTTGTTCCTGGAATTTCTTTAGCTGGCGTTTTCACCAACCAATTCCACATATGGGCAGTTTTTCCCAACAAAAAAAAGGGGGGGGGGTATATGTCTTATAAGACAGGAAATTAAAAAAGAAAAAAGGTTTCGTCAAGAGAATTACAGCCTGTACTGTTAATTATGTATCTATTTATATGTACATAGAAAGGGGCATATGAAAACTTGACCAAATAGTGCTATATAGAATCAAGATATCAAGATTTCATCTTTCTTATAAGAATGAAAATAATACAAAAAAAACAGCTATTGTTTTTCATTTAGTTGATTGATAGGGAAAATGATGAACTGATTTAAATCATGATTTTAAGCAAATCATATACTTGTACTTTTTGTTTTATTGGAACGGATAGAATGAGTAAAGTTTTTTTTTTTTCATGCAATCAGAAGAGAATGCCTCTTCAGGTACGGCAGACTCTTACAAAGAGAGCAGCATCAACCATCCAGTTGTCAAGGTAACGCAGCAACTATTCTTGTAAAATTTAACGGAAATTTTTTTATCCTCTCATTGTCAACCAGTAAAAAAATTTTTTTTGGTGACATTTTAAGTTTTTGAACTTGAATAGTAAAATTTAGTTTTATTATTGTAATTTAACATCTGTATTGAACAAAAAAAAAAGCCAGTTAAGATTAAATTCTTCAATTGTTTGTGGTGATAACAACATACAATCATCTTTTGGTCAGAATGTGATGAGTCCACATAAAATATCCCCACGTACTAGGTGATGGTAGCTACAATCGATTCCATGTTCCTATCAATACTGGGAAATGGAGCCTTGATTTTAGGGCCCCAAATTTTAACAGGCAGCCATTTACAGTATTTGCTTGCTTAAGATGCGCTCTTTTTTTCAGACCCAATATTTTAAAAAAAAAGAACCCTTTTACATAGGAATTAGATTTAATTCAAAACTTTCTGTAACTTGCTGAATTCTCTTCTTAATTGTCAATAATATAGTAAGAAGCAAATATTTAATTGTCAATAATATATTAAGAAGCAAATATTTAATTGTCAATAATATAGTAAGAAGCAAATATTTAATTGTCAATAATATAGTAAGAAGCAAATATTTAATTGTCAATAATATAGTAAGAAGCAAATATTTCTCTGTTCTCCCTGTTCAGTTGACCATTTGACCTGTACTGTTATTACCCACAGGCATAGATTTATTGTACTTTAGTAGGAAAAAGTTGTATTTATACATGTGTGTGTGTAAACACAGAGTGAGTATATGAGCACACTAATTACACAGGTGCATATAATGCACAAGATCTCCCACCATCTCCCACTTCTCAGAGTTGGTCCAATATGGCATGTAGTGGAAATATGGCTGTCCCATGTGTGAATATTCACTAGTTATTTTCATAATTGGCTTCACC
This sequence comes from Bulinus truncatus, assembly GCA_021962125.1. Taxonomy (NCBI): domain Eukaryota; kingdom Metazoa; phylum Mollusca; class Gastropoda; family Planorbidae; genus Bulinus; species Bulinus truncatus. The sequence goes on from JAGDYQ010000112.1 coordinate 2,543,240, forward strand.
AACAAACCGACAATATTCTAGCAGTCCAGCCTGGTCTACCATTGAAAACTTGACTCCACAACCAGACAGAGCCTTGTCTAACATTGAAACCTTTCCTGATATTCCACTGCCTATACTACCAGAGCCTGGTCTAACATTGAAACCTGTCCTGATATTCCACTGCCTATACTACCAGAGCCTTGTCCAACATTGAAACCTGTCCTGATATTCCTCTGCCTATACTACCAGAGCCTTGTCTAACATTGAAACCTGTCCTGATATTCCACTGCCTATACTACCAGAGCCAGGTCTAACATTAAAACCTGTCCTGATATTCCACTGCCTTTACTACCAGAGCCTTGTCCAACATTGAAACCTGTCCTGAATTTTCCACTGCCTATACTACCAGAGCCTGGCCCAAGATTTAATCCCATCCTGACTCCTTTGCCTACAATACCAGAGACTTGTCTATCAATGAAACCTGTCCTAAATCCACTGCCTATACTACCTGCCAACTCTGAATGTGAGACACTCCTCCGATATGAAATTTATTTTCCACATGAATAAATAAAATACTTTCATTTTTTATCATTATGGAATTAGTAAATTTGTATAAAAACTTTATTATGCCTATTTGTATGTTTATTTTTTAAAATTATTATGTCTAATGTTATATTTATTTTTTTGGCATTCTTAGTTTTCATATTTAATTTTGTTCATTGTGCATTTTCTCCCTCATCTTTGAAGACCTTCGACAGAGTGGTATACTTTTTAATATCATGTTATTTCAATGCTTTGGCTCTAATATTCATTTTTGTTTGTTATTGACACCCTGATTGCAGGACATGTTAATGGATCTGATCACAGACTTGAATGACTCTTGCTCTGATGTTAGCACGGAGCCACTCAGTTCTCCCCGCAGACCTCCCCCGCCACCCCCATCTTCACTCCCAACTCAGAACTCGACTCCCCTCTCTCTCTGTAGTCCTCTTCAATTAGCCTCCAGCACCCATCCGACCCCGCCCACAGTAGAGGTAACCCCTGCGATAGAGTCCCAAAACAGTGCGTCCCAAGGGTCAAATGAATTTAAAGAACCGATCGGTGTCCCTAAAGTTATCAGGAGAAAAAAAGCAGCAGGGGTAAATTTATTCTTTTACACACAAAAGACACCTTTTTTTATCTTTCAAAAGAATGAAGTTTTGATTGGAGCCTGTCTTGGTAGATTACAGTTGCCTGTTGGTTAATATAAAGTTTAATAATAATGCAGTGCTTTTAGAAAACCCATAACAAATTAAATCACCCACAAGAGAAAATATAACCCTCAGATATTTTGGAGCAGGTTTTTAATTTGCCATCAAGACGCTTGGTTTGATGTTTTTTTTTGTTTTATTTCTAATTGCCTATTTTGTTTGAAATCTTTTTGTTTCAGGTCTATCTCCATTTCTTCCCCTCGTTGATCTGGCATGCAGTTACACCTAATTTTTTATTAATATATTTTTTTTATTTTTTAACACCTTTTTTTTTGCGATTAATTAACTGAATGAAAATGCACAAGACTGTTTTTGCAGATGAATAAAAAGCCACAGGATAAACATTTAACTTGACATGGTCAACAAAAGTGTCATGTTGTGCTTTACTAGATTGTTTTTTCCGTCTGTATTTGTAGCCATTTTATTTCGAAGGTCTGATACGCTTTTCTTCTTTGCACTTGAGTCTTGTGCCATTCAGCCCTCTTTTTTTTTAATGTTGACGTGTAATATGTTTTTTTAACAAATGATAATTGTTCAAATGTTAATCTAATAGCTCGTGGCATGTATCACAAACATAATTTGATGTGTTTGTCTTCAAGAAACATAATTTGATGTGTGTTTGTCTTCTCACCACCAAGAATATTTGCCAGGGAAAATATAAATGATTTAAATGGATTCAAATTAATAATTTATAAACGTAAAAATGTAACTAAAAATTTAATCCCTTGCGATATTTTCATCCTATAAAAAAATTAAATCTATTACTGAGTTTTGTTTTTCAAATTACTCGAGTCTTAAATAAATACATGTGCTTTGTTTACTGCTTGTTAAAGAATATATCATGATTTTTCGCCCTATACATTTAATTCTTGAACATGTTGTAATCTTACAATGTGATTAATCAGTCAATCTTGGTCTCCAGTACTGCAGGGAAACTGATTCTTCATTAGCTAAAGCAAGGCAAGAAGCCAGACAGAATTTATTCTCCATCTACCCAGACATGAGGGTAAACACATAACAATCATACTTTTTACTGCATTTAAGAATATATACATTTTTTAAAAACTGAAATGAAATTTATATTTTCGAGTTAAAAGTACTACATATTATTTATGTATCGGTCATGACATTACCAACTTATAATTTGTTTTCTTTTCTTTGTAAGTTATCTGTTGTTTGTTTTTTTTTTGGACAGCGGAAAGTTTTTGAGGAAGATATTCCTGATGAGGAGGAAACAGAAGTGGATATCTTTCCTCAGCAATATGCTGACAAGTTTTTGCTGCGCCTAGAAGAGCTCAAGTTCCATTTGCAGCTGAATCTGGCAGATGAAGGGAAAGGCAACAAAAAGTGCAATGTAATTTGAAATCTTCTTTGCGATCATTTATTTATTAAAACCTTTGTTTTTTTTATCACCATATTTACCACATTGGCCAGGTTACCATTTTTTTCTTTTTAAAATCTGACATTGTATACATTCTATGCTTATAAGGATTTATCTTGAGCTTGAGTGTTCACTGAAAAGTCTTAATGTTAAATTATTAATAATAGTTTCATTATTAATTAAAGTTTCCTCATAGTCTTTCTAAAGCTTTAGGATTTTTTTTAGAAAGGATAAAACTGATAAGGTATTATTTTTTCTTGCATTTCTAGATCGGAGTGGCTACGGTTCTGTCTAGACAGAATCCGTATTTTTTTTTCCGGGTACCAGCCATAGATATTGCTCCACACCCTAACCCTAAACCTATCCCTAACCCTAATCCTAACCCTATTCCTAAACCTAATATAAAGGCTGTTACCCGAAAAAAAAACAACGGATTCTGTCTATTTTCCTATTCTGTCTGGACAGAATCGTAGCCACTCCGTTTCTAGATATATTCACCATTAGTTGCATGAAGTATATCATGATAGTAGGTAAGTAAAGTTCCCTTAGCCCTAAAAGGCCATCGGGGCAGAAGAGGTGTAGAATTCATCTGTTTCAGTAACCTATGCATGTAAAGGGATTGTGTGGTTAGCACAACGCCCAGCGGCCTTTACTTCCCAAACTCAAGCCAGATACCCATTTAAAGCTAGATGGACTTTGTGGGATAACTTACACCAAATTTTACCTGGAAAAATTCCATGGTTCTCACCGAGAATTGAACCCAAGACTCTCAGGTCGACAGTCAAGTATCTACAACACTCTGCCATCGATCCCATATTATATCAAGAGTACAGTACTCATTAATGTCTGTCATGTTGATTTCTTGAAATCAATCACCTGTTTTATCTGGTTCTTGCTGTTATTATTGCTAACTACAAATAATAATAAATTAAGGGGAGGGGGACATCTGGAATACGCAATAGTCATTATGTATTTCTAAAAAAATGTGTCTATTAATTAATTTTTCCACTGAAATCTCAACTTGTTTAGTGATTTCATTGTTTCTTAATCTTCATGTTACAGCTATAGATCAATCATGAAAGACTTTAAAAAAATTAGAGCATAAGTAGTTGAGAAATAAATTGTTTAAACATACATATAAATAAAACATAGATATAATTAAAACATAGATATTATTAAAACATAGATATTATTTAAACATAGATAATATTAAAACAAAGATAATTTTAAAACATAGATAATATTAAAACATAGATATAATTAAAACATAGATATAATTAAAACATAGATAATATTAAAACATATATAATATTAAAACATATATAATATTAAAACATAGATAATATTAAAACATAGATAATATTAAAACATAGATAATATTAAAACATAGATATAATTAAAACATAGATAATATTAAAACATAGATAATATTAAAACATAGATATAATTAAAACATAGATAATATTAAAACATAGAAATTATTAAAACATAGATATAATTAAAACATAGATAATATTAAAACATAGATATAATTAAAACATAGATATAATTAAAACATAGATATAATTAAAACATGGATAATATTAAAATGATCAGTTTCATCAAAGTTGTTTTTTTTTTTTCAATTTTCAGCCTGAACCATTTTTCTTGACTTTTGCCTTGTATGATGCCAGAGAAGGGAGAAAAATTTCTGAAGATTTTCACTTAGACCCTAACGAGCCTGAAGTTCGGAGCATGATACCCCCTGACCTCTACACCACCCACGACAGACTTAGCATAGGTGGCAGGGAGCCAACATCACCAGAACTGAACAATTTTAAGGTCGAATGGGTCTCACAGTCCAGCAGACAGGTAAATCAAACATTTTATCTGGCACACTTTGATCCCAGTAACTGCATTCCCCATACCCGGATTTTCAGAAGGATATATGGGGTTCAACGTGCCGGTAATCAAAGGGTTGTTCTACAGTGATATTCATAACTATATTGATTGCTAAAAAAAAATGGCAGATATAATTAGACAGATTAAATAAATTATTAATAATTTAAGCTGTTATGCTTCCTTGCTATATTAATCCACTATGTACTTTGATTTCAGGGCATATTCTCTATAGTAAAAAGGCATCAGGGCATCTATCTAGTAAAGTTCCCTTCTTAGCCCTAACGGGCCTTCGGGGCAGATGAAGTGTAGAATTCATCTGTTTCTATAACCTCGGCATATGAAGGGATTGTGTGGTTAGCACAACGCCCAGCCGCCTTTACTTCCCCAACTTAAGTCAGGTACCCATTTAAAGCTGGGTGGACTTGTGGGACGACTTTGCACCAAATGTCACCTGGAAAAATTCCATGGGCCTCTCAGAGGATCGAACCCAGGACTCTCAGGTCGACAGTCAAGAATCTACACCACTCGGCCATCCGTCCCACATCTATCTAGTGATAGCCACATAATCCCTGTGAAGGTTGTTAGGTTATGTGAAGTGAAGGTTGTAATGTTATGCTCTGATGTAGGTTTGTAAATAGCATAAACTTGGAGGCGTACGGTAGCGTGGTGAAGTCTGGTATGTTGACACAAATGTTCACAAACACTTCACGAATAAGAGTCTCAAAACTGCATGGCTGATTCTTTATTTATTGACAAACGTAGACTTTAACAATATTATAAAACTTTGTACGAAGGTACATAATACAGGCACATCTTAAAAGTATCTAATAAACTATTACTTGCTAGTCTGAATCAAATTTATAACTTCTTCAAAGTTGGATAAAATATATGTCCTACACGTATAGGATCTAAAATGTAACTAAATCTACCAAGCTTGTCTCTAAGCAACTTAATTGATGTCAACTAGGAAAAACTACGTCACATAGCAATATAAAAATTAACACTCTCTTGAGTTACTAGAAAAGTGTGATTAACACACATGCACAAACCAAAATTAATTAATGAATACTTAAATCAACTTTAACTCCTCGACAATCCCTATGTATACTGTGGCTATTACCAAAACCTGATCCGATGTACTTTTTTTAAGGGAATCTTTATTTTCCTACAGCTACTAAATTATTTGGCTTGCTCCTGATATTCAATTTAAACTGTTATGTTTCCTTGCTATATTAATCCAGTATGCACTTTTGTTTTCAGGGCATATTCTCTGTAGTAAGAAGGCATCAGGACATCTATCTAGTGGCCCGTGTTGAGAAAGTGCTTCAGGGACCCATCAACCAATGCCTAGAGCCATATCTCAAAGGCAGCGACAGCAGGATGGCGTCAAAAGTGTATCGCCAGATGAAGCAGTTCTGCTCCAACATCGGCCACTACAGAATGCCATTTGCCTGGTCGGCATTGTGAGTACACTTGGTTTGTCTGCTCTTTGTGTCCAATGAGGCCAACATGTGGATGAGGGGTTCTTTATCCTTGATCTAACCCTTATCCATCCTACTGATAGTTTTACAGTGTCCCTTCGACATCACCACCATGCCCAAGATTCCTAGCATCTGATTTATGTTTACATTGTTACTTTTCTATTTAGTTTTTATCATTCATTCTGTTTTTTTTTTGTTTACTTACAGATTTTTTTATTCATCTTTCTCCTGTTTTTTTTTTTTTGATTTATCGCAAGTAGTGAAGAGTTTTCGGTAGTTATAAAAAGATGACACAGTGTTATTAAATTCTTAAAAACAAACTTTTTTAAAAATAAAAAATTTGGTCTCTATGACGCATAGAATTTTTTTTTAAGTTTGATCTATATCAGTTTAAAATGACTGACATTAATTTTGAAAAGTAAAGGAAGCTTTGTACTAGCCACATAATCCTTAAGTATTCTGTAGCTATTATAAAAACCTGACCCGATGTTCCTCATTTTAAGGGAAATTTTTATTTTCCTACAGCCACTAAATTATTTTGCTTGCTCCTGATATTCAAATTCTTTCTTGTAAATTAGGGCTCTGTCCCCGGATGGCTCAATGCCTCGTGGCAGAACAAAACTTCCTCTGTACAGACAAGAGAATTCTAAATTTTCTGAAGATGAGGTCATCAAGTTACTTCAGGATCTAAAGAGGTAAGCTATATATGTTGCATGCGTATGTGTATTTTATTAAAGCCATACGTTATACTCAACAGGTGTTGTCCTGTTTTTTCATCCCACACCATACTGTAGTCTATATCATCCCACACCATACTGTAGTCTATATCATCCCACACCATACTGCAGTCTGTATCATCCCACACCATACTGCAGTCTGTATCATCCCACACCATACTGTAGTCTATATCATCCCACACCATACTGCAGTCTGTATCATCCCACACCATACTGCAGTCTGTATCATCCCACACCATACTGCAGTCTGTATCATCCCACACCATACTGCAGTCTGTATCATCCCACACCATACTGCAGTCTGTATCATCCCACACCATACTGTAGTCTATATCATCCACACCATACTGCAGTCTGTATCATCCCACACCATACTGTAGTCTATATCATCCACACCATACTGCAGTCTGTATCATCCCACACCATACTGAAGTCTTTTTTTTTAATATGACTATTTATAGGGTCTGACATTGATTTATGTTCAATTTTTCTTTTTTGCATAAGGAAAAAAAAATAAAATTTACTGAATTCATCAGCTCTATTTTAATAGCCATACAAACATAATCATTTTCTGGTTTCTGAAATCAATTTTATGCATTTGTTTATCTGCTACTCTTGTCTTCACACAGACCAGAAAAGAAATCCAAACTCCAAGAAATTCCTGGTGACTTTAGAATCTATTTTGAAATGATTGATCCTGAAAAACATATAGAATGTAAGTTTTTGTTTAATAATGCATATAGAATGTCATTTTTTTTTTTAATTAAACATATGTAGAATGTAAGTTTTTGTTATAGAATGTAAGTTTCTGTTTAATAAAGCATTTAGAATGTAAGTTTTTGTTTAATTAAGAAATGAAGTTTTTTTTTTAAAAAGCACAGCCAAATTTTAATAAAATAAACTAAATTAATTTTTTATTTTAATTACCGTATATAAAAAATGTCAGCATTTTTGGACGATATTTTAAAAACTCCATTTTTAAATAAGTACTAACATGATCTAATTACCGTATTTCCCCATGTAAAAGCCACTCCTTTTTTCAAAAATTTTCAAGCCAAAAAAGTAGGGGGGTGGAGTGTATGAGTGATTATTATGAATCTTGAATTATATTTCTTTGTAAATTTTCTTTCTTTATAACTTGTTTCTCTAATAAAATATTTTTTTCAAAAATTCACAGTCCGAAAATTGGGGGGGGGGGGCGGGCTTATACAAAGGGGGTGCTTATACATGGGGAAATACGGTAAATGCAGCCTATGTGATTTTAAATTATTATTTTTTTTTTAATGCTTTATCCAGACACACTGACTCCATCATTAGTTCCTGTTAAACCATTTACTGAGCCATCTGTGGGCAGTTTACCCACATTTGAGATAGAAGAGTTTGTTCCTGATGATGCCAGGGTGTGCAGTCCATTTAACTCCTACATCAACAGTTTGTATGTCCGCCCTTTGTCACTCAAATATGATGGTCAGAAAGCCTTTGCAAAGGTTTGTTGAATTATTTATTGTCTTTATTACCTCACCAGTTTGCTGGCTATATATAATGAGTGTCAGAAATATTGCCCATACTTTTTACCTCATCCTTGTAAATAAAAAAAAATTATGTTGAGCTCAATCAACTTTCATGTTAACTTCCTGCGACTCACAGGGTGTCAAAAGTATTTTTCAGGGGAGATAAAACCTTTAATTGCAGTTTAATCTAGAAATTCTCTTTGATTTTAAGCAATTCAATCATGTAGAAATACCAATTGAGAGAAAGAGGCTCTCAAAAAAGATGACGTTGTTTAGTAACTTGCACTAGTTTAACAATAGCCCGTGATGTATTAAAAAAGGTCAAATATGTTAATAAGCTTGAATATTAATTTCCAGTTATATTTGGAAAGACACATTTTTAATCTATTGATACCTTGCCTTTCTGAGATAACTTTTTTTTTTCTAGCATTTCAGATTTTAAAAAAAAAGTTATCAAGTGTTATCAATTTACATTAGCTCTTGGGAGACATTTATCCTTAGTGTTTCCAATCTATGGTGGGGGGGGGGGGAGAGGGTAGAGTAAGGCAGCTCCTGACCTGTCACCTTTGTGGCTCAGTATTAAATTTAGAATCATTCAACACCCCTCCCCCCGGGTTAGAAATGTATGTCTTCCTCACAAATAAAAATAACTTTTTTTTTCATTTTCAGGCTAGGAATATAGCATGTTGTATAGAACTGCGAGATTCAGATGAGGAAGGCACTGTCCCTCTGAAGGTGAGAGGTCATTTCCTCTAGATGATTTCTGTACATTAGATTACTTTATATTGTGATGATTGACAAACTCATTGCACTACCTTATATTGTGTAGATTAGCAAATTATGTGCAATATTAGTTTCAACCCTTTAACAGAAATTTCAAATGTCAGTATGTGATATTTCGGAGTTTACAGAAATTTATTATCAGATTCACATTTAGGTTATAAATTGTTGCTTGAAAATAATGTATAGCTTCATTTATATATTATTTTAGTGAATTACTAAAAATTTTAAAGCATGTCTTCATATTGCTATTATAATTTGAACCCTTTTGTCTACTGGAACTAATCTTTATTCTGTTGTCTCCCTGAATCTGTGTTCCAGAGAATCTATGGCAGGCCAGGTGCATCAGTTTTTACCACCACAGCCAATACTACAGTACTACATCACACTCAGATACCAGACTTTATGGAAGAGGTAGGAATCTTCGCAGTATAGGTTAATACAATTACTGCTTATGAAAGAACTCTAAACTGAGGTGCACACTAATGTTGACACACTGCTAGAAGATGTTGACACACTGCTAGATGTTGATGTTGACACACTGCTAGAAGATGTGGACTCAAAATAATGTGTTATGCCTATATCACTGTGATGACCCACTTATTAATAATTGATGAGTTGAGTTCTAATTCATGCTAAAATATCTCATCAACAAAATCTTTCTCTGATAATTTCTACAACTTATGAAAACAGTTTTGTCCTCAGAACCTCTATTTGGCTTAATTTCTCACAAAAAATTTCTTTTATTAATAGGAATAATAATTTACCTTGAATAATTTACCATATTAACTTGAATTTTAACATCATCTTTATATTGCAGGGTAAACTTGGCAAAATTTCTTCTGCCAATACTTAAAATATTTTAAAGATTAAATCTCCGGCTAAAGAAAATATTCTGTTCAATGAGCCATTTGTTTATTATCTTATCAATTTCAGATTAAGATCTGCCTACCCGTCCAGTTGAAAGAAAAACACCATCTTTTTTTCCGATTCTACCATGTTAGTTGTGAAGGCTCTAAGGCTGTGGGCAAGACTAGCTCAGTAAAGAGGAAGGACGCCATAGAAATGCCAGTGGGATATGCATGGATGCCATTGCAGCAAGAAGGCAGGTAAGAATTGAAAAAGAATGGACATATGTGAAATAATAGGCATTATAGTTCTATAGTTTATTTGAAAAATAACCCTGAACAATAAGTTTTGCATTTATTGGTCTGCAGAGATTATTATTCAGTGTCTGTAATTAAGTTTTTGCAGAAAGAAAATGTAGACAAATTGTGTTGTTTAAAATAAATTTTTCATAAAAAATGTATAGCATTGAAGGCATGATTTTGTTTATGCTTGTCATTGTTTTAAATTTGTAATATTTTATTGTTTACAGATTAGTGACCGGAGAAAAATCTATACCAGTAGCATCACATATTCCATCATTGTACCTGAGTCATGATAATTTATCATTAGGAAAGGTGAGACACAGAGAGTTACTCATTGTCATATGGCGTTGCCAGTATTATAGTTTAAGATTTGCCAATGTTCTCTTGTTGTATGTAGCATGCTGCAACATCCATTTGCATTCAAAAAGGGATAGTAAAAAAAAAAAAATGCATAACTCATGGTTCATATTTTATTTTCACTTGAACATAAATAGATCAACAAATGTCTCCTTTCTTTTCTAGTTTAGTAAATACATCACTATACAGCACTATCAAAAACAGTCTATATCACTATAAGAAAATGCAGCACTATCAAAAACAGCCTATATCACTATAAGAAAATACAGCACTATCAAAAACAGCCTATATCACTATAAGAAAATACAGCACTATCAAAAACAGCCGATATCACTATAAGAAAATACAGCACTATCAAAAACAGCCGATATCACTATAAGAAAATACAGCACTATCAAAAACAACCGATGTCATGGTGAAATAATATCCGCATTTTTCAAACCCAAAAATATACGTCCTACCAAAAGTTGGCTCTCATCAACCTCATGTAAGGCCATTCCTGTCTGAAGCCAAAATAGACGCATCAAGTTGAATAAATATTTTATTAAATTGATTATTTGTACCTATATGCACAGCCACATTAATTTTTGGAATAGACAAACGTAGTTGTGACATACATAGTGGTGACATACGAACATAGTGGGGACATTCAAACATAGTGGTGACATACAAAAATAGTGGTGACATACAAACATAGTGGTGACATTAAATGCAAACATGTCTGTTGGATTTTTTATTTATTACTTTAATTGAGTAGAATATTGTATGCAAGAAGCAATGACATATTATTGAGATTTAATGAAAATAATTATTTTTATAATTTATTTTTTATTCGTTCTATTTTTCAAATTGATTCTTCATTTATTTTCTTTCTTTGTGATAGATACTACAGTTCTGTTTTTCATTACACTCTATTTATGCCGATCACTTTATTCATGCAGGACTCATTATGTTTTTTTGTACCTCTGAATCAGTATTAATTTTTTTTTACAAGTACTCTCTCTCTCTCTTTGAACTCTCTCAGTTTTATCTGCGGGCTGAGACTTAGTCTCTTAGAGCCCGTGAGATCAGACCTGCTGTGTCTCTCAACATCTGGAGACTGCCATAGAGCCCGATGGCCAGCAGGCTTCCGGACTGGTCCACCCTGTGGTCCGCCAGTCCGGGACACTCGAATAGCAAATGATCTACGGTTTCCTCCACTTCCCCGCAGTGTCTGCAAAGGGTGTCGACATTGGGCCTCAACCTCCCAAAGTACGCGCCAATAGGACAGTGCCCAGTTCGGAACTGGGCAATTAGCGCCTGCTCAACACGCCTGAGCTTCCACCACGGGTCAGTTTTGGACGGCCGCTCTAGGACTTGCCGGATCTTAAGTCCGTTCACCCCATGAGCCCAGCCCGAGAACCACTTCGATTGTCCAAAGAGGCAGATCATGGAACGTGCTGCCTCAAATGAGCTCTTTCTTGCACCCACGGGCAGCACTTGGGAAACTGTCGACTGGACTATTGCCTTGGCAATGCCGTCTGCCCTTTCATTTCCGGGCACGTCCGCATGCCCGGGAACCCATTGAAGGGTCACATGCACGCAATGTTGGGACACAAGACCCTGTATTGCCATCAGCATGGCTTCCAGCAGAAGCGGCCATTCTCCTGTCCCTTTTACAGCTTGGAGAACAGAGAGCGCGTCAGTGAGAATGACAATGTCCAGAGCAGGCAAAGTACCCTCACCGATTAGCTCCCCTATGTGGTCCACTGCCTCAGTAATGGCTGTCATCTCTGCCTCGTAAGCACAGAGTGACCCACATAGGCCAGCATGGTCTTTCACAAAGCCAGTTTGTGGGAGAGTGATGTGGACCCCAAACGAGGCGCTTGTCCGACCGTCTCTACTGGATACAGAAGCATCAGTATAGGCCAGTATAGCGTTCCCCGAATAGTTTCCAATCATCTCCAAAGCCACATCCGTGATGGTTCGGCGATCCTTTGCGGTCCCAGCATTGGTTTCGACCAGGGTCGTGCATACCTCAGGCATGTAGAGAGCCTCGCCAGGCGGGAGCCTTGAGACAGTTTCTAGCATTAGGCGGTCAGTCGGCAGCTTGATCTCGGAGGCAAGTCTTACTGCGTGGTGCATAAAAGACTGCATCGAGAGCCGCTTTCTTTCCACCCAGCCATCGACCATCTCCCTTAGGACAGAGGTCTCCTCCTGCCGCTTGAAACGCTCATACGCGGTCAAGACGGCCTGCTCTCTACGGATACCCAGAGGTGGCACATTTGCCATGATTTCCACCGCTGCTGTGGGTGCCGTTCGAAAAGTGCCTGTGATCAGCCGGAGAGCCTGGTTCTGTACAACATCCAGGGCCTCTAAAGAGGACTTAGACCCATAGACCTGCACAACCTGGCTATAATCTATCTGAGACCATGTACAGTGACCTCAGGACATCTGCTCGAGCCCCCCAGGACGTGCTCGCCAACTTCTTGACAATATTCAGTCTGTCAGAGGCGCAGCGGGCAACCTCCGACAGATGTGTGCAGAGAGTAAGCTTTCTGTCAAGTGTTACTCCCAGGTACTTGGGCTTAGGTTCCAGAGCAAGAACCTCACCCTCTACCTCCAGTCTAAATGGCTCCTTGAGGATACTCGTGCCCATGGTAAACAGCGAGTAGACAGTCTTCGAGACGTTAATCTCTAGCCCCCACATCCTAGTATAACAGCCGACCGTAGTCAAGTCCTTCTGGAGTGCTCTCTCAAGGACTGAGGCACTCTTTCCGGTCTTCCAGATCGCTAAATCGTCGGCATACAGTAGGCTTTTACATCCCAGAAACTCAGGCAGGTCATTGATGAAAGCTAGGAACAATGTACAACTGAGGGCGGAACCCTGTGGGAGACCCTGTTCGAGGGTCCGTTTCCTCGACACGCTGCTCCCAACGCGTGTCATGATAGTACGATTACTGAGGAAACTGCATAACCAAATGTACATCTCAGCGGTGACACCCAACCGCTGTAGCTTCAACAATAGTCCTGGACGCCAGACTCGATCGTAAGCCTGCTTGAGATCTAGGAAAACTACCGCCGTTGACTCAGCTCTCTGAAAGCCGTCGGCTATTTCTTGGACGAGGAGCGTGACCATGTCCATCGCACTCTTACCCCGCCGAAAGCCTCCTTGCTCTGGGGTAATGAGCCCTTTTTTCTCTAAGAACCACATCAACCTTCGGTTGACCATGCGTTCAGCTACTTTCCCGACACATGAAGTGAGGGAAATAGGACGGTAGCTTTCGGCTTGGTCAGTCTTTTTCCCTTTTTTAAGTACCGGCACTATGACAGCCTCCCTCCACCTCTGAGGGAGTTCTCCTGTCAACCACGTGCGGTTGACGAACTGGAGAAGCTTTGCTTGTCCCGCTGCCCCGAGGTGTGTGATCATCTCATTACTGATCAAGTCACTACCTGGGGCCTTTCTCATGCGACACTTCCTGACTGCGTATGCCAATTCATTGACAGAGAATGGGGCTCTGAACGTGTCTCGATTTTCCGTGCCAAACTCAGCCTTCTCTTTGACCCGTCGGACTTTATCCAGTGCCTTGGACACTGTACTCTTCTTACTCGACTTACTGACCTCTGCAAAGTGCTTGTTAAGCACTTCGGCCTTCTTGCTATCGCTAGCCGTCAGGCCTGAGTCCGTTTGCATCGGGGCACCAGTTCTAATTGCCCCAGCCTGGGTCAAGTCTTTCAGCAATTTCCATGTCTTTTGGCTCTCCCTTAGGTCCAACTTCTCGCAAGTATCAGTCCATTTCTGCTTTTTGGCCTCAGCAGACACCCTTTTTACTTGCTCAGTTAGTTTATTGTACTCACGGCGCGCCTCAGCCGTTTTCAATCGACAAGCTTTCTTTCGAGCGGCTTGTCTTTGCCGAACTAACCTTGCAAGGGCTGTAGTCCAAAATGGTCTGAACTTACGTTTCGGGAGGCTCTTTGGGATCGTCCTACGTGCGGCACCTAAGATCGCTTCAGTGATCTCCTTGTAAGCAACGTCGACTGTTCCACGCTCGGTATCTACCCTCTCCAAGGCAGCGTCAGCTGCTGCCCTGAAGGCGTCCCAATTTGCTTTTGAATAAACCCAGCACCTGTGCTTAGCTCCTGGGTTTCTCTCAGGTGGAGGAATGTCCACTGAGACGAGAACGGGTTTATGGTCACTACCGACGCAATCTAGCACGCGGAAAGAGGTGTTACAGGCCAGGTCAGCCGAGACGAGTGTTAAGTCGGGTCTCGTTTCGCTCCCACTCGCACCGTGCAGCAAGGTGGGTACAGACTCATGGTCCTGCAACCTAACTAAATTTGTAATATTACAAATTTCCTCAATCCTCTGGCCAGCCGCATCAGTGCGCTCATAGCCCCATGCCGGAGACATGGCGTTGAAATCACCACATACGAAGGTGCCAAGCAGAGTACCCTCAGCTGTTATTAGACTGAGCTCTGTCTTGGGGGGATTGTACACGTTAACACAATGGTACTTCCTCCCATCCTTATAAACATCCACCGCAAGCGTATCCGTTTTCCCGCGTGAGCCGTGGGCGCTGCTCGGCTGAGCATTTAGCGTATTTCTGACCAGGGTCATCAATCCCCTGCAGTTCTTGCACCCACAGCGGAAGCACGAATAGCCAGCGAAGTGGACCGTCCTAAGTCCAAGGATGCACTCTTGTAACATTGCAACATCCACGTCATTCTCGTTCAAAAGTTTTGCGACTTCTAGGCTCTTGGGGATGAGACCCCGGACATTCAGGTGGACAATCCTGAATTGAGCCTTACCAGAGCGTTTCCCGAGTCTTCGCTTGTCAGTTGTGGTGCCGGCCACCTCAGGCGGGGAGCTTTCGGCTACACCCGGAAACAGTGACCTGCTCTCCTCAACTTTTGGCTTCCCGCTGACAGAGCAATCAGCGTTTATCACCGAGGGCTGGGCTTGACAGTTCCCAGTCTCTTTTGTCACGCCGGGCACCATAGGCGGGGAGCTTTCGGCTACACCCGTTGGCAGTGCCCTGTCTATGTCAGTCTTGGTGCCGGCCACCTCAGGCGGGGAGCTTTCGGCTGCACCCGGTAACAGTGACCTGCGGTCCATGACTTTCGACTTCCCGCTGACAGAGCAATCAGCGTTTATCGTCGAGGGCTGGGCTTGACAGTTCCCAGTCTCTTTCGTCGCGCAGGGCGGAGCCAGCCACCTTTCCAGCCCCGTTCTCGGTACCCTGCTGGTCGTCACCATCGGTTTTCCGCTGGAAGAGCTGCCAGCGTTACCCGAGGACTGGGCTCGACCTGCCACAGCCACTTTTGGGGGTCTGCCTCCCCCTCGTCTCCGCGTGGTCGTACGTTCTGATTTCGTGCCAACAGAGCAATTAGCACTAGTCAGGGACTGGGCTCGACCTGCCGCAGCCTCTTGTGAGGGTGTGCGAATTCCCTCGTAGCGCCGTTCAGCGGTCACTCGTGCCTGGGTCGGGTTGACAGAGCAATCAACCGTTCTCAGGGGCCTTGCCTGACCTAGCTTGGCCTTCACCTGCGATGGGGCGCGACTCCCATCTGTTCGCTTTTCCGGTAATCCAGGCGGTGGACACTCAGTGCCTTCGCTCCGCCTTAGTGGTTCTCGAGCTGGGTCGAAAGTAGCCATTTTTACGATGCCAGACCTTTCAACTGAAATCTTGGCACCGGGGCAAGTAGTCGAGCTTTTAACGATGGCGGCCCTACCGCCCCCTAACCATCCATCGAGGCATGTTTGGGTGCTGCCCAGACCCGCTTTATTCCTTTTCTTATCTTTATTCATTTGCTTTTCGAGTGCCCCAGGGAGGGGCGGGTTGGGTGGTCTGACAAGTAAGCAGAGCAGCTCAGTTGCCTCTCCTGCCTCGACCCAGGCTAAACCAGTGCCGGGGCGTGCCTACCGCCGGACATGTCTGATCTCTCGGAATGAGAGTGGGTTGGCGTACCTTTTTCCTCGAAACCCCGATCTGCCGTCGAGGGGCTGGCTCCGTGCAATACCAGCGTTCGGTCACAGTATCGAGTACACCAGGGTTCACTTCCCGCGCTCGTCCTGCAGCGGGGGAGCGTTTAGCAGTTCCCTTGCGGGCATCCCACCACCATTCACCTAAGAGCGTTCAGGTGCCCTCCAGAGCGGGGTGGGCTGGTGGCGTAGGTAGCGGCATTACCTAAGAGACACTTTTAGATTTCACATTGTTCCCAGGGCAGGGAGCCTCCCAGAGCAAGGAAGCCCAATGTTACTTTCTATTTGGGTCACCAGTTATCGACCAAGTTTGGCAGTCTTTATTGTCTTCTGCCAGACATGAGGCCGGCCAGCACCTAGGGTGACCTCGGCCCCCATAGTACCGGCCGGGTGTGGGTCTCAGGAATCCTTCAGACGAACAGCGACACGCTAGCGCCACACGTACTGTAAAGGTCCGATGCGATTGACCCACGTCAGAGACGATGCCGCCAAATTTCGTTTTGCAAGCCCTTACCCACTCCTGGGGTTTGGGTTTTTCGAGACTAGTAGTCGAGGGTTCCGCGCCGTACGGATCTCGTTTTTACGTATCCATCATTTTCAGTGCCATGTTATGGTCCGAGGGCGGCTCAAGGCCCTCCAAGAGCAGAGGGTCTCGAAGCCGCATCTCAAGAGTCCTCGCGTTCCTGTACTGGGAAGCCGGGGGTGCCGGCCACGCACAGTCGTGGTACGCTTTTCGCAGTTGTGCACTTACGTGCTCCCAGATTAGCCGGTAGCCCAGAGCAAGGCTACCGTTGTCCGCCCGGACCGCTAGGAGGTTCTGGGTTTTAAGGGCCACCTGGGGAAAGTTGTCGAGGTCAACACATCCCAGCCAAGACACACTGGACTTAGCGTCTCCAGCCCTCATGCACTAAGACCGATGGCAAGTCAAGTTCACCATTGGCGACATGCACGGGGAGGTCTGACACTAAGGTTCCACCTGGGGAAAGTTGCCGAAAGCAACACATCCCAGCCAAGACATTAAGGCACTGGCGTCTCCAGCCCGCATGCACTAAGACCATTGGCAAGTAAAGGTCACCATTGGCGTTGCGCACGGGGAGGTTGTCCGACGCTCTAGCGCCATCCATTTTCAGGGCTGGTTGATTCGGCAGGTGAGTTGTTACACACTCCTTAGCGGATTCCGACTTCCATGGCCACCGTCCTGCTGTCTAAATCAACCAACACCTTTTATGGTGTCTGATGAGCGTCTGCGTTTTTAGCACTTTGGTTTCTTTGAGCCCACATTTTCTTAGTTTATATGGGACAGGCCAGAATTCTGGATACAGTGATATTCTGACCATATGTGACTTATAAAATGAAAAGTAATACATGTATCAGCTGTCGACCTGAGTGCACTGGTTTGATCCTCTGTGAGAAGGGAAGTTTTCCAGGTCCTGGTGAAAGTTGGTTAAAAAACCCTAAAGTCCACCCAGCTATGTCTACCTCCTGACTTAAGTTGGGTAGTAAAAGGGCTGAGTGTTGTGCTAAAATATGATGTGGCTACAGAAACAGATGAATTCTACATTTCTTTTGCCCTCATCACTCTTTAGGGTTAAAGGAAACAACGTTTTTTTTTGTTCAGAATTGTGATCTTAGTGTATTATTGTAATATTTTCTGTCCCCAGTCCAACAGCGGTGATGTGAAGTGGGTGGATGGAGGGAAGCCATTGTTCAGACTCAATCTACATTTAGTGTCCACTGTATACACTCAGGTAAGTGGCTGTACAATATTTACACACTAAGTTTTATTTATAAATTGTAGCCTTTGCTTTGTAAGTGGTTTAGCATTGGTTTGCATAATAAGATTTTTTTGCCTTACATCTAATATCCAATGCATAACAAAATGTTATCCATGTTCATGCAGGGGGTTCTGAAACTGTCCTTTATAGAATCAAAGCGGCAGTCCTCAAACTGTCCTTTTTTAGAATCAAAGTAGCAGTCATCATTGCACTGTTGTTTCTCTTTTTTTCAGGACCATCATCTTCACAACTTTTTTTATCACTGTCAAAAAGTGGATCAGGGTGGACCCCATGCATTGGAGAACAATGTCAACAAAGTCAAGGTGAGGTTTCGGTAGGGGAATGTCAAAAGAGTTCATAGGTTGTTAACATAAGACTTGCATCACATCGTCACATGTGTTTATTTCATCTCTGCTAAAATGGACTAAGGATTCCTTATCCTAACAACTGTAACATTCATGTATTTAAAACTTGGTCTGTTCACATTTATTAGATTTTGTTTTACATTTGTTTTATATTTCTGTTGTGGCACC
Organism: Bulinus truncatus; assembly: GCA_021962125.1. Taxonomy (NCBI): domain Eukaryota; kingdom Metazoa; phylum Mollusca; class Gastropoda; family Planorbidae; genus Bulinus; species Bulinus truncatus. The sequence continues at coordinate 2,562,018 of JAGDYQ010000112.1, forward strand.
TTTCATTTAAAAGTGCAGTAAGCCAACAGGTTAAAAGATGATCACATTAAGTTTTGGCATGCTCGTATTAAGCTTATCCTTTTTACACTTTCAAATATGATAGCTTTCTATCAAAATATCTTTACATTTTCTCCCCTCTATCTTAGATATTAATGGCAATTTTTTTTTTTTACCACTTTAAGTTTTTTTTTGTTTCATTATTTCTTAGGTACTATAATTTTTGTATTCTTTAAATATTTTATCAATTTTTCTTTTAAAATTTTTAATTTGATTTTGTTGATGTTAGCTGGAAAATGGTGACTGTGGGCCACAAGGGGATGCAATTTTTGTTGCACCTTCAGAGTTGCAGACCCTGTTAAATGGGGTCAAGGTATTGAAGTGTGAGCATGCAGTTAATGCTTCAGTTTGTTTTTTTTCTTTTTTTTTTCTTTATTTAAGTTTTATTTGTTAAAAAAAAAGTTTTTTTCTGTCTTGCTGCATTTTAATTGCATTGTTTTTATAGTGATTTGATAACATAATTTGACTGGGTTATTGTTATTTACAACTGAAGCTAATCCTAGGATACTAAAATTTGTACATTAATTAATAATCTAAATGATCTCATTTAATTGATTTTTTTTTTCTTTTTACTGTTCCCTAAATGTATTTGTCAAAGCTTATTAAATGCTGTGACTGATGCCTGTGCAATATTGCTATAAATTTAATTTAAAAAAAAAAAATTTTTTAGCAAAAAACATAAAAAATAATAATAAAGCTAATACCCTGGAAATTCATGTAAAATATGAAATAATTTTAAAACATTTAGCCCAGATGAGCTTCAAAAACATTTATCCTTATAGTTTAACAAAATTCTAGTAAAAGTAAAAGGTATATCTGCATTTTTGAACGGGAAGAGTTAGTCTAAAGTAGCCTGCTGCTTTGATTTATCTGAATGAAATAATTTAATTGCATCAGTGTTGTCTTGTTTGCACTGATATCTCTGCAATAAATATTTGTATTGGAAATGAAGCTTGTTTTCTTGATAATTAATTTACACTTGTGTGCTTTGTATTTGAACATACAAAATCCAGTAATGTTAAAAAATGTTAGGCAGTTGTATTTATTTAGAGGTTATTTAAAAAAATATTGACAATTTTATTGTGCACCTGGCAGCTCATAAAAAGTTGACAATTTTTGTTATACCTTCATGCTACAAGCTCAGTTTGACATAGCTGTCAGCTTTTAGAAACTCCACATAGCTGTCAACTTTTAGCAACTCCACATAGCTGTCAACTTTTAGCAACTCCACTTGTTAAGTTGTGTTTGTTTTGAATGCTCACACACTTTATATCAAGTTTTTTTTTGTTGGTTGGTCAAACCAATGAAATGTTCATAAGTTAAACTACATTTAGCTTTGTAACTGAAAGTAGGCGTTAATTTACTAATATGTAAATGCTCTATCGCTTTTCACACTTTTCATCTAGCAGTAAGTTCTACTGCACCAATCAACTTGCATGATCTTGTTCTATTTAGATTCATTTGATTACTTCAGTAAAGTCTTGGAATGATGTTACATCTTAAGCTGCCTATCACCAAATTACTATTGATTATTATTAAAGAATAAATGATTGAAAGCATTCCTTTTAGGAATATTGAAAAGTTAACTTGTTGATACAAGTATTTGTTAATACATTTGTTGATACATGTATTTGATGATACATGTATTTATTGATATAAGACATTATCAATACATGTATTATACATGTTCTTAAGTAAATTTTTTTAATATGATGGTATAGTTGCTAGATTATAATAAAATAAATAATTTTTGTCAGAAATGTAAATTAAAAAAAAATTTAGTCTTTTAAAATATCAGTAGGTAAAAGTTTTCAAATTAAATAAAACAGCATGTGTTGTTTATTCCAGTCATTGCTGGCTGTGGAAGTCGCCAACTATGTCAGATTCATGCCCACCCTCTTAAACCAGTTATTTCAACTGATCTCCAGAACTTCCAGTGAAGACATAGCTGTCAACTCTGTCAGGTCGGTTGATCAATTTTTTTATTAATTATCAATTTAAAAATATGCATTGCAGTATATGCCAGACAAGTAGTAATACATAGATTGAGCCAGGTCCTTGAATTAACTTTTACCGGTCAACCGGTCATTATTTGCCTTCTCTACAGTATGTGCCTTTCTTTCTGTTTTTCGAATTCATAGTTTTGTATGTCCCCACTTCCCCCTCCTTTCTTATTAGTACAATTGTAATTTTTGTTTTCTACAGAGTCTTAATCCATATTGTGTCTGAAGTTCACCAGGCAGAGAAACAAGAGGCACTGGAGAAGTATGTCAAGGTCAGACTTTTGTGTGTGTTTGTTCCTTGGGCTAAACCTATTTTGCTTGAATAGGATTATATTTTGTTTCTTGACTCCGTCCAAGCAGGGGTTTGGTCACCCGTGTTCCCTGGACCTAAGCAGGGGTTTGGTCACCCGTGTTCCCTGGACCATAATTGATCAGTGATCAAAAATGTGCTGGTCTGCAAAAGAAAGTATACAGAAGTGATCACCTCATATAACGATTATTGAATTTGAGTCGAAATCGGTGATAATTTAAAGGCACACACTCATTATCACCCATCTATATAAAAGTGGCACACTGGATTTAAAAGGATAAATTTAGTGGTCCTTAGGAGTAAACATGTGAATTAAGTAGTCCGAGGAAATAGACCCACGAATTACATGATAAGCTGGAATGAAATTTATATATATATATATTGTTCCACGGGAGTAAAGCTGACACATTTAGTGGCCAGTGAGGTCCAATAGGCTGATGACCTGTAATATGAAGGATATGGCTAAGCAGAATTAAGCACAAGCTAGTGAGGGTGACTTTTTATTTCGAAAAATTTTGACTATCTTTGGTTTCAATATTTTGTTAATCTTGCAATATTTTTTCCCTGTATTCTTTATCCAAGTGTGTCCTCTTTTTTTTTAATTTACCTTTTTTAAAAATAATATTCCAAAGGATTTTTTTCATTTGTTAATTATTCACATTTTTCTTAAACATTTTGTTCTTTGTTGTACATTCTACAGTACATGTTCAGGCCAGAGCCTGCATCAAAGACCAACAAGAGCCAAAAAACTGTCCACGAGGAGTTAGCCATCCATTTGAACTCCATACTTCGTCCTGCCAACACTGACCCTTTAGTAGTATTAAGGTTTCTAAAGCATGCCTGGTTCTTCTTTGAGGTGCTACTAAAGAGTATGACACTGTATTTGATTGACACCGACAGGGTCAAGGTCAGGGCCTCTTCCTTGTTTTTCTATTTTGGGTTCAATAAAATGCAGACCAAGGGAAAAAACTCAATAAAATGTTCAACAGTAAATTTAGGAACATAGATTTATTTTTATTTTCTATAGAATTCATTGCAGATCTTATTTTAGTTTGTAAATAAAATTAATTAATTAATAAATTCCCCTGTTTTTCTAGTTATTAGTATTTCACTCGAATATGTGTTTAATACTTTAGTTTGAGACACATAATGAAAACTAAAAGCTTTTCTGTAGTACATTAAAGTCTAATTAATATTTAGGTTTTTTTTTTTTTAAGTTTTTGATAATTTCAGGTTTTCAAACAAAAATGTATTTAAATTGATATATCTTATTTGTTATCTCATATGATATGTCTTATTTGTTACCTCATATGATATGTCTTATTTATTACCTCATATGATATGTCTTATTTGTTACCTCATATGATATGTCTTATTTGTTACCTCATATGATATGTCTTATTTGTTACCTCATATGATATGTCTTATTTATTACCTCATATGACGTCTTATTTGTTACCTCATATGACCAGATGCCAAGGAATGAAAGGTTTTCCGCTGAGTGTCAGCACAGGATTCAGCAGCTCATCATGGCAGTGACGCTGCACATCATTCAGAAATCTAGGGACCACAAGGAAGAAACAAAAAATGCCAATCACAGCATGGCAAATTTTGTGAAGGTTTGTAACAGTTTGATTTCAATGTGGAAGCCTTACTTTCTTTTTATTGTTACATGAGACCAAAAGATTGTAAAGTATTTTTTTTTATATACTTTAATAACAGTATTTATATAAAGGACTAAATTTGGGGACTAGTAATCTTAAAACAAAAGGTTTTCAACACCTTTTGAAAACGTTTAGTAGGCCATCATATAGCTTGAAAGAAATATCACAGCTCCTCAATGTCTGACCAGAAGTTGAACCCATACCTCTCAGGCAGGCACATTGCGCCGATTAATAGGTCTCAGGCTCTCATTAGTAGTGTAATTAAAGCTGATACTGAAAAATGATTGAAAATTTTTTAGTGAAATTGGGTGTTAGTGAGGGATGGATTCAGAAATTTTTAAATATGTATGCACTTCTTTTTATGAAATAACTTTCAACTTTTATTAAATTTTGTTAATTTCTGCATCAGTTAGTGACACTTTTAGCACAATTTAATGCGTTAACTTTGAAGAAACATGCCTTGTCCTATTGCTTATGCTATGTTTACGAAGCCATTTCACCAGGGGGCATTGAAACCGATGCAAAATACTAAAAACTGGAAATGTAGGGAAAAAATTGATACTAAAAAAATTGCATTTAGCCATAATATTCAAACTTTGGTATAGGCAATCAGTCAACCATTATGAAACAGCATCCATTAATTTCATGAAAAGTTGTATTTATATATATTTTTTTTAATTGTCTGAATCATCCCTGGTAGATTTATGGAGCACACCAATAAATCATCATTTAGACGAGTGGAAAAAGCTAGAGAAGAATTAATATAACACCCACCATACCTTTTTTTTTGAGTCATGTATGATTTTTATACCATTAATATGTATCCATTTTTATATTTTTCATTCTCTCTTATCAATTTTTATTTTCAAACAAATAAAATTAACAGAATTGTTTCACATTGATGGACAGAGGTTATGTTTTTAAGACCATCTCAAAGTACATAGAAAATTTTAATCCTGGCGACCACAAGGTAATCATTGAGTGGAAGATTTGATTATGTTTTCCATGTATAATAAACACACAACATTATAAACCACATTTGGAATGAGTGAATTTTTTTGTTAAATAATAAAGATTTTAATGTTTCGACTTTTAACTTTTTTTTAATGTGTATCTTTTTTAATGCATACAGATTCTCCATGATATCAAATTTGAATTTCTTCGTATCGTGTGCAGTCATGAGCATTTTATACCGCTGTCTTTGCCTCTGATGAGAAGAGGCATGGTGAAAAACTTTAAAGGTATTGTTGTTGTTTTTATTTGTTGCTGTTCTTTTTTATATCAAACTTGCAAAAGCATACCCAGTCCACCTTGGACTTGTCACATAGCATACCCAGTCCACCTTGGACTTGTCACATAGCATACCCAGTCCACCTTGGACTTGTCACATAGCATACCCAGTCCACCTTGGACTTGTCATGTACTATTTCTATTTTTTTTATTTTTTTTACAAGTTGGCCATTCCACACAAAAATATTGTAAAATGAAAAAAATTTCAGATTTAATTTTTTCTGCACAAAACAAATCTTTAAACAGTGATGTGAATTTGAATAAATGAAACTTTACTTTACAGGGTCACTATTTTGTTGATAATTTTAAATTTTTAAGTGTTGTTACAAAAGAACTGAATTAATTTAACTTGAAATCAGACCTCACGTGTTTCACATGCCTTATTTCTTTTTCGGTTTGTAAATGAAAAGCCCGCATCCAGTATGCTCCATTTATGTTTTAAAGTTTACATAGGTTTCTTTATTTTATTAGATTTTTTTTTTTGTGGTATTGCATTGATCACTTTTATTTATTACCATCTCCCTGTCTTCATTGAAGAACTTTTTAAAACGCAAGAATGTAAGTTGAAAGCCAATATTTCTACCCAGCAGCATTATTAATCCCTTCCATTTCTTACATGTTATATATAACCTCAGGATTTTTTCTATGATAACATCTATAATCTATGCTCACTGTTTATAATACAAACAAAATTCTCCATTGGTCAATGAATATGTTTATATTCTTTGAATTTTACTAACTGGCTAGGTCTATCAATGCCTACAAACCACTGTATAAATTCCTTAACAGCTAAAATAACTCGGGTCTATCTGTGCGTAGATACCTGTGTATAAATTCCTTAACAGCTAAAATAAATCGGGGTCTGTACATACCTGTGTATAAATTCTTTAAAAGCTAAAATAACTTGGTAAGTGACCTTGGCTATATAATTATTCAAATTTATTTTTAAGCTTCATGACTTCTTTTAGACCACAAATAATCATCACCTAAGCTTTTTATTTTATCTGGTTATATTCCAAAAAAAAAAAAATATCCTGACAGTTTTATGTTTGAAACATAACACATTAGAATTGTATTTGCATATAAATTCTGTATACAACATAGCTCCATATCTGCATTCAATGGATCAGTGATTTACCTTGTAGTACTCGATTACTGATTCTAGCCTTTGTAAAATAAAAAAAATTCAGTCAATCAGTAATTCAACATATATTTACAGATTACTGTTTAGTATTGCATGAAGAAATGAACTGAATGGTTTTTTCCATTATTTAAATATTATATTTAAGAATTGTTTTACTCTCTTTACACACTTAAAGCATCTGGACTCTCTCTTCATAATAACTGTTATTCACACAACTCTTGTTTTCAGAGATCAGATTGGAAGGTAATTTTCACATTCTGTGTACATATAGTCAGTGGCCATGAGTAGATGTTTCACATAATCTCAGTACCATCTGAATTTTTTTGTTTCTTTAGTTGTTGATTTTGCCTCCCTTAACCACACATTATTTCCCTTTTTTAGAATTTTTTTTTATTCCTATTTTGGGCTCTTATCCTTTCTTTAATTGAGTGTTGAGTGAAATAATTTTTTTTTAATTTTAGTGACAGTGAACTTTGTTTTTTAAAAGAAAAAAATAGTCTCCAATTGATTTATATCTCAGATTTGGAGCTCAGCTTAGAGTTATAAGTAATTTTTAGGTGAAGAAAATATCTGTTAATGATAATTGAAACTAATACTTTTGAACAGCTTTTGTTTTTTCATTTTTTTTTCTTTGAGAAATCTAAATTAAAAAAAAAATCTTTTAACTTTTTTTTTTTTCTCTCAAGTTAAGATGGCTGAGAACTACAGCATAGTTTAACTGTTATAGAGGCCATCTTTTTTATACAGTTCTTTCTTTACTGCTAAATTATGTCAGAGTTTTAATACTTTTAAATAAAGGAAATACAATAAAAAAATTATTAAACTGTATAAAATAATGCGTCTTACATTTTATATGTTCTGATGGAGAAAAATGTTTTCCTGATAACTGCTTGTTCATATAACTGTCTTTGTATGTGACCTTTGCCCCATGGGGTGGTTTCCCTTGCTTTCATTCATATTGTCAACTTGCTTTTATTATTGCAGCTCATTTTGAATTTGCTTTCATTTTTGTTAATCACCGCTTGCCTAAAAGTCTTTGCTTTTTGTGTAATAGTGTTAGGGATAAATCTACTTCAGCACAATGTATATGTATTTCAAAAAATGCTTTAGTCACAAGACCTTATATGTACTACTTTTTCTCAACTATTAATTTTCCATATGAGATAAAAACTGTAATGGTTGGTATTAAGCAAGGTTGAAATTTTCTAAAGCTTACAGCAATGTTATTTTTTTTCAGACGATTTTTATTTTACTGTTTACTGTGTAGATACTACAATATGTATGTGCATGTATATATATGTGTGCATAAATAGTATAGTATATATATAAATAGTAAAGTGTTGTATAATATATATATAAATAGTACAGTATAGTTTATATAAATAGTAAAGTAAAGTATAATATATAGATATATAGTAAACACTAGGACTGAAGAATGTTTTATTTGAAATTTATGTTTATTTTATTTTCACCATAAGAAATAATTTCAAATAAATATTGACTTGTGGAATTAACTGTTTAGTCACATGATTTTATTCCATTAAGTGTTCATTATTTTGACTCTGTGGCTTAAAACCATGAAGGGAATGAAAAGTTTAATAAAGGTTTGACTCGGATACACTTTTATTGGAAATATTGATTTTTGTGGCTTGATGAAGAGGCTTAAACAATTATGGGGGGACTTTTTTAAACTGTAATTCATTAGTTTTTGTTGTATACTGTCTGGAACTATCTTTAACACAATCTTTAATTAAGATGGATTGCTATTCGTCTAATTTATTCCGTGCAAAATATTTGAACAGGAGTTTGTTTTTTTTTACTTTGCTATGTAAGTTTTTAGTCACAACTTGAAATTTTTATTATTTTATTTGCACATAACATTAACATGTAAGGAAATGTATTTTTCTTAGTAGTTTAGAAGATTTAATATTGCACATGAAGATTTTAGCCTTATATTTATGTTTTACATTTATCATCTAATAAAAACTATTTTTTCTAATCACATTACATGTATATTGCATCCTGTGAAACATTGTGATTGTACATATATTTCTGATTTTTCTTTGTTGAGATCTAATTAAATCTTACCAGAGATGTTGAAAGATAAAAACAAATACATTTGACTGGCAGAAAATAAAAAAAAGTGAACTCTCCACTAAAGAAAATGTCTTAGTTTAAATAAAATGTGTTAAATATGACAGGATCAAGGTTAATTTATGCTACAAACATTTTGTTTTTATTAAGAGAACTAATGAATTGTTGACTTTGAACAAGAATTGATACTTAGTTGTCTATGAATTTGATGGATCTGTAGTTTGAGATTTTTAAATGTTACATCCGTCCTAATTAGTGGTACAGAGGCTTAACAAACATTTGGGTGCAGATGTATAGTTTAAAAATAGCTGCCAGTTTTCTTTTCTAATATTTGTTGCCTAGAAACTATTCCTAATTTGTATGAAAACTACTTTGACTATTAATTATTGAAACATAAATGGAATTCTTGTGTGTTTCTGTCCTGATTATGTCTGCATATCTTCTGTCTGTAGCAGTCTCTTGCAATAATAAACAGAATTGTTTCACAACTCTTATTTCATGATTAGATTTGAAACATGATTACTGCCTGTCTGATGAGTTCCGACAGAATCACTACCTGGTAGGCCTGCTGCTGTTTGAGCTTCGCCTGGCCATGACAGAGCAAAGGTCCATCAGACGCTCAGCCATTACAGTGCTAAGGAACCAATTGGCCAAGCACTCGTTTGATGACAGATATGCCTCTGGGGTCAGTGGTTTTAAAACGATTTAAAGAAGAAAAAAATCTTTAGTCACTTAAAATGAAAAATCAAGTAGAGACCATTTTCAAAATAACTTCAAATTCTTAAATACTTTAATGCATAATGATAACAAATGATGATAAAAATGAAATAATATTATTAGTACATGTAGTATTTTTCAGTTAAAAATTTGTACATTTTGTCTCATTCTATAAAAGTGAACACTTTAATTCCTCACAGAATCAACAAGGGAGAATAGCTGCACTTTATCTCCCCTTGATTGGTGTTCTTTTGGACAGCAAGAACTTGTTGCTGCAGATTTTTTCCAATTCAAAATCTGGACCTGCACCGCTTCCTCAAAATGGAGACATCAGCTCCAGGTAAGTGGAGAAATGGTGAGCAACTTCATCTAACCAGACATATTTGAGAATATATTTCAGGACGAGTTGAATAAACTGGTGTCATCGTAATGGTTTTAATTAAAGAAGATTCATTAGAAATTTTGCCAGTTACAATAAAAATTAATTTACCTGATTTCTGCTTCCTCATTCAGTTTACTGGACCCTAATCTAACATATAATAATTATAGTATTCAATAAAGTCTGTTGGAATGAAATTAGAATTGTTTGTTTAGATTGTAATCAGTAATTACTGGAATTTGTACAAAAAAATTGTCTTAGGGCCATCTCTAGTTCAGATTCTGGATTTGTTTTTCTGTGGCCTAGAGCTAACTCCCAGTTCTACACATGTGTTGACATTAATTGAGGAAAGTAAAGCGAGCTGGATGTAGAGCTTGCTATACTGTCAAAAACATACTTGGTTAATGGCCAAAAGTGGGACGGATGGCCGAGTGGTGTAGATACTCGACTGTCGACCTGAGAGTCCTGGGTTCGATCCCCGGTGGTGAGGCCCTTGGAATTTTTCCAGGTGAAATTTGGTGCAAAGTCGTCCCACAAGTCCACCCAGCTTTAAATGGGTACCTGACTTTAAGTTGGGGAAGTAAAGGCGGCTGGGCGTTGTGCTAACCACACAATCCCTTCATATTCCGAGGTTATAGAAACAGATGAATTCTACACTTCATCTGCCCCGATGGCCCGTTAGGGCTAAGAAGGGAACTTTACTTTTTTAATGGCCAAAGTTGAAGTTTACTTCACCTTCCTACAGCTTGCAGGCTTTTATAATTTATGATGCTCACTTTGACATTTTCATAACAGCTACATTATTTACTTTGACATTTTCATAAGTTACATTGTTTTCTTTGACATTTTCATAAGTTACATTGTTCACTTTGACATTATCATAAGTTAACATTGCTAAATGAAATTCATGATTTATTTTTTTACCTCACAGGTCTGATGTCAGTAAATCACAGGTCAGCCTCAGTAAAGGTCAGAATTCACCAGCATTGCCAGCCACACCAGAGACGAAGAAGAAAGATTCAGCAGTGTTTGCCATGATCTCTGGGACTGGTGAGTTGTCGGGTGAGATGTTCAGTTTGAGCTAGAGACTAGATGGGCATGTAGCATGGAACAGTCGGACAGCATGCATGTCAGTATGTCAAAAAAAGTGGTGTCATGACTGAGGGGAAAAATAATCTCTTAAGTATGGTTTGGAGGGGGGGGGTGTGAACAAGTTGCATGACAATGGAGGTTGACAACATTATGTAATGTGATGGCAGTGACTCAAAAAACTGATCAGCAAACATATCATTTGAGTCCCCTTTCAGGTCTTGATATTATGTCATCACTTGGTCTAAGCACTTTGTCAATGTTGTAATGTGCTATCTTGATGCCAATGTTGGGACAGCTATGTATTGCACTGTCTAGATGCCAGTGTTGGAATAGCTATGTATTGGATGTCTAGATGTAAATGTTGAAACATCTTTATAATGTACTGTCTAGATGCCAATGTTGGAACATCTATATAATGTACTGTCTAGATCCCCAACATGGCTGCATGGAGGAACAATGGGGCTGACAGGCTAGTTGACGATAGACAAGCAACAAGAGGTATTTAGCATCACTGGTACGGAATCTCTCATAACATGCACAATGACGTTTTATTTACAAACTTACTGCCTCTGAGTCCCTAAAAAAACTTTATCAATCGTATAATTTCATTATTATCTTCTTCAGTAGAAATGACTAGCGAAATTCATCGAAGAATATTCTAACAACTTCTTTTTATTCATTGACTCAACAATAAACGATTTCCCCCAAATCTTTGTACCAAACATCATGGAAAACTTACCATTGATTAATTTTTCTCCCCATTTGCTTCTGATATGCTTGCTGAAAATTCTTGCAGTTATTTCTGTTAAATTGCAAGAGGCTGAGCTTTTTACTCCTTTGCACTGTTTTATGAATTCCACATCTTGATGATAAAGCTTTTTATTTTTTAAATTTCTTTAATTTCTTAACTCTTTTCATTCAGTTTCAAGGTAAGCTGTTTATTTAGTTTCTTGGTTTTCTTTTTATACTTGGTTTTCAACATTCACAGACATAAATTGATTGTTTGCTCACATTCATAACCAATAATGGGGATGACAGATGCAATTTTTTTTTTTTTTAGTTTTTAAACTTTCTTGCATATTTAGTTTCTTTATACTTTTTTTTTATTTGGATTAACATTCTGCATGTTTGGATAGCAACAGCATTTTAAAAACTACTCGTAATACAGTATAGAAATGAAAAATCAAAGATGTTTCTATAAAATGAATTTGTATTGAAATATTTTAGGTCATGCAAGCTTTAAACTTTCACCTTTCTAAATGTTTGTTGAATCGGTCACAAACAGATGGCTTTTTTTTTTGTTTTTGTTTTTATAATGTAAAGATTTGATAAAATTCATGTTAAAACATCTCACAGGCTTATTTGATTTCATCTCACATCTTTTGCTCCATTGACACATATAGATTTTAGTAACAAATTTTTAAAAAATGTAAATAAAATAAAGATTTGTTTTATAATGGGCCATTGTGTGCTATTTACTGATGTATTGATTAGTATATAGGCCATTGTGTACTATTTACTGATGTATTGATTAGTATATAGGCCATTGTGTACTATTTACTGATGTATTGATTAGGATGCCAGGATTAAAGGAGATTAATGGGTCATGTAAAAGTGTACAGTTTACTTAATGTTTTATTTGAAAAATTACAGCAAAAAATTAAAGAAAAATTTAAACTAAATTTATTCAAGATTCTTGTATGTCACTAGTGTCATTGTTAGCTGTCACTAGTGTCATTGTAAACTTTTACTTTTTTTTTTTACTTAAATTATTTTGAATTTTATGCAATCTATCATTCTACATGTATTATAATTTGCTTTATGTATAAAAATAAATATTTGTTGACAGTTGCTGTACCACACAATCCAAACGAACTGTCTGTGGTGAATTCCGCGACACTGAATGGAAGCAACAGCTCACTGGCCAGCGATGATTCGGGTGAGAAGGAAGTGGCCAACAAGAAAGATGGGAAAATTGTCACCAGGTCAGGAAATGAAAGTACTGTTTTACACACTCACACACACACACACACACACCATTCATGATGGTTTATGAGTAGTCTGTAATTCTTATGTCTAATTTTATGAACTTTTTTCATGAGAAAAGGAAATGATTTTAATTATTTTTTTTTTCTTGGCCAGAATGCCTTCCAGCATGTCCAAACAGCCTGCCTATGCCAACCGCTATGATAAGTTGGACCAGACAGAAATCAGGGACCTGCTGGTGTGCTTCATGTACATCTTGAAACACTTGCCAGAAGGTTTGATTTGTTATGCTCCATATGAACTCTGTAAACAAATGTTTGTTATTTATTTATTAATTTATTATTTGTGTGCGTTTGTATGTTAATAATGTATTTATTAACTGGTTCCAGATATTCTTCTCGGCTGGTTCAATAACTCATCAGAAATCGACATCATAGATTTCTTTTCATTGTTGGAGTAAGTTACGTTTATCATCTTGTTTTAGTGATTGTTCCTCATGTGTTACATTCTTCAATCCACCTTATCGTCGATAACATTATGTGTACCTTGTACTTGTTCAAAATCTGCATGTGAACTTCGTACTTAAGATAGAAACTTCTGCACATCCTGGCACTTATCAAAATTAATTTTTTAAAGACATTTTTCATCTTGAATTTTTTTTTCATTTCTTGTACAAGTCGTCTAATGTATGAGGTGGCCATGAATTATGTTTGATTACTCTGAAAATACAGAAGTATGTTAATTACTTGTGGTGCATGTATTTACACTATGGCTCACTCATTCTCATCCCCCCCAGTTTGTGTCTGAAACACTTCCAGTATCAAGGACGGAAGAAAATAGTCACACTCAGGTTACAGTTTTTGTTCATCTTTTTTTCTGCGTGTAAATTTTTTACTAATGTTTAAATTTGTAACACTGTCAAAACTTTAATTTGAAAAAAAAAAACAAAAATGGCTTTACTTTAACTTTGATTATGCATATGTTTAACAGTGGGTTTTTTTGTGTGATTTACTTTCCTAATTGAGTTATGGATATTTATTTTTTGTACACAACAGTATGATAGGTGGCCAGAAGTCATCAACGATGCCCACTCCTTTACAGAATCAACGCGGCCGACCCATCAGCCTTTCCTCGCAGCGCACTCCTAGCCAGTATGGAGACATGATCTCAGAGGGATTTCACAGTAAGTCATGGGAAGATGCATCTCTTGTTGTCAATCCACTCAAATTTCTGGAGAGATTCTAGTGATTTCTGTCTTTCATTTAAAAATATTTTAAAAAACATGTTTACAAAAAACATTCAATGAATGAATTTATTATTAATCTTCATTTATCTGATGTGTACATTTGATTACGCTTTGAAACTTACTGTAATTCAAATGAGGTGAAATTTGTTGTAACTGAAATGCCTCTGCAGCAACTTCCATCTAAAACTATTTACCATGAAAAATTTTTAAAATTCGATATAAAAAAAAATAAAAACTTATGATCAAGTGAGTCACTTTTTTTTTTTACAGCACCATCTCACTCAGATGCAGACGCCATGATCCGAGCCTTGCAGGAAGCCAACATCTCAACAGAAGTTGGTCTGATTGTGCTGGATATCCTGAGCCTGTTCTGCACCACATTCAAGGTTTGTTGATGTCAGGGTGTGGCTCCTTATCATTTTGTTGATGTCAGGGTGTGGCCCCTTATCATTTTGTTGATGTCAGGGTGTGGCTCCTTATCATTTTGTTGATGTCTGGGTGGGGCTCCTTATCATTTTGTTGATGTCAGGGTGTGGCTCCTTATCATTTTGTTGATGTCAGGGTGTGGCTCCTTATACTTTTGTTGATGTCAGGGTGTGGCTCCTTATCATTTTGTTGATGTCAGGGTGTGGCTCCTTATCATTTTGTTGATGTCAGGGTGTGGCTCCTTATCATTTTGTTGATGTCAGGGTGTGGCTCCTTATCATTTTGTTGATGTCAGGGTGTGGCTCCTTATCATTTTGTTGATGTCAGGGTGTGGCTCCTTATCATTTTGTTGATGTCAGGGTGTGGCTCCTTATCATTTTGTTGATGTCAGGGTGTGGCTCCTTATACTTTTGTTGATGTCAGGGTGTGGCTCCTTATCATTTTGTTGATGTCAGGTTGTGGCTCCTTATCATTTTGTTGATGTCAGGGTGTGGCTCCTTATCATTTTGTTGATGTCAGGGTGTGGCTTCTTATCATTTTGTTGATGTCAGGGTGTGGCTCCTTATACTTTTGTTGATGTCAGGGTGTGGCTCCTTATCATTTTGTTGATGTCAGGTTGTGGCTCCTTATACTTTTGTTGATGTCAGGGTGTGGCTCCTTATCATTTTGTTGATGTCAGGTTGTGGCTCCTTATCATTTTGTTGATGTCAGGGTGTGGCTCCTTATCATTTTGTTGATGTCAGGGTGTGGCTCCTTATCATTTTGTTGATGTCAGGGTGTGGCTCCTTATCATTTTGTTGATGTCAGGGTGTGGGTCCTTATCATTTTGTTGATGTCAGGGTGTGGCTCCTTATCATTTTGTTGATGTCAGGGTGTGGCTCCTTATCATTTTGTTGATGTCAGGGTGTGGCTTCTTATCATTTGGTTGATGTCAGGGTGTGGCTCCTTATCATTTTGTTGATGTCAGGGTGTGGCTCCTTATCATTTTGTTGATGTCAGGGTGTGGCTCCTTATCATTTTGTTGATGTCAGGGTGTGGCTCCTTATCATCATGTGTGGTGGGGTGGTGCTTTGGTTGTGAGATGTAGTCTAGTCACCTATCTATGTCTCCTGTGGTGCCTTCATTGCCATTGAGAAGTGGTGCCTTCATGGTCACCACAATATCAGCTATGAAAGAAGAGCACTACACAAAACAATCCCATTTGTAATTTATAAGATCTAAGAGCTAAACATCTCATTCTTTTCAAAGCTTTGCACACACAAAAAAACTTCCCTCTGTCTCTTTCTCTCATTGTATGTTCTCTTTCTCTTATTGTATGTTTGAGATTTATTCTTGTTAATATATCGGAAAGAAATCAACATGTTAAAATTACTGTTCAAAACTTCATCTTAAATAATTTGTCACTGGACAGTTTAAAAAAAAAAAAACTGATTGAGGGCTCAACAATTTTTTTGTACTTCTTCTGAATCATTGTTTCTGAACATTTGAATCATTGTTTCTGAACATTTGAATCATTGTTTCTGAACATTTGAATCATTGTTTCTGAACATTTGAATCATTGTTTCTGAACATTTGAATCATTGTTTCTGAACATTTGAATCATTGTTTCTGAACATTTGTTGTTTTTTTTTAACAAATTATGTTAATTCTTGTCACCTCAGCGGTGAGATGTTTTGTACTGACAGTGTCACTGCAAGCTAAGAATTACCCCTTAATCTTGCCCATTAACTTACACAGATTAAAATGTGTAGATATTTTAGTTTTACAACATTGATAAGTTACAGGATGTATTGATAATGTATTGATAATAGATGTGAAATATTCTGACACATGAATATTTAAATTTTTTTTTTTTGCTTCTTAAATCATTGACAAACAGATTCGTCATTCAGATTGTACATCATTATAGATATTATTGACCCTTGCTCATTTGAAAGTCAAGTGTGTGACAGTCATAAAAATTCATTTAACTTTTATTTTTCTCCATAAACTTTTTTTTTCTCTCACTGGTAAACACTGTTCTATCCCATCAGAAATATTTAATCCTACTGTAAATATTTTTCCCAATTATAAATGTTTTGTTCTACTGTAAATGTATTGTTGTATTGCAATGCTTTTTCCTGCTGTAAATGTATTATCCTGTAGTAAATGCTTTGTCCCAATGTCCAATGTAAATGCTTTGTTCCAATGTAAATGTATTATCCTGTTGTGAATGGTTTGCCCCAACGTAAATTGTTTTGTTCCAATGTAATTGCTTTGTCCCAATGTAAATGTATTATCCTGTTGTGAATGGTTTGTCCCAATGTAAATGTATTATCCTGTTGTGAATGGTTTGTCCCAATGTAAATGTATTATCCCATTGTGAATGGTTTGTCCTAATGTAAATTGTTTTGTCCCAATGTAAATGCTCCATCCTACTGTAAATGTACCTATGCCTCAAAACAGAAAGATCTTGAGGCCAGAGGTGGAGACAACAACATGATGCACACTGTGTTCCAGCTGTACCTGAGTTTCCTGAGGTCAAGCCAGTCTGAGACATTGCAGAAACACATGTTTGGTGCATGGAGGGCTTTTATCAAGAAGGTCAGTTTCTTTACTCCTGGATGGGGCATTCTTCTTTTTTGGTCATTTGTTTTTATTATACTTTTATAGAAAATAGTAACTACATCTGTGCTGTCATCTCCCCCCCCCCATTGGCTATGAATGCTAGGAACAGAATCATGATGTAGTATCATTGTTAAAGCTGCAATTGCAAGAGACAACATTAAGGGCCTTTGGTAATGAGTATGATGGTGTTTGAACCCATGACCTGCACCCTTGCTATATGCTCACAACTTCACTGCAACATAGTTTCCAAAAAGCATCGTCTGATTTGAATTTCCTTCAACAACCCTTCCAAATGTCTATGGGTCTATTCAAGGCCGTAGCCAGAATTTTGTTTGGGGGGGGGGGGGGCTGTGCGGAGAGTTTTTTATAAGAAAAAATTGGAATGCAATGATAAAGAAGTATATTTTATAATAGAATTTAATTTTTAGAATTAATTTGGGAGGCTGCAGCCTTGGGTCTCCTGGTCTCATTGCAAAAAAAAAAAAAAAATTGTAACCAATACTGAAGAGCACTCAGCTGATTGTTGGGGTGTCTTAAAACTAACTCTGTGTTGTCTCTGTTCATGTCATACCTCATAGGTATAAAATGGTTGTAGAATGACTTGATGATACTCCGTGTTGTCATCGCTAGACTCTCTCTCTTTTTCTAGCCTGTTGTTCAATGATTAATCTGGTAATCTGCTAATGCTGTTCAGCATTTAATCTGGTAATCTGCAATGCTTTCTTTGCATGAAAATTTACAGGAAAAGATATAAACTTTGTATTCCTTTCCGATATTTTCAAATTCAATTGTAACAGCTGAATATTTAATATTTTCGTTTTTTCCTCTAGTTCCAAGCAGTTTTGTTTAAAGGCAGTGCTGACATGTGCGGTGAGCTTTGTTACGAGGTGAGTCTCATTCACTCAACATTCATAGGTATGGTCTATATGTACCGTAAAGCAGTCTAGATAATTTGTCTATTTATTTTTCCTGGAATGTTTTTGTATCAGAAAGATAAATATTTTTTTTTCTGTGAAGAAAAAAATCTTAAATTTTTCAATATCATAAAGTCTTTATGGCAAGTAAAATTAAATGTACTACATGTACTAAGAATATTTGTAATTATAGTTTTCATGTATTTGTTCATTTTTAATGGCTTCAAATTTACACGTAAAAGATCTTTTGATTTCTACATAAAAATTGAAGAAAAATTGATTTTGTCTTTATTTTATTTGTAACAGAAAATGTGTACAGTTTACACAAACAATTGATTTTGTCTTTATTTTATTTGTAGCAGAAAATTGTACAGTTTACACAAACAATTGATTTTGTCTTTATTTTATTTGTACAAACAGTAAATGTGTACAGTTTACACAAACAGTAAATGTGTACAGTTTACACATTCAGTAAAAATCACAATGACTTTGATTTATTTAATTTCTCTCCTCCCAGATTCTCAAGTGCTGCAATTCTAAGTTAAACTCTACCAGACGTGAAGCATGCGCCCTGCTCTATCTCCTGATGAGAAGCAACTTTGAGTTTTCCAATCGTAAAAGTTTTACTAGAGTTCACTTGCAGGTAAGGTGTGCTAAATATCTGTCAGAGCAGCAAACCTCATTTGAAGATTTTTGTGTTGTAAAGTTTACTTATCGAGTTACTATGAAATGTAACTCATTATTGCAAAAGCCTGCATAGCGAATTATTCAGCATTACAAAAGAATATTTGTCCCGCTTCACTCCTACATAATGTCTGTTAAAAAAAACTCAAAGTGAAAAATTTTTTACTTTCCATAGTGCAAATAAATATGCCTTTTGCCAATATTTTTTCCCCACATTCAACAAGTTTTAAAGTAAAGTTTTCACTAGAGGTGCTGTTTGATTAAAAAATGTAATTGAAATTAACGCATAATTTAAAATTTTATCGCAAACTAATGCATGTTTAATCAGAAAAATACTTCATTTACTATTTTTAACACTTCGTTATTCTATCAACTTGGCGTCTTAAAATAGTAAATTTGATTGATAGAACAGATTACCTAACTGAAGCAGCCTTATTTATTCTTCTTGTTATTAACACAAACAGAAACAGAAAAGAGACTTTAAAAGGGACAGTTGTGGCAGGGGAGGCTAAATATTTATTCGCTAATTATAAACCGGGTTCACTACACACTTGTTGATCTTTCACCTCCACCAATACACTACACAATTTTTGATACATTTACAAAATTCTAGAGTGGGGGGAGGGGGGGAAGCAAGCCATAAAGTCGCTAACTCCCTTGTATATTTCTATTAACGCTTATTTTATACTAAATTTCACAAATTAAAAATATTTCGTCAAATACAGTTAAACATTAACATGGGTTATTTTGGACAGTCCTAGTGAATTTAAGTATTTTTGTATACCTATTAGCATGATCATATAAACATGATTGTATAGACTTGTCTCTGCTCTCTTCTCAGGTCATAATATCTGTGTCCAAGCTCATAGGTGTGGTGGTTGGCCTCAGTACGACCAGATTTCAGGAGAGCCTGGCCATTGTGAACAACTATGCCAACAGTGACAAGAGTATACAGGTAATGGTCCCATAAAAATGTCTCACTCAATGTTTTGAGCTGTGTTGACTTTCTGTTACAGTAACATCCTTTTTCTCTCATTCATTTATTTATGTCAGTGATTCATTTCTTCTAATTAGTTTATTTGGCCCTGTTAATATTTTACTACTACATGTAGTTAGTTCTGTAGGTAAAATTATTTCCTAATATTACTGGTTTCATAAGCTTTGCATTATGGTATCTCATTTTTTTAATGCATAATTTGTGCACTTACATAATACATCATTATAATAATCATAAAACCCATGTGTACAACCTGACTAATAATAATAAAACCCATGTGTACAACGTGTGGCTACAATTTAGTTATTTTTCATGTACTGGGTACACTTTTTATTATATGTAAAAAAAAAATATTCTTTAAAGATGAGAATAAAAAGATTCTTTCAACTTTCTCAAAAGATTCTTTCAACTTTCTCAAAAGATTCTTTCAACTTTCTCAAAAGATTTTGATTGATAAAATTAATTAGTCAATATAATATTTTTTTGAGAAGGGAACTTTTTTTTTGTCAGTATAAAATAAATTTTGTGAGATGAATGCATTCCATAAAAACGGAGTAAATTTTGGTTTATTGTAGAAAATGTGATTTAAAAGAAAAGACTTCATATAAAACAGTAATTTTACTTAAAGATAGTAAGCATGCTGTGTAGATAGAGGATGTCAAAAAGTTTATACAAAAGCTTTGCTGATAGGCTAGTGATGCTAGTTACTTAGCCTCTCCAGTCTAATGTGACTTACCCATGTTTTGTGAACCTGACCAGGAGGGGTAAGTGCACCATCTTCCTCTGTATTTTGGATATTGTAGGACTATTTTTACGGCCAGGGGAACCCAACATCTGAGATATAGAGAAGAGTCTGGGGACAAACACAGGGTGTGTCTCCACTTCTGTTGCATTGCAGAAAGGAGGCAGAGGTGAGGAGACTGTTGGACACACCAACAAGTTCGGGAGGGCGAAGGCATTGTGGGCTTCCCTTTACGCACAGGAGGGGTCTGCGTGGAACTAACTCACCCCTGGTCTTCATGTGGCCATGGTGGAAGTTGCATCACAGGCCTTGAAGAGGGGAAGGGAGATCAATAGACTTTGACCTGCTGTCCTTATTGTGGTTGCATTCTGGGGGAAAGTGTACAGATGGGAATAAGTCCCCAGAGTATATATAGAAATGAGTGGTGACGTACAAAAACTGTTTACCTTCAGCTTGACATAACGTACACACAAAGTCTGCTGTGAGCAGACACCAGCACTCCAGAAGGTAATTGCTGAATGGCTACTGTAGACTGTTGACTTAACTTTATGCAATTTAATTTATGTTTCTTTGCCTTCAGTTTATTGATCAGAAAGATCTTGTAGTGAGTTTTTTTTTTGTTTTAATTTTTCAAATTTTTTTTTTTTAGCTTATAGTGTAGGCTTATTTTTTTTCTGCCCAGTAAAAATTTTGAATTTTCTTTTTTTTTTTTTTTTTGAATTAACTTAGAAAAAAAAAATTTTTGTTTGTTTGTATAATTAATTTATTTTTAATTTGGTTCAAGAATTGTAAACATAACAAATTATATTTTTTGGTAAACAAGCGTACACTAAATTCATACTTTTATTATTTCCTAACATTTCTTACATTGAGTAACTTTTTTCTCTTTGTTGTTTTTTCTCATTGTGATGCTAAAATAGTTTTCTGGCCAAAGCTAAAATTACTTTAAAAAGCCAAATGGCCCCTTTTAGTTTTCCCTATTCATCCTAACCTTATTTGTACTTGACTAAATTATTAGAAGCCAAATAAGTTTTCTTTTGCTTTTCACCTTGCTGTATCAAGCAACCTTTTTTTTTTACACATCAGCATTATTTCAAACTTGCCTGAAGCCATTGAATTATATAATCTACTTAATTTAATTTTTGAGGTAAACATTGTTGGGAAATATTTAAGCATATCTTACAAATCTACATACGGATTTAATCAATTTTTTGGTCTAAATATTATAGATTTTCTTTTTCTTTATCTGGTCTTTACTTTCTGTTCTTATTTTCTAAAAAAAAAAAGCAAAATTATTGATTTTAAAGGATTCTTTGGTGTTTTTTGGTAATTTTTGTTTCCAAGAAATGTGTAATTTTATTAAACTCTATTATTCATAAATTATTCTTTATGTAGTAGACATCATAAAATAGAAGATAATATGTGTAAGTTTCTAATTCTCGAGTTTGTGGCTAAACTTGACTCAGCAGTGAAATTCAGAAATTGAAAACATTTTTAAAAAAACTCTGAATTTTTTTAGAGCTTTAATTGTTATCAATGGTTGGTTTGTGTGTGTATGTGTTTGTTTGTATACCAATGGGAAGTGGAACTTTGAGAAATGTTGTAGTATAAATAGTTGACAACTGTGCTACATTTTGGTCACACTTCAGTGATCAGATTGAAATCAGGAAATGTAATGGTCATATCATCTGTAAAACTAATATTATACCATAAATACAAACACACAGATACACTTTTTTTTTACTTCTTGCTTTGAGTGATTTGGTGGCTGCATTATCTTCTGGTGGTTGAAGAAGTCACACATTTCACTTTGAAATGTCAAAGAGTAATTTGATGTTTGAGATTGCTGTGTGTAGCACATGTCTACCTTTGGTCTGTACTGTGTAGAGTTATATTTTGTTTATATTTCAAAGATTTCACTGATTACCACTAAGTTGTGTAGGTGTAGAAGAGTAAATCACTGTTGCTTGCTGTAATGATACTTGTGTGCCTGTGCCTCATAGGAAACAATTATTTACGCTACTGTGCTTAAAAAAAAAAAGATATTGTCAAATCTGAGCTGTGTCACTTGGTTTGAATCTGTGTGTATGTGTAGGTAGGTAAGTGTGTCCAAGTCTACATTGGGTACAGTTAGTGATCCCTGATGAATGACTTCATCTAAACTCTTGTCATTGAAGAGTGTGACTAATGTGATTGCCTGCACAACCTTAAATAACACCTGTGTATTGCTGTAATGACATGATGTCTTTTCTTGACACATGACTTCTATTATGGACACATCTGTTAAACTGTAAACAAACTATTGCTTAAGTTTGTGTACAATTTTGTAATTGTCCACATCAGCCTGAACACTTTTTTTTTTATTATTGGAGAAGTGTTTATGTTGCTTCTTTTTTTAGATTATTGGAGAAGTGTTTATGTTGCTTCTTTTTTTTCAAAAAAAAATATTAACCGGCAGTGGAATTGTTTTTTTGATAAATGTTGATGGTCTATCAAACACATTCAAAGTTTTTCTTAAATTTAATGGTTTCTGTTCTGTTTTATTTTTTGTTTGGGAATTTTTTTTTTGATGTGGTCTATACATTTAATTATCAATTTCACTTTATTGTAATTTAAACAGTAATTACAAAACGTCTTTAATGGTCATATTTTTTTAAAATCATCCACACACAAAAGAGTTCAATAATATCAAATGCCTTGCGCCATTTCTTTAGAGATTTACTACAATAAAGAGTTGTTTTTTTTTTAAATAAGAAAAAAAAAAAAGAATGTTTACACATTATATTTTTTAAATTTTAACTAAATTACATTATAACCTGACTTAATGAGCATAATTTGTTCCAGAGTAATCTATATAACTAGAATATCAAGCACAAATAATGGAAACTCTGATGATTGGTTTAAAAAAAAATTCAAAACCACTCTAATACATAGTAATGAATATATTTTTTTTTTTTTAAGTTTAAAATAACATATTGAGAATTCAATCAGTATGTTGTACGTCTTTCTCTGTAACTAATGAAGTGACTGATTTCTGTTTTTTCACCTCAATTTCTTAATATTTGTGAGATATTAACATGGAATCTCTGGTCATACATGATTTTCCTTCGTAGAATTTCACATAAGTGTGAGATAGCATTGTCTTTGTTTCATCGCTCACACTGCTACATAAGTGTGAGATAGCATTGTCTTTGTTTCATCACTCACACTGCTACATATCACCCCTATCTTGTTTTCCCTCACCTTTGCTATGTTTTCCTCATTTTGTTCTCACTTCTTTTAAAGTGATGGGCTCTCACTCTTTGTTCTTCATGTCAGTTGTTGTATCAATTTCTACATTCACCAAAGTTACACAACACTCGACTAAAAAGTATACACTCACTCATATGTTGACCTCCGAACATGTGAGATTAAAACCATCAACTTGGTGATCACATGATGCTCTGTAGAAAGTAGAAGCAGATATGTATGTCTCACACATTTAGAATTTAATACTTTTGCTCTTCTTGCAAAACATTGCTCTTGTAGTAAGGCAAATTTTATTTTAAAATTTTGCTTATCTTGCAAAACACTCATAAACCAAGCTACTTTTAAACCTAGGTTGGACTGTAAAAAAAATTTTTTTTAATGGTTTGGATAATTTTTATTTATTATTTTAACAGCTATTATCTACAACTGTGTTAATTTGTCAGTATAACATAATAGCAACACTGTACATCCCACTGAACTTAATTTTTCTCAGTGTTTTGATAAAATGAGTTGTGGAAGATGGTTTATGTTGGCGTGCGGCTAAAAAAAAAGTCAATTTTTCTCTTTAAAATATATGGATATTTCTTTCAGAGCATAGTGTATTTCAAGTTCCTGCATTTACGATTACCTGTATATTTTTTTTTCAGAAAACACCATTCCCTGGAGAAGTGCGAGACTTGACCAAGCGTATTAGGACGGTCTTGATGGCCACGGCCCAGATGAAAGAGAATGAGAATGACCCAGAGCTTCTGGTTGACCTGCAGTACAGCCTGGCCAAATCATATGCTAGTACACCTGAGCTGAGGAAAACTTGGTTGGACTCCATGGCCAAACAGCACATCAAACGAGGAGATTTCTCTGAGGTCAGAACTCTCTACATAATTTCCTTTGTGTATAGCTAGCTTACATATATATCAAATTTTGTCAATATTTTTTATCCCAATCTTGTTTATGAGACATGAAAAGTCTTTTGTTCCAGCTAGTGGAGTGCTTTTTTTCTTTCTTTGATCCAAAATTCCAACCAGTTAGTTAAGTTCTGAAAATGTATTTCTTTCTTCTATAGGCTGGCTTCTGTTATATTCACATTGCTGCATTGATAGCTGAGTACTTAAAAAGACGAGGTGAGTACAACAGAATTTCAAAGGGAATAATAAAAGTCGATGTTTATTTATTTGTCTCCTGGAAAAGTGTAGTCTATACTTGTTGATCTGTGTTTAAAAATACCCAGAATTTTAATTTTTTAGTTTTTTTATTTATATCCTTACCTGCTGTGCTTGAGGTCTAAGCCTACGTTACTTGTTTTCTTATTTTTTTCCCAATATTTTTAAGTGTTTCTTTTAAGTTTCAAATGGTTTCCTCAGCTCATTTTAATGTTGATTCCTTTTTAAAATTTATTTCAAAGATAGTTGGACAAAGTCAAATAATATGATCTAAAAATTTTCTTCTTGTTTCATTTCATATATAAATGTTAATTTATACTTATATTTTACTATTTTGACAATGTATTTTAAAAAAAAATAATGTGAAAACAATGATTGCTTTCTATAAATGTGACATTTATGTTTGTTTTTTTTGACAAATGTAAAGTCCATTTTAAAGATTAAGATGTTTATCTGTGACTCAATTTTATACATATATCTACTGCAAGGTCTTTTTTGTGCAAAGGGATTCAATCCGCAAAAATACAGCATAACAAAAATTTGCATTAAAAAAAGACAGTACAGTGTATTTACATGTTCTTTGTATTCTGTCAAACAGCTTTAAAACCACAATGGAAATACTGTACAATTTTTAAAATAAAGCATCTGATTTTTAGGTATTTTTTTAAAAATACATTTGGTTATTAAAGACTTTGATACGGGTAGCCAGAAAGATATTTCAAATATTCGTTTATTACAATTTAAATGTTCTCTTGAAGTTTGGTTGTAAAAAAGGTTATTAAATGCCTTGTGTCCTCAACAGGGAAATTAAAATCTAGTAAGTGGATGCACAATGAAATTTTCATTTTTTTTTAGTGACCATTGCATTTTGAGTTGGTCATCGTCATTTATATTTAACTTTGGCTCAAACGTGATTTAACTATTTAACTGTCATTTTTCTTTCATTCTGTTTTTATTCCAATTCGTTGTCTTGTATTGATTTTTAAACTTATGTTGAGTAAAAAAAAAAACAACTTTCAATCTGGCGCCACTTCACTTCAGTGTTGTCTGTTTTTTGCATGACAGGCAGTGTAGAAAATATTCTCTAGAATCTTTGTATTGGATTTTCATTGTTTTTTTTTTTTATAATAGTAGTTTAACATAGTCCTTCAATTTATTTTTTTTGCTTCAAAAGAATTTAATACTAAATTTTGTAATTTTGATGCAGTGATATTTACATGGATTCGTTCAACCGGAAATTAATAAATTAATACATCTTTTTTATTTTTAAATGTAAATTTTTCTAAAGAAAAATAGGAGAATAAGACATGATAGGAAAAAATCATTTCCGTAATATTAGTAATACTAAGTTGACTTTAATTTAATAGTGTATAGTAATAACATTTTAATATATATGTATATGGTATGGCGAATATGCAAGCAATTTACTTAAACTTTAAAAAAAAATCTTATATTCGAGAGAGAAAAAAATTTTGATGAGGAGAAATAAATGTTTATCTTGTAGGTATTTTGTTTACTTTATACAAATTCTATAAAACATTGTCCCTTTATTTTGTGTTTCTGCTCTATTTTTTTTTCTTAAAATCCTGCATGATCTTAGATGAGTCCAATTTACTGATTTGGTTTTATAATGTAGAAATCTGGCAGATTCTCAGTGACCATTTAGTTGTTGTTGTTTTGATCAAATTTGTGTCTAAAACACTGTAACAACTAAAAATAAATAAATGACTTTCCCCAGTAGCAAATGAAAGAAATATTAAGAGAGAAAATCTGGATTCAAGCTGTAAAACTGTAATTTAAATTGGTTTACCAGTTGCAGCTTTACGTGATAAAAATTGATGCAGCGAAATATTTACTGGACAATATTAAATTTTGTACTTTGTGGATAGACGTGAACATTAAAACTACATTTTTATAACTGGTCGCTATTATTATTAGAGATCTTGGTGGCCCAATGTCTTATCAGTGGCAGGAAAAAGTCAAAGGTATTCTCCAGCCAGTATGGAAACTCAACAGGTTTAGCCTGTGTTAGTTCCACAGGGTTAGCCTGTGTTAGTTCCAGCTTGGAAAATCAAACAAAAAAATTTCCAATAAGCATGTTATCATTATTGGTAAAACCAATTTGTGATTAACCAAGTGAAATTTGTAACTTATTTCCTCTTTAAAAGTTTCCCAGCTTACAAAATACTATCCTCAGCTCCCCTTCATTGAAATTATCTACATTGATAATAAAAAAAACTTGTATTCAAAATCTGCATGGCTTCACTCTAATATTACCGCTAGCATCATATGTCAAACTAGAACAGTAAAACAGATATTTCATTCAAATGACTATAATTAACTGGCTACATTTTCGTAATTCATAACCCTAACTAGCCTAAGTAAAAAAGAAAAGCAAATGTTTCTTTTCATTTTTCTTAATATTATTGATCAGGTTTAAATATTAGTTGAAATTATTTTTGTAAGGAATTTTTTTATTTTTCATTTATTTTAGTTAAAGCAAGGAGAGTAATAAAATGACATTTTTTTTTTATGTTCTTAGTTTTTTTTATAAGCTTGTCTTTTCCTACAGGGAGTTATCCTCAAGGCTGCTCTTCGTTTCACTTTATCTCCCCTAACATTGTCATGGAGGAAGCGGACATTAAAGATGACAGTGGCATGCAGGACGTGCAGTACACAGAGGTAGGTCATGATTTAACGTCATTAATCTTGGAGAAACCTAGTTATTGCTTTGTTCATTAAAAAATTATCAATGCCATATGCTTTGCTTTTGTACTTTTGATTCTTATACAAAGTTTTCAGTAAGGCAATAGAGACTTCAGATATATTGTTTGCAATAATATTCCCTTGTTCACTTCTCAAGAGCTTTGGCTTTGAGAGTAATTGATTAAATTCCACTTTTATCAGATTCAGTTTTGAAGTACCTACCATACCATGTCCACCCCTGTGAACCTATTAAGATGTCACCATTAACTTTAAGGCTTCAGCATGCTCCTATTAAACTTATTTCAAATTTCACTGTCAAATTTTATTATTAAAGTTCACCAAAACATTGAATAGCACATTTTTCTTGATTCATATTTGTGTTTAACTCTTAATTCCAGGAAACTTTAGTCGAGTTCTTGGAAAAAGGAGCAGAGTATCTGGAGAAAGCCCAGCGTTTTGAAATCCTGGGAGACATCTACAAACTAATCATTCCCATCTATGAGAAACTCAGAAATTTTAAGGTAGAAACATTTTCTTTTCTTTACCCTCTTACAGAATTGTTTGTTAAAACCTTGGCCATGTAAAGATTAATGTAAGTGTTCACAAGTTTAATATGTTTTTTTTTAACCCTTGTTGGAAGAAAATGGGCCGCCTCTACGTAATAGTAGATTAATTTCCCCTTAAAATGATTTTGCTGTTGCATCCACCTGAACTACACTGACCTTGATGCTATCTGTTTTCAGAAACTTGAAAGCAGTTATCAATACCTGGCCAAAGCTTATGGCAGTGTTATTGAGGTCATGAGGTCAGGCAAAAGGCTGCTGGGCAAATACTACATGGTCACTCTGTATGGTCAGGTTTGTTGGTTGCTGTTTTTTTTTTGAATACTTTGGAGATGGTGTTATTATGGTATTAGTACTATGAGACAGCTTGTGTGTAATAATAAAGTTGCCCATGCAGAAATAGATTTTTGGCTTTATATGACCAAAAAAATATTTACTTAACGAGCAAGCCTCACCGTGTCAATGAATATGTCGTTGTGATCTGTTGTGGAGATTTTTCATTGGAAGACTGACATCCAGTATATTTTTCATAGGAATCAACAAATGTTTAATTATCCTGTAATTAAAGCGAATTTTATGTATCTAGATTCCAGGGACTTCACATATTTTGCCTCTTTTGCTGCAATATCTTCACTGCTTGTGTGAACAATCCTAAATGGCTGCTTTAAACATCCACTCACGTGTAAAAAAAAAAATCAAAATTACTGTCTATTAGTAAAGAAACAACACAAAAAACATATTTTTAGAGGAACAAAAGTTTTATATTTGAAATTTTCTTCATGACAAATAAGCGCTAGTCTTATCAAGTCTTGGCTAGCTTAGAATCTTTTATAAATATGGAACATTTTATGGAGTATAATAATTGAAACTATTATTAAATTATATTTAGAATTAAACAGTTATTTTTTTAGCCAAATGCTGACTGTCGACAAAGGTTTGTAGGGAAATCAAGACATCCTTTTTTAGTTATGATTGATCTTCCCACAATTTAAAAAAAAAATCAGAAATATCGTTGGAGTTGGTCTGCCAGGAGCCGACTTTTGCCTCATTTTACCTTCGCTTGGGTCTGTCGGAGGGTCTCACGCTTGGAAAACTTTTATCAGATAATAGTTTTGCTTTGATTAGGTTAATACCTCGTATATTTCAGTTCATGCATGTTTATATGTTGAAATGTTTTATTTTTACTTTTGCTGTAGACTTACTTTGAAGATGAGGATAAAAAAGAATACATCTACAAAGAGCCAAAAGTCACAACCTTGACGGAGATCAGAGAGAGGCTTCACAGGCTGTTTTCTGAAAAATTTGGACGTGAAAATGTTCAGATGATCAATGACTCCAAGAAGGTTTGAAAATTTTCAACTTTGACACTCTGTTAGCAACCATCATGACATTTATTTCAAAATTTTCGGCTAAAATTATTTTATTTTACCAGGTTTATATTTCGTTCAGATAACTGAATACATTTCTCATTTTAAATTCTAAAAAAAAATTATTTTTTTTCAGATTTCTCCAAATGAGCTTGATCCAAAGTACGCTTACATTCAGATTATTTACGTCACCCCGTACTTTGAAGAAAATGACCTGACTAACAGGGTGACAGATTTTGAACGTAACAACAATGTACGAAACTTTATGTATGAGTTGCCATTTACCAGGTCTGGTAAAGAGCAGGGTAGCATAGAGGAGCAGCACAAGCGACGTTTCATCATTACCAGTATGTTACACCTTCCCAATGTTGTTGTTTTTTCTTAAATTGTTACAAATCTTTTCCAAGTCAAGGGAGTTTTATTGTAAAATTAGAAAAAACAATTAATTTGTAGTGAAGTCTTGGAATAAGGCGAAAGCTTGAGATTTAATTTATAATATAACTATGTATAGGTCAGTGCTATAAATGTTCATTAGAATGTTCATAACATTTCAGCAATTCATTCATTCCCTTATGTCAAGAAGAGGATTGAGGTGAAGGAAGGAGGGAGGAAAGAAATTGTCCTCACGCCCATTGAGGTGGCCATCGATGAGATGAGAACCAAAGTGTCTGACCTGAGGGAGGTCATCAACAGTCCAGTTCCTGACAAGATTGGACTTCAGCTGAAATTACAGGGTGGTGTCAGCACACAGGTACTTTAACACACTGACATTAGCCTATTGATTCAACACACTGACATTAGCCTATTGATTCAACACACTAACATTAGCCTATTGATTCAACACACTGACATTAGCCTATTGATTCAACACACTGACTATTGGTTATAATATTTAAAACATTTTTATTAGGCTGTAGATCAGTGTACAGAAACCCTTTTCAACCCGCAGGAACTGTACAGAAATTCTGCTGCACACTTGTGTATTTTTAATTTAGTGTGACATTTAATTAAGCCAGTGTGATATTGGCTCATCATGTACAGTTCTGCACTAAAATTGTACACATGTGAAAGCTTATCTTTTTTTTTGCTAAGTCCCTGGCAATATGAAATGTTGTAGATCCAAAGAAGATAGTGTACATTGTGTAGCTGACTATCATCAAGATGTTACATATCTCTGCTGGTTCCAATTTAATACAAACGTACTCATGTCTGTGGTGAAAATGATATATACCTGCTGTCAACAAACATCTAAAATAGTGGCAGATGATTTTATAAACTTATGATATGGTCAAAGTATTTGTTATTGATCATCTTTTTCACCGCAACATACCTGTCTATACTGAATGTTATCTTTAGAGTATTAATCTACCCACTGATTGGTTTTAATTCGTTGAATATTTTGCTGAAATCTCTTTTGATTGTCAGGAGAAAAAAAAACCTATTCCAATGATTCGACATACTATTAAACTCTTAAAATATTGAGTTTTGCTGCGGCATTACTAGCAGGACACTGCTTTGGGAGAACTGCTGTTGATTAAATGGGGATGTCCTTTGTTGAAACCTTGTGAAAATTAGCATGGCTTGAGCTCATTATCAGAAACAGTGGCTGTGACCAGAGATGATAATTGCTCAGAATTTCTTTTTGTGTTCTGCATGTGTGAGATCTGAGGTTTCACATTATTGTATATTATCATCATTTAGTTGATTGTGATTGCGACACCTTTGGCTATTAAACGTATTTCAAAACAACCTCTTTTACTTATTTTTTTATGTCAGGTCAACGCTGGACCACTGGCCTATGCTGAGGCCTTCCTGAACCCAGAGAAAATTTCTCAGTATCCAACAGACCAGTGTGATAGATTAAAAGCAGTTTTCAGGTATGTGAATGGCTACAATAGACCAGTGTGATAGATTAAAAGCAGTTTTCAGGTATGTGAATGGCTACAATAGACCAGTGTGATAGATTAAAAGCAGTTTTCAGGTATGTGAATGGCTACAATAGACCAGTGTGATAGATTAAAAGCAGTTTTCAGGTATGTGAATGGCTACAATTATTTTTCACAGCCTATGATGTATTTACTGATTGTCTACATATTTATATTATCCATCTTGATGCATCAGAATGTTTTTGTTTGATATATAGTGC
Organism: Bulinus truncatus; assembly: GCA_021962125.1. Taxonomy (NCBI): domain Eukaryota; kingdom Metazoa; phylum Mollusca; class Gastropoda; family Planorbidae; genus Bulinus; species Bulinus truncatus. Next base: position 2,593,561 of record JAGDYQ010000112.1, read on the forward strand.
ATTTTTTTTTAATGTTAAAATTGATTTCTTGACAAATATTCATCCATTAGTGTTAAAGAAAATGTTATAACCCTTTGGCATCTTTCTGATCTGTAGCACTTAAAATAAAAAAAATATTTTTGGAAATTTGAAAGACAAGAACCTCCTTAATTCATATCACCTTTATCCTTTCTGCCTTCTTAATTAATGTACCCATGTTACAGAAATATCCATGGAAAAGTTTGATTGACACCATGTTGATTTTAACCATCCTTGGACTTTGATGAGGAAAAACTTTGAAAATACAACAAGTTTTATTTTTTGTTGTTGATTGTTTGGAAGTGCATTTTATTTTTTCTTATATATGTATATGTAATTGAACAGAGATTTTGTGACAACCTGTAAAGATGCCCTGGACTTAAATGCCAAATTGATAGCCACAGAACAGAAGGAATATCACGAGTCACTGAAGGCAGGTTTCTATGATATAGCAGAGAGGTTGTCGTTCATGCTGGGTGAGAAGGTAACTTATCTTTCACATTTTTTTTCATTTACTATCATTTATTTGTGTTCATCTCGTACTTTTGATAATAGTGATACCTTATGGTTTTTGTTTTTTTGTTCATTCATATTCTTTGAGAGAGTGTTTTTATTTTTTGTCATCCCTTCCATCAATTTTAGATTTTGTTTGATAGGTAATTTTATTTTTTTTACAAGAATTTCCTGATTGTTTGCTTCTCAGCATTAATTTGTCTTGCTTTCTATCAAGTTAACTGTTTTTTTCACTTCCTTAAATCAACCATTTTAAATCAGATTTTTTTTTATTTTTCAGTACTTTTATTAATTTTATTATCAGAACTTAATCATGTGTTGCTCTTAAATCTGGTCAGTTTTGGTGACTATTATGTCTTTTTCATCAGCACTCATTTTTTGTTTGTTTATTAAAACTTAATGTATTGTGCATTGAGGCTGTCTGGTATAATGTACTGTGCATTGAGGCTGTCTGGTATAATGTACTGTGCATTGAGGCTGTCTGGTAAAAGTGTTAGCCTTGACCTCTAGGAGTATTGGCACTACTAGTAAAATATTCTGACTATAGCCTAATTTTTTTTATAAAACTCCTTTACTCGTTTGTCTTCACACAAGAAAAAAGTTTTCACCTCATTGCAATAAAGATTATTTTTAACCAAATTGAAATAAATTTTAGTTTTCTTTTTTTTTTCTCCTTATTTTATATTTGACTGATTTTCTTATAAGTCCTTCCAATGAAGAATCTTTTTTCTCAAGTCATATAAATTAGTTTTGCTTTGTCTTACAATTTATTTCTTTATATTTAAAAATTTCTTTATTAATCCTCCTTTATACTTCCATTATAGTGAGGGAATCAACAGAAAATAAAATTGTCAGTTTGCTCAATTGTGGGCGCTATAATAATAAATCTTTTAGCCAGATTTTTTTGTATTTGTCGATATAAGCCACCAATGGGAAGGCTTTTGCAGTGCCCTTCTTTCATCCCCATATTAGACAGACCGCCTGCCTGATGCCAAAACATTTTCTATCCTTTACTTGCAAAGTCTTAGTAGCAATGTTTTTTCTGAAAACACGTGTCATTCACTAAATTGTTAAAAGAAGTTTCTACCATTATGAATAAATAGTTCATGCAGTTTATCATAGACAAAATAATGTGCTAATAAATTTTCCATTCTACTATAGTACATTTGCAGTACAAATACTGCAGTATTTCTCCGAAAGTACTTGTGAATAATTTTTTTTTCTAAATGTAGTATTTTACCACTGAAATAATTTTATGCATAGGTCGTGTTGGCTGAGACGAGACATAGTCGTACAGGTAAGGGTGTTGGCGCCTGACCTATATACTCTTAGCTATGAAGAACTTGATAAACTCTAGTTATCGGTGGTGTAATTATTTTTTTAAAATGCAATAGACTATTTAGCAAATTTTACGATTTTTTTAGTCTAACACCTTTATGCTTGTATTTTTGGCTAGATCACTAATCTAAGTTTTTCTAGTGTTTAGTTATACATTTTTTTAATGACACAGTTTACTTTTTTTTTTTTTAATCACATTGACATTTTTTGTGTGCTTTTTTTCATTTTAAGTTTTAATTATACTTATATTGAATCTTTGTTTTTAATTTTCAAACTGCTTTTGTAAGAGACTTCAAATATATAAAAAATAATCTACATATCTAGTACTGTATAGAGTCTTTTTTTTTTTTTTTGCTGTTTTTAACGTTATAGATTGGTGATAAAACAAAATATTGAGTCTTGATTTGTGTCTTTATTCATTAAGTAACAAATATATTAAAATACAGATGAAATATATTTCTAGGGAACAAAAAATAAATATTTGAAGATTATTCCTCTGACCAACTTTGAACTAGAAGATAAAATAAAACTGAGGGAGGAATATTCTAAAAATAGAAGAAAACAAAAAAACTCATTTGCTGCTTTCAAGAAAACGGGAATGAAGAAAAGTCTCTTGCAAATTTACATTTTAAAAGTAATTGGAAAAGAGTTTTAAATGAGTTAGATTTTTTTTTACTTGCTCTCACCATAAAAAAAATTTCTTTAAAAAAAATGTATTGAATATGTATTGTATCTGTGTTACTATTTACATATCCTATAAACATGGTAAATTTGTGTTATTATTTAAATATCCTATAAACATTGGTATATTTTGTGCCACATTTTGTGATGTAGTGTAGAGAAGATTGTGAATAAAAATAAAATTTAAATATTTGACTGCGGTGGCCAGAAACTATTTTCAGTTTAGATTTTATTCAGCATGACCTGTAAATCATAGACTTGGTGGCCAGATTGTCTATTTAGCCTGCCTGTTTAAATTGTTACATTCTGCATGATTGAGATAGTTCCACTGCTAGTTTGATATATATACACATATATGTTTAAATAACCACCAGTCAGTAAATAACTAAAAACCCTCCCTGTAAATTCTCATATATTTGGATTTCAAAATAAAATATTTTTAACCCTCTGCTTATAAATTACAAATCTGTACATACACAGATGTTTTCCTTTAATATAATTTCAGGAAATTCAAGCCTACCATTATCATTTAAGATATTTCATTAAATTTGATATTTTATTTTTATCCAGGCGGCTGCCAGATTGTTAAGAATGAATTAATGTCTTAAAAGTAAATTTGTATCTGCCAAATCTTCTGTTGGTGGCCTTTTTATTCTCTGATTTCTTTTTATATTCTTTATAAACTTTTATCAATATAAATAGTCGCTCATTTTGTTCTATGCTGTTTTAGATGCTACATTTCCATTCAGTTTCCACTTAACAATTTTTTACGTATAATTATACCAAGTTAAAAAAAAAAATTTTTAAAAATGATCACCTTCACCTGCAGGCATCAAACTGTTTCATGATATCATTAATTATTATTAGATCATGAATCACCAGTTTTGTTGGTTTATTATTGATTGATTTCAATTTTTCTGTGTCACAGTTATAAAGTTCAATCTTTCTTTCTCAAAGATGTCCCTGAATATATTAATAAATATAATCTCAGAATTATTCCCCATGATATGAAGCGTTTAGAGCCGTACTAGCTTATCCCACATTGTGGGTTCGGCTACTATGGCTCTAAATGCTTCATAAAATGAAATAAAGTTTGCTTGCCCTTGGGTACCATCAGGGGTGGCTAGCACAATGCCTTAACACTTCTTTAATTGATATATATTTTAACAAGAAATTATTTTAGCCATTCTAGCCCAACACAGGTTGTAGATTAGGCTGGTCTGGGTTGATTTGCTTCATGTAACTATATTTAGAAATATATTACGTATATATGTGCATGAATTTGACTCTCTGTCTGTCCGTCTGTTACAATTTTTTAGTATGGACATTCACTCTCACCATTACATCGAGAGCTGACCTCTTTTTTTTTCTTTTCCAGATAGTTCCGCTTGATTGGCTGAGCAATCAAAGACAGTCCATGACTTTCATCGGTGGGCTTGCAGGTTCAAGTACAGCTTGAGGGAATCATGGAATTTTTGTTTTTACACTTCACTAGGGACATCAGTGCAATGCCGCACATTTTTTTTTTTTTACATAATTCAAATTGGCCTGACTTTGAGCGGACATTATAAGTAATCTCCCTTTGTGTGACTCAATTCGTTGTGACTTAGTTTGGACGCAGTTCATCATTGATTCAAGCCGACATTAGCTCTTTGAGAACTCTTTTTTTCTTTTTTTGAAGTCGTTTCATAAGAGGAATTATTTATCGTTTCATGACATCAGGAATTAATATCATTGAAACCCTAGCCAATGTTTTGTGAGGAAAAAAGAAATTTAAAAAACAACTCATCAGTTCTATATACAAACTGCAATTTGTCTAGTGTAACAGTCATCCACTGTTCATTGTATATGAAAACTGGAGATCTGAGGCAACTGCCATTTGATTAAAAGACAATATAGATATATTTACTTGTATTTATATATTTGAAAGTGTTTCCCCATGTCAAATGGACATGAACTCAGTCTGATGCAGAAAAAAAAAATCACGCGCATTGTAAGCTTTCGTGTTTCGATAGCCATATCCTGTTACAATTGTAAATTGAATGTTTTGTTTTCATATTTGGCCATACCTTGTCATAATTCATGGTGTTCAGCTTTTTAACTGTCCAGTTTTTTTGTTGTTTTTTTAATTGAAGATGCTCATTCTCTGTTGTCTCCACTGCTTTAATACAATTAGTAGAAAAAGAAATAATTTTTTACTGTTGGACAGATTTTTTTAAGCATTCATAAAATTGTCGATTTAACAGTTTGACTATGATTTTGTTTTGTGTTGTTTTCTTTATCTGTTCCTTAATTATTTTAACTTCCGTACTTTATTCAAATGTAAGACATTTTTTTTTGTGTCAAATTATTGTAATAATTCTGCCTGTGTTAAGCTTGTTTCTTTTTTTTTGGTTGACAACGTACACAGCAACTTCCATATCTGTGATATGTTTTATTCTAACACTGTTTACTTCCTTCGTAAATGAACATTATAATATTTCTCAAGTTTTTATTGTAGTTCATTTATTTTGTTTGTGTGCTACATTTGACTGAAATTAAAATTGTGAACCTCTTGATCAAATAATTCATCTGAGGAAGATATATACGTTAATGTGCCGCAGCTTTCTTAATTAAATTTCTGAAAATCTCAGAGCCTTACAGTGGTTCTCAAACTCTGTTCTGGGTTCATGAGCTACCAGAAAAAAACTGTCTGGTTGTTTTCACCCACTTTAAAGTAAAACTCCAACAAAAAGAGTATAAAAGTGGCGCTAATTTTATATATATACATTGTTTTTTTTCTTTGCAAAATAAAAACAAACTTACAAAATTGTAATATTTTGAAAAAAAGTTATAATTTTGCACATGCATCCATTAATCATAAATGTCAAATTTTTCTGCAAGCCATTTTCAGATTGATGAACTAAAATATTTACATGGCTCCTTTTGATTTAGAGTAGTTGTGAATGTTCAGTTTCTTGTTCAAAATTTACATATAGATTTAAGTAGCACCAAACTTTATAGATTTAAGCAATAAAAAAAATTATATATAATTGATTCAACTTAGAGAAATATTTAATAAAGTAAGGGTAAAAATCAAAAAATTTTTTTTACTAAAATGTTAATGTCAATAACTCATTTTTACAATCCGTATAGCACATTACACAAACATGATTTGGTTATAACGTTCAATTTGACTAACAGATCTTTTGTCTTGATATTTTGATTATATTTTTAAATATACAAGTGAATACAAAAAACCTCTAGCCCTACAACCCATCCGGAGAATAAAAAAAACTTAAGTTCTCAGCTAGTCTGAAACAATAAATGCATATAAGTAACATTTGTTAGAGGAGTTGAGTTTAACTAAGTTAAGTTATTGTTGTTTTATAAAACATTTTATCATTGGGGAAAAAAATTATTATATTTTGAAATTTTTTAGGGGCTTTTCCTCTTGTCAAATATAATTACAGCCAAATTTTTTTTTCACTGAGATATTTTTAAGTTACTGTATATTACTGACTTAAGTTCCTATTCTTAGATATTTTTTCAATTTAATCCAACTTAATTTTTTATTCATTATCTATGAAAAAAGCTCATATTTACCAATCAATAGAAATGATTTTATATGTCAGTGTGCATCAAAAAATTCCTGGCCAGTTCTTGAAATTTTTCATTGTCCTCACTGCATCTATATTTTAGTGTTATGCATTTCTATGTTCTTTTGTCTTGATGTGTTAAGACATTTAACAATTTTTTCTGAAGAGTAGCAAAGTTCGTTAGTCTTAAGTTTTTTTTTTATAGACATGATCACATAGCTATGTTGAACTAAATGGATAGCAGGAAGCTGAAACTTTTGCCTGATCAAAATCCATTATAAGCTTTAAAATCAAATTTGATCTATTTATTTGTACTTACATTGTTATTATTTTATGTCCATCGATAACACGATCTAGTTCCCTTAGTTGTATTGTAAAATTAGTTTTTCACATTATGTCATCTGCCAATTTTTATCAGTCGACATATTATGTTGAAATCATTTGTTTCCATTGTTGGTATAGTAGTCATAATCACAAAAATGATTTTTTTTTTTTTTTTCAAAAAATTTTTCTTCCAAAGGATAATGAAATGAGGCATTTTTGTTTTGGTCAAAATTCTTACCTTACCAGATTAAAGGCCTTTGTTTTTTAGATCCACGTCATAAGAGAATTAGATCAAAGCCATACATTTAAATCAACCATTCCATCTATGCCAAAAAAAAACAAAACAATGGAATTTGAGGAAAATATTTTTTATATTTCTTCTCTTTCCCTGTCACACCCGCAATTTTTTTTTTGAGTTGTTTGTGAGCTGCTAATACGTTAACTTTTGTCAACAGTATTTTTTTTTACTAATATATATATAATGTAACCAGGACTTCTGGATAATAAAAGAAATAAAAGTTTACATTCTTTTAGGGTTAAGGTAATGTTGGCTTGAAATCTTCAATAATTTTGTACGTTGCTACAGTGATCATATCAGTGTTTTTAAACTTGCTCAACTCGAAAGTGTCAGACCAGGTTTAAAAACCTTTTTTTTTTTATAAATTACGCAAAAAAAAATCATTAAGTTTTTTGATATAATTAGTGAATCAAAATATATATTGATTGTTAACAAACATTTCTAAAATATAAGTACTAACACAGTCAATTAATAACAATTAGTTGAATTGACATCATTCAGTGCTAATTATTTGATGGTTCCTTTTTTTTTTTTACGGAAATCTAAATAAATATTCAAACAATTTCATGTCAACCATTAAATTACTTTTTTAGGTGCTGTTTCCCCAAAGTCTTAAATGTTTCTGGTGAACGGGGAGGGGGGGGGGGGTTCAAGCAGTGTAGAGCGCTCTGCTGTCTACCTTAGGGTCACTGGTTTTGATCTCTGTGAGGACCTAGGAAATTTTTCTAGGGCCAGGTGAATGTTAATTCATAGTCTTTGTGACGCCCCCCCACCCCCACCCCCAACTAGCTAAAAATGGGTACCTTACTTAATTTCCCATTTAAGGCGGTTGAGCGTTGTACTAATTAAATAATCCTTTTATATCCTATGGATACAGAAACAGATGAACTCTACACCTCTTCTGCCCCTATGACCCTTAGGAACTTTACTTTTTATTTGGCTTGAATTTTATTTTGGGATTTTGAATAAGTAACTGTAAGGTATTTTAAAAAAAAAATTATTATATAAAACTTTAAGTGAAAGATTTATAATAAGAATTAATATTCATACATGTCCATAATGTTCAGACCTAATTTATTCCAATCAAAATAATTTTTTTTTAGGTGATGTATAAAAATTATTACTCAAAGGCTAGATATTTGAGTTGAAATAAGACAGTGTAATATTTTTGTGATTATATTTTGTTTGTTGTTCCCTGTGAAGATGTTACTAAATATTTATCTGTGCTTTAATCTGGTCAAAATATCCAAATGTGATCTGCATAATGGTGTAACTGTGTTTGCCTGGCCCAGAACTTTCAAAGTCATGTTTGTTTTAGTATTAAAATATTTGCTAGACTGTATGTTCTGTTTTAAATCTCCTGATGTCAGTTTTGAATTCATTCTTTCAGCCGAGTGTGGCACGAAAGAATTACTCCGCTAATCCACAAAATGTAAACATGGGAGCTTCCATAGCTGTTGTTGTTCCTGTAGGGCACAGAAGAAAATGATGCTACATTACACTCAGTTTTTTACACCTAATAATTTCACCTTGGTGCACAGAAATACAAGACATCAGCTATAATTAGTAGACTGATGCAATTTTTTAATTATTTTTTTTTTCTTCAGTTGTTGTAATTTTGTAATACTTCAAAATGATTCTAATCAATTGCTCTACTATCAGCCTGATATAACAATGTTCATATGTTACCCTTTTTTTCTACCCATTTCACTTTGGGAACAATATTTCCTGAAAAAAAAATACTCTTTGAAATCTTTCTTTGGCCACATTGGTTATCTTTCCAGGGTAATGGTTTTTTTTAATGTACATGTTCTTCAGATTATTTATTTTGAACAATCAATCATTAATTTAGTGCAGACTGGTCTCAAGGTTGTAAGTCAAATCAGTCACTTAAAACTGAGTTGAAAAAAGTTTATAAAAATTATACATATATTTAATGTATACCTCATATCTTCTGGAAGCTTCTTATAGTGTATTGTGTTGTGGGTCAGTTTTTAAATAAATGGGGATGTGACTCAGAAATAGTTTAGAGCCACTGAGCTAGATTCTTACATCTTGTTACTTTTCAAACATGGTACATATCGCATTAGTGAAGAATTTGAATGTCTTCAACTCTATTTGTTTTGTTCTGCACTGTATTGTTTTTCTTTCTTTGTGTTTCCCAATGTTTTCATAAACTGCCCTATGCAATTGAAAAATACAAAAGAAACCAAACTGTGTGCTTCCTCTACGTCTGCTACCTTCTGTTAGCCACGTCTGCTACATCCTGTGTGTCAAACTTAATTTGTATCCAACACAAATCAAACTTATTGCTTGTGCCTTGTCATTTGGCCTGGATTATTTTTTTTTAAGCTTAAGAATGTTTGATATTAACTGAAAGAATATTGGATGTTTGCTGAAAGAATGTTGGATGTTTGCTGAGGTTGAATTTCACTTTCATTTCACTTTTTTTTTTCATTAAAATTTTTTTATCCATGAGTGGATCTTGTTGTTTTATTTTTTCAAGTAAAATTTATTTTTTGCTGCTGAATTGTTAAAAAAATGGTGTGTGTTTATGTTGATGTAGGCATGTGAACCCACGATCTGTTTACTAGTGCTATTTTTTTTAATTTGTATGTTTGTTTTTAACTAATAATGTATTTTGAACAAAATGGTAAAGGTGCTGACAGTTGATTTGTATACTCTCTACAAATTTATAAATTAAACATTTGAGCGTTGACTATCTTATTTAATTAGGTCAACTTGGGTGGATTAAAAGGTGATTGACAAAATAGTAAAACACTTAAGTGGGTGTCATAAATGTAGTGATAATAGGCTGTTTAATAATGAGCACCTGTCCATTACTTAATGAAACAATACAGGTACGACTTCTTGTACCTGTACAACTTCCTCAATAATAATTGACTTGTGCATAATGAACAATTTGTGGTAATATTTTTGTAAAGGAAAAAAAAAACCTCACCACTTAATGATTATATATATGTACTTTTTTTTTTTACTATTTATTTAGGTTGTAATTTTATGTTTCCAAATGCACTTATCTATATATATATATATATATATACATAAATAGGTATGATCTGTACATATAATAATATAATATCAAATGTTGAAATAATATTTTTTTTTTGTCTTAAATTTTATGACTGAAAAACACTGTATACAAAATAATTGCACACAGATACAAAGTGAAAGTTTTCTCACTAATGTACTTTAACTTCGCTCTGCATTATTCACCCCTCCCCTCCTTTCTTCACTCACTTCCTCTTTCCTAATTCCACAAAATTGCACAATTGAAATGCGATGTATTTTTTTTCTCTTTAAAAAATGTAACACGTTTGAAAGGATATGTTACACCTGTCAAAATTTATTATTAAATTATTATTTTCCTTTTTTTTGTATTGCATCATTTATATATATAAAAAATAACACAATGATGATTTGAGTTTGTGTCTTGATAAATATTGATGGCTCTGTTTTGTCTTGTGTACCTATACCAACAATTGATGGCTCTGTCATGTCTTGTGTACCTATACCTACAATTGATGGCTCTGTCTTGTCTTGTGTACCAATACGAACCATTGATGGCTGTTATGTCTTTTGTACCTATACCAACCATTGATGGCTCTGTCTTGTCTTGTGTACCTATACCAACCATTGATGGCTGTTATGTCTTTTGTACCTATACCAACCATTGATGGCTCTATCTTGTCTTGTGTACCTATACCAACCATTGATGGCTCTTTTTTGTCTTATGCGCCAAGAGATTCACTCCTATTACAGAAGTTGACACTCATTCAAGGGAGGTGAGATACAAAGGTCATTTACACATTTTTGTATAATGATAATACATCTATATATTTAATTGCATACACCCTAGTGGCCTCAAAAGTAAGAGCGACATTTTGTAAATTAAACAGATTGAGTGTAATAAATGTAAAAATATGTCATTTACTTAAAAAATTCTTTACAACAAATAAATTTTTTAACTGGCTCAGCATACATTTGAAATATCGCAACATTTCTCAACATTTTTGTTTTCCGTTATCATTAGTGTAGTGATAACATAGTGTAACACCAGGGTAATATATCTACACTAATCCAAACCTATTTATCAAAAAGTTTATCAATGTGTTTGGAAATATCCCTATTTTATATTAAAAAAAAAAGATTATTTTCTGTTTATTGTTTATATTTTGTAATAATATCAGCTGTGTTATAGAAATATGTTAAAAGACCATTACAGCTGTGTTATAGAAATATGTTAAAAGACCATTACAGCTGTATTATAGAAATATGTTAAAAGACCATTACAGCTTTGTTTGCACAATTAAAAAAAAAGACTGGCATATTTTGATAAAATTGAAAACAAATTCTTACAAACTTTGGTGTAAAAGTTAAATATGGAAAAATGCAAAAAACAAAAAGTCAAATTAAACTAGATGATTAGAAAATATTCAAAATATGTGTAGTTTCTTGGAGCCTATGTTTGATTAAAAAATTAATCCCAATTAACACAAATGTTTAATCGAAATTAATGCCAGTTTAATAGACATATCATTTTATTTACATGTATCAAATTGACAATAAATAAATCAGTTATGTTTCCAAAACAATTTTCTTTAATTGTAACAGTTTCATTAAGCAAAAATATCAGTGCCAGTTTAAGGTTAGTGTGAGCCTAAGGCTGTGAACAAAATGACAAAACATATGCTGATACATGCGGGCCAATTTTTTTTTCATGTTCTAAGATCTAATTAGCCTAGTGGTCAATAATCAAATTACAGTACCATAGAGTAGGCTCATGTATCTTGCTGGTAACCGGTGGCGTCACTCAGGTTGCTGTCACCCCAACACCCCGGCCTCAAGACTTCTACTATGGAAAAGGGGAAATATTTCAAATTGTCAAGTACTAGACCATAGAGAATGACTGACTTTTTAAGAAAGCTATATATTACTTTCACTATACATTACTTTCACTATACATTACTTTCACTATACATTACTTTCACTATATATTACTTTCACTATATATTACTTTCACTAAACTATGCTTGTAAACAACGTCCCCAATTTCATGAAACCACGTGACTACATTTCTTTGCAATTTTTCACATAACTCCAGATTGATCACAAACTGTTATTACAATTTTTATTAGGCTACCTATTTACAAATAGAGATGCTATGAATTAAGAAGTTTTGCAAAACTTTAATTCGCTTTCTTATACAAAAGCCACTTATACCAATGACATCATTGCATGTACCCGATGAAACTGTCCAATTTAAATTCCAATATCAAACGAAACGTAAGCTTATTACCAAACCACGCGCGGTAGGCCTACAGTAGCGAAAACGTTTGAGAACTACTGGTAGGTATAAAGCGATTCAACTTAACTACACAATCATCTCCCTTTACACTAGAGAGCTGCACGGGATCGGGATTCGCGGGAGTCCCGCGGAATCTGCGGGACTCCCGCGGGATTGGAAATAAATTTATCGGGAGTTCCATGGGATTGGTTTTGTTTTTGTGGGAGTCCCGTGGGTTTGGGTTTTGTTTTTGCGGGAGTCCCGTGGGTTTGGGTTTTGTTTGAGTTGAGACTCTCGCAGACTTCTGATGAATCAATCAAATCGCACGGATGATCTTGGGATGATTTGTGATGTATGATACACACCTAGTTCATGGCCTTTCCTTGACATTCTTGGTATTTAGGTCAAAACGCTAGAGTAGATTTAGAGACAGAAACTATCCCCTTCGAAGTTTTAATATAATAGATATCTAAGAGTTATGAGTAATACCAATAAGGGTGACAAGGTGACAGACGACTTAGGACAAGGTGGGGAAACAATAGAATAGTAGACAGCAAAGGTGTGAAGACCGAGAGGCGACGTCGGACAGGCTAGTAGGGTTAATAATGACGACCAAGTGACGCTCCTAGAAAGATTAGATAGTTAGGCAAATACTGAAGGGATTGTGACGTACTTAGGGTAATTAGGGCACGGACGTTGTAGTATAAGTAGGGGCTGGATTCGGACATTAGTTAATTAAGAGAAGTTAGGAGAAATTTGTAGTTATGAGGAGTATTAGAGATCTCTAGTTAGTCAGAGTTGAGGCAGAGTGAATTATTGAAGTGTATTCATTTATGGACTTTTGTATTCTGATGAAATTCTGATGTACATTTATGTAAATAAATCGTTGTACTAACAACGCCTCGAGTTTGATTGGTTTTTGAGTTGTGACAAAGGAGCGAGCAAATAAGAGTGAAACAGACAGACATACTTCTCTAATTCTCTTTTTTAATTTTCAAATAATGGATAATAAAGCAAACATTCAAAAGTTAGTTTACGCAAAAAGCGAGCGTATTCAGTTTTACGTAAATAAAGGTGGTAAGAGCAAGATTTGGGAAAGTTTCAATCGTTTGCGCTTGGATGGTGAGGATGAGCCATTCGCAGTATGTACAAGATGCGATACCATTATAACTTGGAAGGCACACGATGGTACGAATGGTCTGTGGAAGCATCTCGAGTTTTGTAAAAACAGATCACCAGTTCCAAAAATTACATCAATGACTAGCTTCACTCCAAGTCAAGAGAAGATTGTTAAACAGGTTCCAGTTCAGGTTAAAACAGAAATCACAAACACCATTGTCTCAATGTGCGCTAAAGACATCAGGCCCTTTTCATTTGTCGAAGGCTGTGGTTTCCAAGAACTGGCTGCAAAGTTGATAAACATTGGTGCAAAATAAGGGAATGTTCCTGTTAATGAGATTTTGCCTTGTGCCACAACTGTTTCAAGGCATTTGGGTAATGTTGTGGAGAAAGAAAAAAATCTTATGAAAGAAAGATTATCTAAGATTAAAAGATTTGGAATAACAACCGACCTTTGGTCTCACGAAGGAAGTGGTCACAGCTATATTACTGTGACAATATATTTCATTGATAAATGGATAATGGAATCATTTGTTCTATCAACACATTCATTAAATGAAAAACATACGGGTGATAACATCAAAGAAAGTGTGAAACATGTGTTAGAGGAATACGAAGCGCATCGAACAAATAATTTTTATGTGACAGATAATGCCAGCAATATGAAAGCTGCATTTAAAGATTCATCATGGATTGGCTGCGCATGCCATAATATTAATCTTGTTTTATCACATGCTATGAATAAAAAAGATGATGGTATTTTTGGAGAGATTAGTAGTCTTATTGAAACTAGCAAAGAACTGGTTACACTTTGTAAAAGAACAAAGTTAAACGGTCGCCTGCCGATTACAATGAAACAATGTGTTGTCACTAGATGGAACAACATTTTAACAATGCTGAACTCTATAGATAAAAATTTCAAAGAACTGCATACACTAAGCAACGAACAAGGAGTAAATAGACACATTCTTCGCTGTTTAGCTGACATTGATGAAGGGTTATTGAAGACTGTAATAGAGATATCGGAACTATTTGAAACAGCAACAAAATGCTTGTCAGTTGACAAAAATCCATCTATTCATTTAGTTTTTCCAACCAAATTGAAACTACAACAGCATCTGAAACCAAAATACCAAGACAGTACCATAACAAAAAATTTCAGGAAACATTTAAACTCAGCATTGGAATTATATTTTCCAACTCAACAAATTCATTTCACTGCAGCTATACTAGATCCTCGTTTCAAATCCAATTTTGCAATTCTTGCACCTGAAGAGTATTCACTCGCAACAACTGATTTGAAGGTCATGGTAAACAGCGTTTCAGAAGACATTATTGCTACTTCTTCCAAAAAAAGAAATATTGAAGATTCTTTCTTTGGAGACCTCTACACTGCCCCTGAAACCAATCCTTTAGAGGTGTTTGCATAATAATGCTTGATGAATTATTTTTTATATTTTTTTTATACATTTCTAACTTTTTTTTACACTTTGCATATCAGGGTAAGCATATAAATAAGATATTTGATTGCCTTTCTCACTAATTTATTGATAAGTTTTATACAATGGAATAATATAACAAAATACATTACACTTATTTAGGTGGAAGCTTATTTAGCAAGTACAGAAAAGTGTGAAAGTTTACTAGAGTATTGGAGGGACAAATCAACTGCATGGAAACATCTCTCAGAAGTTGCGCAGCAAATTCTGAGCATACCGGCATCATCAACCTCATCTGAAAGGACATTTTCTTCGGCTGGTCGCGTTCTTGAAGAAAGGCGGTCACAGTTGGCTCCAGAGAGTGTTAATGGCATCTTATTTTTACATGGACTTAAATTGTACAACTGTTTATTTCACCTACTATCTTAAACGTTTTTCATGTATGTTTTTCGAGAGGATTTCTATACACAAATTTTTAAACCATTATTTATGAGTTATAGAATTTTTTTTTGACGGGAGCGGGTGGGATTGGGAAAAATTTTCGCGGAAGCGGGTGGGACTGGGAGGAATTTCTTTTGGTAGCGGGTGGGACTGGTTTTGAAAACGCGGGAGTGGGTGGGACTGGGTGTGATTTTGACTCCCGTGCAGCTCTCTACTTTACACCCTCTGTACTGGAAACTTCGTTGACATCACTGAAATAAATTGAATTAACCCACAGTGTGTGTGTGGGGGGTATACACTTGGAGCCCCTGACATGCTCTGACGTTCATACACAACTACCTATGTGCCAAATAAATATCTGACAAAACATTGCGCATATGCTCAGTTGCGTCCCTGAATAAGCGGACACTCGGAATGGACACACAACATAAAAGAAACAACTCATTGAAACCAAAAGAAAGAACGTCATTAAATGGTCATTAAGTGAGTGTTGAAGCCATGGATAGATTTACTTCGCCGATATAGACAGGCTAAATCGTACAGCAAATATGAACATTTCATTGCGTTATGCATGAAATAAAAAACCACAGCTTTATTGCCCCAAAGTTTAATGTATATCTGGTATTGAATCTTGCTCATTAAACCTTTCCCTAAAGGTAACAGAAATAAACCCTCTGACTTGGCAATCTGTCTGATCTGTTAGCGGAGCCGCTAACAGACTGGTGTGGCGGGCACACATTGCCGCCATGCTGTCAGTGGCATAAAGAAAAATTATTTTTATGAAATCCGTCGAAATGGATAAAACCAAATTGACTTTAAGTCTTCAATAAACCTTTTGGTTCTTTCTGCTATTCCTCCACATGTATGGGATACTAAAAGGTCATTCAGCAATTGACAGAATGAGAGATAATGTCAATGGTTTGTGTATATATGTGGAGAACATGGTTCTCACATATTGGTTAGAATGTAGGATAGTATATAAAGTAAATCTTTCAGAGTTTAAATCAAGAGTTCAGGGTTAAATCTTTGGGGGTAGAGTCATTACGTTTTCTAGCGACCTGGGTTAGGGACTTGACATATGATACCTTTGCCTTTGTTCCGAGAGTAGGGAGAGAGTCGACTGACATTCTTGACAAAAAGATATATCACCGAACACAACCGAAGGTGGCAAAGGGCGCTAACCTTTTAATGAGTTTTTTTAATTAGCCAATCCAACAAGTGGGTGGGGCACTAAGCCTGATGAAAAAAAGTTTGAAGAAACGGGACGTGGGATAGATTAGGACAGTAGATTTCTAGATAGAGCCGAGAGTGGTCACAAGTAGATTACCAGTAGATATTAATGTTATTGTACTTAGTGGAATTGAGGCTGGACTATATTGTATGTGATGTACCTTGTGTTATAATAAATATTGTGTTATAATAAATATTACCCTATACACGGAATCCAAGTGCCTCTGTTATCAATACGACTGTACGGAGTTTGAAAGTGTCGGTATTTAGACATATCTATAAAAGAACGAGTGGCTACAGTGTGAAAGAATCATAGGCTGGCAACATACTAAATACCCAGCAGAAGTGGCACTTAAACAAGCACGCAACATAATTGGCACCTCCGACGAAAACTTGTGACCGCTGTTTGTGATTAGTCATTGTGGTTGATGCTGTTAGTTGGATCGAAGTTGTTGAAAAGATTTATTGAAGATAAACAGTTTGTTTGAAGCTAAAAACTGCTCATGCGTACCGTAAATTTCAAGTAGCATAGCGGTTGTGGTTTTGCTGACGTGGCTGATGTAACTGGCTTAGCCGACGTATCTGACGCGGCTGATGGTCCTAACCTAACCGACGTATCTGACGTGGCTGATGGTCCTAACCTAACCGACGTATCTGACGTGGCTGATGGTCCTAACCTAACCGACGTATCTGACGTGGCTGATGTAGATGTTTCTTACCAAACTAATTGTGCGGGTGAGCTAACTTTGCTTATACGGTTTAAATTACTCACCCGGTTGTGTTTTTAGAGTGAATTAGTGTGGTGCATTCAAATATTGGATTACACAGTGATTTCAATTTCATATCGACGTTGCAATTGACGACTACAGACAAGTTAACTCAATGTAATTATATAGGTAGATTTCATTTCGTAGATAACTTCAGGTGAATAATTTGTTTGTTGTTCCTAGTGGAATTCTGTATTTCTTCGAATACAGTAGAGGTTAAAATAGGGTCCACTTGGAACAACTAAAACATATATATATATATTAAATTATTTTTTTTTATTATTGTATTTTTTTTATTTATCTGTTCCATCATTTCGTTTTGTTGTTAATCATTTGATTTTGTGTTTTAATTTTTTTTTTCTTCTTATTTTTTTTTGTTGTTAGTTATTTTTGTTTATAATTAGCGGTTTCTTGAGTAATTTTATAGGCATTTTTTTGTTTGTTGGTTGCATTACATTTGTATTCTCCTTTAACTATTTATTACTATCATGGCAACTCTGGCAGCTCTGGTAGAAGCTGGTAAGGCCCTGGGAAACTGTAACGCAGTCGTGACGAGAGCACAATTAAAAAAGGAAGATGCGTGCCACCAGTCACCAGCCGTTGACACCAGTGACCTGCTATTTAGTAATAGCCCAGATCAAGTGACAGACAAAACTGCAGTAGATCAGACAGAAGCAGAAAACCAACAAAATGTATCAGATACTGAGAGCAGCCAACCCCCAGGAAACCATGTAACAGACGGGGTTGACAGAGTTCAAATAGATGAGGGGACCCTGCTCAGCGAACAACAAAATGACGCCTCGTTGTTCAAGCTGATTAAGCAGGGAGAAGGGTCCCAGGATAAAGGAGTTAAGGAACTGATTGTATTAGACCAAGGTGTATGGGTGAGGAAAATTGAACATAAAAATACCACAATTAAACAGCTACTAGTGCCCATGAAGTACAGACAGTTAGTACTTAGAACAGCACATGACTCGGTTCTTGCGGGTCACATGGGAGTTACTAGAACAAAATATAGAATATTGGGTAAATTTTTCTGGCCTGGTGTGACGAAGGACATAAAACGTTACGTTAAGACATGTGATATATGTCAGGTGAAAGGTCCTAAGTGTACGCGCGGTGGTGCCCCATTGCAAGTGACAGACGTAATAGACAGGCCATTTAAAAAGATAGCCGTTGACATAATCGGACCAATGCCAGTGATGTCCAATAGAGGGCATCGGTTTATTTTGACAGTTGTTGATGTGTGCTCGAGGTGGCCGGACGCCATACCGTTAAAATTCATTAGGGCCGAGGACATATCACAGGCATTACTCAGTATTTTTTGTAGGACCGGGTTCCCAGATGTCATTTTGTCCGATAGGGGGACCCAATTTGTGTCCGACATGACCAGACATTTTACAACGGTACTGGGAATCAAACAGACGTTTACATCCCCATACCACCCCCAGAGTAACGGGATTTGTGAGAGACTGAATGGAACACTTAAAAAGATGATTAGTAAAGTAGCCAACGATAATCCAGGTGACTGGGACCTCATGCTACCGTGTGTACTATTCGCATACAGGGAGATTCCCCAAGAAACCACAGGGTTCTCACCATTCGAAATGGTGTATGGCGCGAATCCTAAGGGACCACTATCGATACTGAGGGACCTCATGACAAAGACAGACTTAACACCTGACGTTCGAACTAGCTATGAATTGGTCATAGACACCAGACAAAGACTTATTCAGGCTTGTAGTATAGCCAAGTTAAATGTGTCTAATAGGAATGCTCAGACGTTGACCAGAATAAACAAGGGGAGGACTATGAGAAGTGTCTGTCCGGGCGACGACGTGCTTGTGTTACTGCCGGACAAGTCAAATAGGTTGTTCATTAGGTGGCAGGGACCCTTCACAGTTATTAGAAAACTGACCGACGTAGACTACGAAATAAACATTAGAAACAAGTTGAAAACATTCCACATCAATATGTTAAAAGAATATTACCCAAGACCAATAGATGTCTCTCACAATGATACCGTACCATCTGTTGAGGGGCCTAATGTAAGTTGCCTCATTATCAATGACGAAGATGCTCCTGATTCTGACACGTTAACATTTAACACTCCGGAAGTTAGTAATCAGGAAACCTGGGAGGATGTAAAACTTTATAACTTACAATCTGACAAAGCTATAGCCATTAAAACACTTCTGAACGACTATAAAGACGTTTTCTCTGACATGCCTGGTAAAACAGACGTCCTTAAACATGATATAAAACTGTCTGAAGACAAAGTTGTTAGACTAAGACCTTATTCTTTACCCTTACACCACAGGGAACAGGTTCAGAAAGAGTTGCTAGACTTACAGAAACAGGGAATTATAGAGCCATCAGAATCGCCATATGCTTCCCCTATCGTCCTAGTTAAAAAGAAAACCGGTGACATTAGACTATGTGTGGACTATCGACAGCTGAATAAAGTTACCGTGCTGGACTCCTATCCAATGCCTAATCCAGAAGAACTTATGACGCGTTTAGCTAGGGCGAAGTATTTTTCTAAGTTAGATCTGGCTAGAGGGTACTGGCAAATACCTTTGACCCCAGAAGCTAAGCCACTGACAGCATTCATAACTCCATATGGTCTGTTCCAATGGAACTTCATGAGCTTTGGTTTGGTCAATGCGCCAGCTACTTTCAACAGAATGATGGCTAGGTTGTTTTCCCATAGACAGGATACCATCTACTACCTAGACGACATATGCATATTTCATGAGGACTGGGACAAACACATGCAGGGCCTCCGTGAGATTTTTGACATATTAAAACAACATAATCTGACTGTCAGACCTACTAAATTAGAGATAGGGCTGACAGAGGTGACCTTTTTAGGACACAAAGTAGGTAATAACTCAATACAGCCTGTAGACGATACTATATCCAAAATACTAAACATCGCGATACCATCATCAAAAAAACAAGTGCGCAGTTTATTAGGTCTATGTAATTTTTACCGAAAGTTTATTCCCAACTTCGCACACGTGACTGAGCCATTAGCCAGTTTAACCAAGAAAGGTGAATCAAACAAAGTTGTGTGGACCGAGAAGTGTCAAGCGGCACTGGAGTCAATTAAGGTCGCGTTCACCCAACAACCTATCCTCAAATTACCCGATATCAGTAAACGATTCTTCCTTTCCACTGATGCCTCGGCCGTTTCTATTGGTGGCTCATTACAACAGGACCACAGTGGGACGTTACACCCTGTATTGTACGTCAGTCGTAAACTGTCCCCACCTGAAACCAGATATGCTACAATAGAGAGGGAGGGGTTGGCTATAGTATGGTGCATCACTAAGCTTGCCAGGTATCTCCTCGGTGCCCCCTTCACTCTTCTGACAGACCATGCGCCTCTGGCTTTTATAAATTCAAAAAAATTAGGAAACCATAGAGTTGCCAGATGGTCACTTTTGTTACAGGATTTTAGCTTTGACATTCAGACCATTCCGGGCAGACAAAATGTATTGGCAGACACTCTGTCTCGCTGTGTTTGAGACTGGCATTTCGACTCAGCAATGGGGGATAACAATTACAAGTTTAAATATTACTTACATGTCTTGTCAATGGTTACTACAATATACCCCTAATCTTATACTTTGTTAATTGTATCCAATTAATCTTTAAGACAGTTATTTAACAGCAGTTGTTGTGAATACGTTAATTTTATCCATACTATATATTTTCATGTATTTTTTTTTCCTCCTCATTGCATTCTGAGTCTCACATTTCGTTTTAAATTATTGATGTTCATTGACCTTGTACTATATCTGATGTAGGTTGATTAATTATTATACATGAACAATAATGTATATGTGCTTGTATCATTATTATTGAATTTTGTTGTTGGTTGTCATTAATACGCACAATGTAATCTAGTTTTTTTTATTATTTTGTAAGTGTCCCTGTTTATATTCACTGTTTTTTTTATTTGTTATTTGTGTTGTTAATTTGAGCTATCTGGCATTATCACATATCTATTGACTAACAATGTCATTATTATTTGCACTTTGATTTATGCGGATCACATTCATGTGTTTTTTTTTGTCTCAATTCCGCCATATTTAGCGAAATGTATGGATAGTGATGTTGTTATTAATTTTTTTTTGTCACAAACTGTTGCTGATATTTTTGTTTATTTGCATGATTGCATCATGCTTGGTGTCATGGGGAGAGATGTGGAGAACATGGTTCTCACATATTGGTTAGAATGTAGGATAGTATATAAAGTAAATCTTTCAGAGTTTAAATCAAGAGTTCAGGGTTAAATCTTTGGGGGTAGAGTCATTACGTTTTCTAGCGACCTGGGTTAGGGACTTGACATATGATACCTTTGCCTTTGTTCCGAGAGTAGGGAGAGAGTCGACTGACATTCTTGACAAAAAGATATATCACCGAACACAACCGAAGGTGGCAAAGGGCGCTAACCTTTTAATGAGTTTTTTTAATTAGCCAATCCAACAAGTGGGTGGGGCACTAAGCCTGATGAAAAAAAGTTTGAAGAAACGGGACGTGGGATAGATTAGGACAGTAGATTTCTAGATAGAGCCGAGAGTGGTCACAAGTAGATTACCAGTAGATATTAATGTTATTGTACTTAGTGGAATTGAGGCTGGACTATATTGTATGTGATGTACCTTGTGTTATAATAAATATTGTGTTATAATAAATATTACCCTATACACGGAATCCAAGTGCCTCTGTTATCAATACGACTGTACGGAGTTTGAAAGTGTCGGTATTTAGACATATCTATAAAAGAACGAGTGGCTACAGTGTGAAAGAATCATAGGCTGGCAACATACTAAATACCCAGCAGAAGTGGCACTTAAACAAGCACGCAACAATATATATATATATATATATATATATATATATAGGCGTAATGCATAACTTGAAAACCACATTGTTGGTTTACTTAAATTAAAAGTACACGTGGTGTATTAATTGTGATCTATTTGACCTAATTTGTCCATTAATCAACAATTTCTGGTAAAATGGAAATATATCAACATAAACACTGATGCATCATATCAAACAGACCAGGCAAAAAAGACCATTCCATTTCAATGCTCAATAAAGAAATGAATGTCAAATAGTCTTAAAAATACACGTTTCCAACTGACTATTGAAATCCTCATCTCATTAGAAATGGCAATAGCCAAATGTGTAAACTAGTCTGAAACATACTCAGTTGTTGATGAAGACTGTTTTAAACGGTAGTTGGCACATCTTTTCATATTGACATTAAAATGAGAGGAATGTTATTTCAGTCAGTAGGAGACCAAACATATTCAAGAGAGATAAGTCGTGAATTGATACATTTAGTAAGGGTTGTCAGAATAAATATTCCATGATTTCAGTAGGCATGCATAAGTAGAACACCATGTTGATGTTACACTAAATATATCTGTAGTCAACATCATTCCTAGCGGGATGGTGGGTGGTACGTCTAGGTAATCAAGCGTACCCAGGAAAGAAGACATTTTATTTTGACATATTTAAATTTTAGTAAATAATGTTAGAATGAATATTCAAAGATCTCATTATGTATGCATAAGTAGAATACCATAGCATTGTTACATTAAATTTATCTGTAGTCAACATCATTCCTAGCGAGATGGTATTGGGGACGTTTGGGAGACTAATAATATTCAACCAAACCCAATGTACTGATATATTTGATCACTCGGGTTTCTCTTCACAACGAGTAAACCTTCCTGGTCTTAGAGACATACCTTGATCCACGGGGGATGGATCATAGGGGTTCTCTAGTCAGGAAAAAAAACCATTACTTGCGAGGGTGGTGGTACTGTGGTCAATGAGGACTATCCGAGACCGCAGTATTCACAGCTGGTGGTGGTGACGGATGTGGTCGGCACACAACACCCTACTACTTCGTCCCACTCAAGCACACCTGCGCAGCCTGACATTTCGGGCTGAAGGTACAGGCACACTACACCCTCCCCTCTGTCCGAGTGGCAGGAAAAACCCCGTTCCTTGCCATTCTGGCCGATCGGCAGTACATGCACCCTGCTGGTCTGGCCTGTTTGGGAAGGATAAAACCCATCTTTCTGCCATCCTTGCAGATGATAGCGGGTACACTCACCCCGCCGCTCTGTAGGTATGGCAGACGTGCATCAGCGCCGCCAACAATGTTGGTGTGGTAGGCACACTACACCCTACCATGCTGGCAATGGCGGCGTTAAAAAAAAATAAAAAAATATTATAAAAAAAAATATCCAACCAAGACGACGCTATTTGATGAGTTTCCAAGAAGAAGATTGACAGACATGATTAGTGTGGAGAAATAATATAGTCTAAGTTTGATGACGCAATTCGGTAGGCTCCGCCCACCGCAGTATACATGGCGTCATTCCGCCATCTTGAGTGTAAATATTGGGAGCTTTAGTGTATACGTCTTTTGGTACAAATGACGTATATTATACCGACAGTTGGGAGCACATGGTTTGTTTATGATCAGTCGAGCTCTGTGCATCATAGGATGCGGATGCATGCTCTAGTAGAGTCTAGCTTTGGGCGTCTATGTAGATGGATGCATATCTACAGTTTGCTATTGTACTCCTCCTGATTCTACCTTTATGTCAGTTCATGTTCAAGTATTAAATGATTGTTTGATGTTACTTCACTGGAGTTAACTTCGTGATTTGTGTTGTCTGATTTATTACACCTTCTACAAGTATCTTCAATATAAGGACACTTAACATATATTTGGCACCTCCGACGGAGTACTCAATACTATTTGGAGTACGTAACAATTAGTATGAAATGTCAGACGAGTAATTCATTACATGTATGTTTTCAGCTATTGATATAATTATTACATTGTTTACTTCAAAAATTCCATAGTAGTCCACTTTTGGACTCTGTATGCCGCCAGTTAATTACATTTCCAAGTTCTAGATATAATTTAGACCAGTGAAAAAGCGTCGCGGTCTTCAATTTATGAATAAAGTATTTATTCCCATTCTCAAAATGTGATTATTCAATGATTTCAGTATGTATGCATACATTGAACACCATGTTGATGTTGCACTAAATATATCTGTAGTCAACATCATTCCTAGCGGGATAGTTGATGTGACATTTAGGCGACCATACATACCCAGGAAAAGGAAAGAGATACTAGTGTTGTTTTAGTCCTTGATCCTATTTTAGTTTCAGGATTTATTTCTTTTACTCTGTGATAATTTTAGTTCTAGTCTAGTTTTAGTTTTAGGCCCAATTTTAGTTCTCGTTTTAGTTTTCGTCGACTAAAACTAAAACACCAGAGGTTTAGTTTTCGTCTTATTCATTTTTGATTCACTTTTAGTTTTAGTCTTGTAAACAAATAACACCATTGTTCATGACCAATTGTTGAAACAGATTGAAGCATAATAATAGTAGTCATAGAGGGTTGGGGAGTTTTAGTTTCAGTTTTTATTCACAGAAATGTACTGAGACTGAGTCCATTCACTCCATTGTAAAACAAACGTGTTCATTCTAAGACCTAGAACTCTGAACTAACTAAACTAAGTAACAACAGTTACGTCAAAAATGCTGTCATTAGCAGTCTACCCAAACATTAAGAAACTATACCTGCAACTGAACACTGGACATACGACTAGTGCTGCAGTTGAGCGACTGGTTTCGTTGGGTGTGCGTATTTTTATGCCATTACGTTCTAGGCTAAGTAATGATCATTTTGAAATGATGTTCTTCTTACAGGCTGCCAAGTGGTGAAGTGATTAGCATTAAAATTGTGCTTTGACAATGTATTCTATTGTTTTCACATTTTTAAAAACTTGAGAAACTTGCACTCATTATATTTAAATAAAAACATTTTGTTGTTCTCAAAAGTATTGGTATTGTATTGGTATCGATTTTGGCAATACATTTTTACTTGAGTATTTGTATTGTTAGTGGCGGTACTATTTTCATGAAATATTGGTATCGGTATTGACGATACAATTTTAGAGTATTGTTGTCAACCCTGCTTATACTATCGCCCAGTTGATGCACATGCGCGATCATCAAAGAAATTAGATATGTCCTAGGTCATAATAATTTCGTAGAATAGATGGTTCGCCCGCAGTACCGGAAAAGAACGATAAATGGGGATTTTAGTTTTTTTTTTCGTTGGGGAGTTTTAGTTTCAGTTTTATTCAGTCTTTTGTCTACCAGATTTAGTTTTCGTCTGGTTTTAGTCCTACTGCTAATTTTAGTTTTAGTTCTCGTGGACGAAAAGTAAACATTTTCGTTAACGAAGGTTTTAGTTTTTATCGACGAAAACAACACTAAGAGATACTTTATTTTGACACATCTAAGTTTTAGTAAGGAATATTAGAATGAATATTCAATGGTCTCATAATGTATGCATAAGGAGAATATCATAAAGTTGTTACACTGAATTTATCTGTAGTCAACATCATTCCTCATGGGAAGGTAGGTGGACGAATCATATCAAACAATGGCAGGCTGCGCATGTGTGCTTGAGTGGGACGGAGAGGAAGGGTGTTGTGTGCCGACCACATCCGTCACCTCCGCCAGCTGTGAATACTGACATTTCGGGCTGAGGGTACAGGCACACTACACCCTCCCTCTGTCCGCGTGGCAGGAAAAACCCCTTTTCTTGCCATTCTGGCCGATCGGCAGTACATGCACCCTGCTGGTCTGGCCTGTTTGGGAAGGATAAAACCCATCTTTCTGCCATCCTTGCAGATGATAGCGGGTACACTCACCCCGCCGCTCTGTAGGTATGGCAGACGTGCATCAACGCCGCCAACAATGTTGGTGTGGTAGGCACACTACACCCTACCATGCTGGCAATGGCGGCGTTAAAAAAAATAAAAAAATATTATAAAAAAAAATATCCAACCAAGACGACGCTATTTGATGAGTTTCCAAGAAGAAGATTGACAGACATGATTAGTGTGGAGAAATAATATAGTCTAAGTTTGATGACGCAATTCGGTAGGCTCCGCCCACCGCAGTATACATGGCGTCATTCCGCCATCTTGAGTGTAAATATTGGGAGCTTTAGTGTATACGTCTTTTGGTACAAATGACGTATATTATACCGACAGTTGGGAGCACATGGTTTGTTTATGATCAGTCGAGCTCTGTGCATCATAGGATGCGGATGCATGCTCTAGTAGAGTCTAGCTTTGGGCGTCTATGTAGATGGATGCATATCTACAGTTTGCTATTGTACTCCTCCTGATTCTACCTTTATGTCAGTTCATGTTCAAGTATTAAATGATTGTTTGATGTTACTTCACTGGAGTTAACTTCGTGATTTGTGTTGTCTGATTTATTACACCTTCTACAAGTATCTTCAATATAAGGACACTTAACATATATTTGGCACCTCCGACGGAGTACTCAATACTATTTGGAGTACGTAACAATTAGTATGAAATGTCAGACGAGTAATTCATTACATGTATGTTTTCAGCTATTG
Source organism: Bulinus truncatus (assembly GCA_021962125.1). Lineage (NCBI taxonomy): Eukaryota > Metazoa > Mollusca > Gastropoda > Planorbidae > Bulinus > Bulinus truncatus. Next base: position 2,620,114 of record JAGDYQ010000112.1, read on the forward strand.
ATATAATTATTACATTGTTTACTTCAAAAATTCCATAGTAGTCCACTTTTGGACTCTGTATGCCGCCAGTTAATTACATTTCCAAGTTCTAGATATAATTTAGACCAGTGAAAAAGCGTCGCGGTCTTCAATTTATGAATAAAGTATTTATTCCCATTCTCAAAATGTGATTATTCAATGATTTCAGTATGTATGCATACATTGAACACCATGTTGATGTTGCACTAAATATATCTGTAGTCAACATCATTCCTAGCGGGATAGTTGATGTGACATTTAGGCGACCATACATACCCAGGAAAAGGAAAGAGATACTAGTGTTGTTTTAGTCCTTGATCCTATTTTAGTTTCAGGATTTATTTCTTTTACTCTGTGATAATTTTAGTTCTAGTCTAGTTTTAGTTTTAGGCCCAATTTTAGTTCTCGTTTTAGTTTTCGTCGACTAAAACTAAAACACCAGAGGTTTAGTTTTCGTCTTATTCATTTTTGATTCACTTTTAGTTTTAGTCTTGTAAACAAATAACACCATTGTTCATGACCAATTGTTGAAACAGATTGAAGCATAATAATAGTAGTCATAGAGGGTTGGGGAGTTTTAGTTTCAGTTTTTATTCACAGAAATGTACTGAGACTGAGTCCATTCACTCCATTGTAAAACAAACGTGTTCATTCTAAGACCTAGAACTCTGAACTAACTAAACTAAGTAACAACAGTTACGTCAAAAATGCTGTCATTAGCAGTCTACCCAAACATTAAGAAACTATACCTGCAACTGAACACTGGACATACGACTAGTGCTGCAGTTGAGCGACTGGTTTCGTTGGGTGTGCGTATTTTTATGCCATTACGTTCTAGGCTAAGTAATGATCATTTTGAAATGATGTTCTTCTTACAGGCTGCCAAGTGGTGAAGTGATTAGCATTAAAATTGTGCTTTGACAATGTATTCTATTGTTTTCACATTTTTTAAAAACTTGAGAAACTTGCACTCATTATATTTAAATAAAAACATTTTGTTGTTCTCAAAAGTATTGGTATTGTATTGGTATCGATTTTGGCAATACATTTTTACTTGAGTATTTGTATTGTTAGTGGCGGTACTATTTTCATGAAATATTGGTATCGGTATTGACGATACAATTTTAGAGTATTGTTAACAACCCTGCTTATACTATCGCCCAGTTGATGCACATGCGCGATCATCAAAGAAATTAGATATGTCCTAGGTCATAATAATTTCGTAGAATAGATGGTTCGCCCGCAGTACCGGAAAAGAACGATAAATGGGGATTTTAGTTTTTTTTTCGTTGGGGAGTTTTAGTTTCAGTTTTATTCAGTCTTTTGTCTACCAGATTTAGTTTTCGTCTGGTTTTAGTCCTACTGCTAATTTTAGTTTTAGTTCTCGTGGACGAAAAGTAAACATTTTCGTTAACGAAGGTTTTAGTTTTTATCGACGAAAACAACACTAAGAGATACTTTATTTTGACACATCTAAGTTTTAGTAAGGAATATTAGAATGAATATTCAATGGTCTCATAATGTATGCATAAGGAGAATATCATAAAGTTGTTACACTGAATTTATCTGTAGTCAACATCATTCCTCATGGGAAGGTAGGTGGACGAATCATATCAAACAATGGCAGGCTGCGCATGTGTGCTTGAGTGGGACGGAGAGGAAGGGTGTTGTGTGCCGACCACATCCGTCACCTCCGCCAGCTGTGAATACTGACATTTCGGGCTGAGGGTACAGGCACACTACACCCTCCCCTCTGTCCGCGTGGCAGGAAAAACCCCTTTTCTTGCCATTCTGGCCGATCGGCAGTACATGCACCCTGCTGGTCTGGCCTGTTTGGGAAGGATAAAACCCATCTTTCTGCCATCCTTGCAGATGATAGCGGGTACACTCACCCCGCCGCTCTGTAGGTATGGCAGACGTGCATCAGCGCCGCCAACAATGTTGGTGTGGTAGGCACACTACACCCTACCATGCTGGCAATGGCGGCGTTAAAAAAAAATAAAAAAATATTATAAAAAAAAATATCCAACCAAGACGACGCTATTTGATGAGTTTCCAAGAAGAAGATTGACAGACATGATTAGTGTGGAGAAATAATATAGTCTAAGTTTGATGACGCAATTCGGTAGGCTCCGCCCACCGCAGTATACATGGCGTCATTCCGCCATCTTGAGTGTAAATATTGGGAGCTTTAGTGTATACGTCTTTTGGTACAAATGACGTATATTATACCGACAGTTGGGAGCACATGGTTTGTTTATGATCAGTCGAGCTCTGTGCATCATAGGATGCGGATGCATGCTCTAGTAGAGTCTAGCTTTGGGCGTCTATGTAGATGGATGCATATCTACAGTTTGCTATTGTACTCCTCCTGATTCTACCTTTATGTCAGTTCATGTTCAAGTATTAAATGATTGTTTGATGTTACTTCACTGGAGTTAACTTCGTGATTTGTGTTGTCTGATTTATTACACCTTCTACAAGTATCTTCAATATAAGGACACTTAACATATATTTGGCACCTCCGACGGAGTACTCAATACTATTTGGAGTACGTAACAATTAGTATGAAATGTCAGACGAGTAATTCATTACATGTATGTTTTCAGCTATTGATATAATTATTACATTGTTTACTTCAAAAATTCCATAGTAGTCCACTTTTGGACTCTGTATGCCGCCAGTTAATTACATTTCCAAGTTCTAGATATAATTTAGACCAGTGAAAAAGCGTCGCGGTCTTCAATTTATGAATAAAGTATTTATTCCCATTCTCAAAATGTGATTATTCAATGATTTCAGTATGTATGCATACATTGAACACCATGTTGATGTTGCACTAAATATATCTGTAGTCAACATCATTCCTAGCGGGATAGTTGATGTGACATTTAGGCGACCATACATACCCAGGAAAAGGAAAGAGATACTAGTGTTGTTTTAGTCCTTGATCCTATTTTAGTTTCAGGATTTATTTCTTTTACTCTGTGATAATTTTAGTTCTAGTCTAGTTTTAGTTTTAGGCCCAATTTTAGTTCTCGTTTTAGTTTTCGTCGACTAAAACTAAAACACCAGAGGTTTAGTTTTCGTCTTATTCATTTTTGATTCACTTTTAGTTTTAGTCTTGTAAACAAATAACACCATTGTTCATGACCAATTGTTGAAACAGATTGAAGCATAATAATAGTAGTCATAGAGGGTTGGGGAGTTTTAGTTTCAGTTTTTATTCACAGAAATGTACTGAGACTGAGTCCATTCACTCCATTGTAAAACAAACGTGTTCATTCTAAGACCTAGAACTCTGAACTAACTAAACTAAGTAACAACAGTTACGTCAAAAATGCTGTCATTAGCAGTCTACCCAAACATTAAGAAACTATACCTGCAACTGAACACTGGACATACGACTAGTGCTGCAGTTGAGCGACTGGTTTCGTTGGGTGTGCGTATTTTTATGCCATTACGTTCTAGGCTAAGTAATGATCATTTTGAAATGATGTTCTTCTTACAGGCTGCCAAGTGGTGAAGTGATTAGCATTAAAATTGTGCTTTGACAATGTATTCTATTGTTTTCACATTTTTTAAAAACTTGAGAAACTTGCACTCATTATATTTAAATAAAAACATTTTGTTGTTCTCAAAAGTATTGGTATTGTATCGGTATCGATTTTGGCAATACATTTTTACTTGAGTATTTGTATTGTTAGTGGCGGTACTATTTTCATGAAATATTGGTATCGGTATTGACGATACAATTTTAGAGTATTGTTAACAACCCTGCTTATACTATCGCCCAGTTGATGCACATGCGCGATCATCAAAGAAATTAGATATGTCCTAGGTCATAATAATTTCGTAGAATAGATGGTTCGCCCGCAGTACCGGAAAAGAACGATAAATGGGGATTTTAGTTTTTTTTTCGTTGGGGAGTTTTAGTTTCAGTTTTATTCAGTCTTTTGTCTACCAGATTTAGTTTTCGTCTGGTTTTAGTCCTACTGCTAATTTTAGTTTTAGTTCTCGTGGACGAAAAGTAAACATTTTCGTTAACGAAGGTTTTAGTTTTTATCGACGAAAACAACACTAAGAGATACTTTATTTTGACACATCTAAGTTTTAGTAAGGAATATTAGAATGAATATTCAATGGTCTCATAATGTATGCATAAGGAGAATACCATAAAGTTGTTACACTGAATTTATCTGTAGTCAACATCATTCCTCATGGGAAGGTAGGTGGACGAATCATATCAAACAATGGCAGGCTGCGCATGTGTGCTTGAGTGGGACGGAGAGGAAGGGTGTTGTGTGCCGACCACATCCGTCACCTCCGCCAGCTGTGAATACTGACATTTCGGGCTGAGGGTACAGGCACACTACACCCTCCCCTCTGTCCGCGTGGCAGGAAAAACCCCTTTTCTTGCCATTCTGGCCGATCGGCAGTACACACACCCTGCTCGTCTGGTCAGTTTGGGCAAGGATTAAAACCCATCTTTCTGCCATCCCTGCAGATGATAGCGGGCACACTCACCCCGCCGCTCTGTAGGCATGGCAGACGTGCATCAGCGCCGCCAACAATGTTGGTGTGGTAGGCACACTACACCCTACCATGCTGGCAATGGCGGCGTTAAAAAAAAAAGAAGACAACGCTATTTGATGAGACTTCCAAGAGGATGATTGACAGACATGATTAGTATGAATATCTGATGAGTAATTATTATGTTTGACATTGTCTTCCATTCTACTATTGACATATATATTTTATTTGACTTTAAAAAAAAGTCTTCAGTTGTCCATTTTGGGACCATGGGGTAGCGCACTGATATATCAGTAACAGTTTATTACTCTTCCAAGTTCTAGATATTAATTAGACTAGTGGAAAAGTTTTATGGTTTTCAGTTTATGAATAAATATTTAACCTTAGGCCATTTACAGAAATAGGACCTCGTGTGTCTGTTGACCATATATATGACCTCATGTATCTGTTGCCCACACATATGACCTCGTGTATCTATTGATCAAGCGTATGTTTTGTTCGCAATACTAGGTTCTTTATGGTAACAAGCCTCAGGCTCTCAGTTACTTTAATCCGGCCCTAATTATAGTCACACTCACAGACAACACAAAATAAATGCTGCTAAGTTTGATTCATATTTTTATTTGATGAACACAGTAAAAAATCAACTTTTTTAAAAATAGATTTCATCACTGGCTGTTCAAAATGTTGAATTAAACTAAACATTTCAAATGTTTTATTAAAATACATCAATACCTCTCCCTGTGCACTGCCTACCATGTAAAAGTGTCAGTTCACTTAATATGTCGAGCTGTATGTCTATACAAGTCAAACTGTGTGTCTCTTTTATTTAATACATATTGACTTTACGAAGAAATACAGATTGACTATATCTAGAAATACAGAATGACTTTATGTAGATATACAGAATGACTATATCTAGAAATATAGAATGACTATATCTAGAAATACAGAATGACTTTATGTAGAAATACAGAATGACTTATGAAGATATACAGATATTCCTGTCTCTACACAATACTGCAATTTCTTTTACAATTAAACACATGAAAATAAAAATGGAAATCATATCATATATATATACATTCTATATCATATACTCTCTACTCTATATCATATACTCTACACTCTATATCATATACTCTCTACTCTATATCATATACTCTCTGCTCTATATCATATACTCTCTACTCTATACATATACTCTACACTCTATATCATATACTCTACACTCTATATCATATACTCTCTACTCTATATCATATATTACTATATCTCTAACTTGATTCTAACAATGATTTTACTGTGAAAATAATCATCTTAAAATAATATTAATGTACAGTGCCTAATTACAGCCAAATGTATATACTAGGGCTGTACCGGATTGTAATTTTTAGATCCTGCAGGATCGGAACCGGAATCAGATTTAATATTTGAATCCTGCCGGAATCGGAACAGGAACCGGATTTTACCGAATTAAACAGTAATTTTTCTGAAGTAGTAATTTCTTGCCTACATAAAAAAGATATAAGAATAAAAAAAAGGATAAAAATTTAGTTTTTAAGTTCTAGATAGCAAAAAAAAAAACAGTATTAACCATTTAGATCTTGAAGACTGTGACCAGGCCCGTAGCGTGCGGGGGGGGGGGGGGGCCAGGGAGGCCGGGCCCCCCTGCTTATTTGTTCTACTTAGTAAAATGTATAACCTGCCCCCCCTGCTATTGCCTGGCCCCTGCTGTAGAATGCCTGGCCCCTGCTGTAGAATTTTCACGCTACGGGCTGACTGTGACTAAAACCCCTTCCCCAATCTAGAGTTAAGAAAGATAACTCTGTCAAAATAACAGGTTCTTCGCTTTAAAAATTTATTTTAATAAAGCTGTACCTAATTTAACTTGATTTCTATTACAATCAAACACAGAAATGGATAACATATGTTAGAGAGTATAATAAACATGTTTATTAATAAATGAATTCCAATATATATATATATATACTGTGGTACCACCCGATAGCTTATTTTTCTTTAGTTTTTTATTCATACTTTCATTTAAACCATTATCTGACTATTCCCCATAAAAACGCAAATTAAAATGCATTTCAAATCTAAATCAATATCACTTTAATGTTCAATTAAAAATGTATCTTCAAATTATTTATCTAAACATGCGAGGAATTTTATCCAAATCGTGACAAAATCCTTTAAATTAAAAAATTTGCAGAAAAATAAATTATTAAACTATTTTAAAACTGTAAACACCCAAAAATAGATCGTTGTCTGCTCTTTAAGGAAGTTATCCTCTTATAGCTAAATATAGTTTATAGAAAACACAGAATCAAAAGTAGTGGAAGGTTAGGTGTCGTATTACTACTAGACTAAATACAATTCAAATCTTCCTTTTTAATATATTTTAATTTACACAAAGAACTAAAAGTGATCGACGTTATTGTATTTTTGAAAATGCAGGAAAGAAAGAAAATTATTATTTTAATTTAATTGTATAGCGCTAAATATTTCAAAATTATGTTGCGCCAAAAAAATTCTTACATCAAAATTTCAAACAACAAAGAAATCCGGCTTAAATCCGATTAAAACTGCCAGAATCCGGCTTAACAGGAACCGGAATCCGGTACAGTATATAAGTAAAAAGAATTATTATCTACAATGTGTATAAAGTTTATAATGGAAGTCATGCTGCTGTATACTTTACTTTCCAGCCAAAAAAAATTTATGAGCTGTTCTCAGACTATCTGCATGAAAACCTCCATGATGGATGTGCACTTTAACCTTGACCCCCAGAATCTTGTAACCTTTTTAAGTACAGCAGCTCAGATGGAATGTGTTGAGTCTGAGTGAAGAGTCACATGAGTCACATGCAATAGTCTATTTTAACTACATCTGGTGAGGTGATGAGAACAAAAAAAACAAGATTTTTATTTGGTTTAAAATAAGGAATACTTGTAAATAAAGCTAATTACAAATTAGTTAAGAAAGAGAATACATAAAGACATCATTTGTTGTTATCAATTATGATTGCAGTTTTCACTTTAACATGGCAGCTGAAAGAAATGCTAAGAAAAAAGATTTTAATAAATGAAATAAAAAGTCAACACACATCTGAGAGTTGTTTGAAGTTTGATCTTTCACTCTCCACTACAATCAGAAACCTAACAGGCTAACCCTACAATTGGAGAATTTTCCAAATCCAAAAAAAAAATTCAAAATGTTATTTGCCGTTATTTAAAAAATGCAAATTGTTTAAACCACCCACTTACACTAGACTCATAAACAATAGCTAGACATAAAGAATAGCTAGATATAAACAATGTACAATAGCTAGACATAAACAATGTACAATAGCTAGACATAAACAATGTACAATAGTTTAATTCATTTGTTTTAGCTAATTAGCCTTGCCTTCAGTGAAAACTTTCCAAACAATATATTCTTAATGTCACAGAAATATATGTATTGGAATCACGTCCATTCCCATCAAATGTATATAAAGCAAATCACAGGTACTAACCAAATCCAATATAATAAGATGTGAATCCTGCCATTTGTCTGGTTCATAGAATAGGTAAAGAATCATTCATGTCTATGTAAGATGGCAGCCTGATGTCGTAAGCCTGCAGCACAGGAAACACCAACAGTTGAAACATAAGTAGGGGGTAGGTCTGGATTATCCCAAGTCAAAGACAAATGTACTGCAGCAGTTAGATAACCACCAAGATCGCCTGTAAAAAAAAAACAGCAATATTTTAAAAAAATATTTTTAAAATAAATATGTGGGAGAAAAAATGAAACATTTTAATAATGTGTTTAGCAAAAACATTTGCTGGGTGAGAACTCTGTCTCATTTTGTTTTTAAACACATAACATTAAAAAACTTTGGCACAGTGCACAATCAACTGTTTGACTTTGGCACCGCGCACAATCAACAGTTTGACTTTGGCACCGCGCACAATCAACAGTTTGACTTCGGCACCGCGCACAATCAACAGTTTGACTTTGGTTGATAATGAAATGAAATTTTACCAATTACCTGTTATACCAAGATTTCATAGATATATAGCATTCATTGGTAAACTTGGTACCACCGAGATATATTTATACATATAATTACGAATTGCGGGGGCCCAATTTAAAGTATGCTTGCGAGACCCCTCTTCTAATTTTTTTTTTACAATAACTATTACTATTAAAGCTAAATGTAAATTGCGGGGGCCCCTGCCAGGCGTGGGCCCTATTTGGTGCAATCGATCAAATCAGCCTTAGGCTGGCCCTGTATATTTATGTTTTGTGATTACTGTTAAACCTGGTTACACATTTATGTTTTGTGATTACTGTTAAACCTGGTTACACATTTATGTGTTGTGATTACTGTTAAACCTGGTTACACATTTATGTGTTGTGATTACTGTTAAACCTGATTACACATTTATGTGTTGTGATTACTGTTAAACCTGGTTACACAAAGATTAAATTATTGTAGAATTTACTGAAGTCTGTCCTTCTTTTGTCAATGTCCGCTATTTTTTAAAATATGATATTTTTGGGATATTTTGGGATAAACTGTTTTCATTGATACAAGCCCAAGTCAGGAAATGATTAATAGCAGACTGACATAACCAAATGAGGCTTTAGTTAGCCCAGGCTTGTAGCAGACTGACATAACCAAATGAGGCTTTAGCCCAGGCTTGTAGCAGACTGACATAACCAAATGAGGCTTTAGTTAGCCCAGGCTTGTAGCAGACTGACATAACCAAATGAGGCTTTAGTTAGCCCAGGCTTGTAGCAGACTGACATAACCAAATGAGGCTTTAGTTAGCCTATCTTGTTTATATAAAAAGTAAAATCGCGTCACAAAAGTTTAACACTTGTAGACAAGGGAAGAGGGGTGGGTGGACCTAAGATGTCATAAAGTAAATAAATAGTGTCTCATGGTAAACATGGTCAAAGGGATACAACTCAATTATTAAAACTTTATTGTAGATTTTCTTTGCTGTTAATTTTTTGATAGTTCAAGCTGTTCAACAATGCTACTAGTGTAACTGATATATAACAAACGACATTCAATTAATCAGTTTTATCAGCTATTGGTACTATTCTTTGTGAGTGCTTAGAAGATTAAGGTGCAAACCAGGGCTCAATTTACCGCCGGGGATATCCCCGGCTCTGCTTTAGCTGATATATCCCATCCGGGGATGAAATCATAGACATTTATCCCCCGGCTCTGCAGAAATTTCTTTTCATCCCCGGCACTGGTTTTTTTTTTCTTAAATCGAGCACTGGTGCAAACTAAAAACTTTTTCGAAAAAAAAAAAACAACAAAAGACGGTCAAAGGGAAAAAACTCAATTAATACTTAACCATCCCAGTTGGTGTATTGGCTACCTCCCTTAGTTTAATTTTTTTAATTTTATTTTGTAGAGGGCAAATATCACCAGACATTTCGTTTCGACGTAGTTCAGAAATTCCTTTCTTTAAAAACTCATGTATGATGACGGCCCATAGCGTTTCATTAAAAAAAAAACAACAAACAAACAAACAAGTAAAACAACTTCTGAGTAGTTTTGATGGATCTTTTTTTTTAATCATTAAATTTTGCGATTTACAGAAAAATAAAATAAACAGGGGGGGGGGGCCTTTAGCAGAGGGGATCTAGTCAGCCACCTAATTTGCATATCCATATCAACATTTCTGGTAAAATATATCACTGTGGCTTCTAACAAGCGTTCTTGATTCACAACCTCAAAGCTGTTAATAATAATAATAATAATACTAATAATACTATATGTTTAAATATATATTTATATATATCGTGAAATAAAACTCGCACTATCGTTATGTGGATGCCGCATTTTAAAATGGTCAAAGAGAAACAGCTCAATTAACATTTGACTCAATCAAGTCATGTATTGGTTAACTCCCTTGGTTTGATTTTTTTTTTAATTTATTGAAGAATATTTTTTTCATTGCTGTTATTTTTTAGTTCAACAAAGTTCTTACTTATAACATACAATTAATCTATAATTGTTAGTGCTTTTCATAATCAGTACTTGAAAATTTAGGTACAAACTGAAAATCAATTTCATAGCAAAAAAGATGGTAACATAATACTTGACGCGACCTATCAGTTTAAGAGTTAAGCCCCTTGTTTTGATTTTTTAGAGCAAAAATGCTCTATTGTCCCCGTTTTGTCTGTCTGTCTGTCCGTCATCACCCTAGATCTCAACAACCATAAGTCCTAGACCCATGATATATATATCATTTTGTAGGTCTTGGCCTGCCAAGTAATGACTTTGGTCCGTTTCGCGATCTGACCTCTAAGGGCCGTAAAAGGGGGCTTATAAAGTACCGTTTTTTACTATATAAGCTATATTAACAAAGGAGCGCCCTAGATCTCAGCAACCATAAGTCCTAGACCCATGATGTATATATCATTTTGTAGGTCTTGGCCTGCCATGTGTACATCAAAAGTCCATTTCGCGATCTGACATCGTAGGGCGGAATATTAGACTTTCCTAGGTACCGTTTTTTGCTTATATTTTAAATATAAATAATAAAAGCTAATCAAAGGGGCGTAATCATTATTTATTTTTGTAACAGTTATTCAACATGATTACTTCCCTCACTATTTATCAAAACCAGGAAAAAAAATATGGATTTCGTCCGGCGTAACCGGCGAAAATGCTCTAAAATGTCCTTTGTCCGAAACGGAAAAGACTTAAATTGCTTGTTTTTATTTAAACTGTATTTCTCTGTATTTGTACAATGTTGTCAGTGTAACTATTATGTTAAATATAACATACAAATAATCTATACTAATATATAATGTTAGTGCCCTTCTCAGTCATCGCTCTATATAACCAAGTAAAAAAACATAAATTTGTGAAGCACAAAAGTCTGAAAACTTTTGGTCTAACACCATTCGTTTTAATATTATGATTTTGACTTTAACTAATTGGTCGTTTCATTGCGTTTTTATCTTTCAATCATCAAGGTTCCTTTTATAGGGGATTTAACTGATAAAGTTGAGCTGAATTTGTTATTGTTTGCTTTTGCCAAATTTTTTTAATGGTCTAATTTTTTTTCTTTAATTTGGTGTTTTAAATATTTTTTTCAATACTTGAAGTAAACAAATTCCAAACTGGAAGATGTTTTGAGAAAGCAGTCTGTCCAGAAACTTCAAGGAATTAAAATGTTACCAACAGAATAGACAAAAAATCAATCAATGGAAATGGTGAATCAATTTTGAATTTGTGTAAAAGAATGGATGAATGAACCCTTAAAGACTTATTGAACATCTGTGTCATTTCAAAATCAAGTAAATGGAATAATTGCCTATTGTCAAGAACGAGCCAGTGTGTAAAATAAAAAAGTGTGTATTACGCGCCACTCTGTCACAAAAAAAACTTATGTTGTTGGTAAACAAAAATTATAACAAATATAATACAGAAAACATAATTAAATAAATAGAAGTATGAAATATTTATTGAGTGAAGGACAAGGGTTAAGTTTATCACAAGATCTTGTTCTTATTCTCGCTTAAAAAAAATATACTACAACTTAGAATTAAATTTCTGATTCAAATGATCAATGACTAGCAGTAACCCAGATGTGTGTCCCACCCGTTCAAATGATCAATGACTAGCAGTAACCCAGATGTGTGTCCCACCCGTTCAAATGGTCAATGACTAGCAGTAACACAGGTGTGTGTCCCACCCGTTCAAATGATCAATGACTAGCAGTAACCCAGATGTGTGCCCCACCCGTTCAAATGATCAATGACTAGCAGTAACCCAGATGTGTGTCCCACCCGTTCAAATGATCAATGACTAGCAGTAACACAGGTGTGTGTCCCACCCGTTCAAATGATCAATGACTAGCAGTAACCCAGATGTGTGCCCCACCCGTTCAAATGATCAATGACTAGCAGTAACCCAGATGTGTGTCCCATCCGTTCAAATGATCAATGACTAGCAGTAACCCAGATGTGTGTCCCACCCGTTCAAATGATCAATGACTAGCAGTAACGCAGATGTGTGTCCCACCCGTTCAAATGATCAATGACTAGCAGTAACACAGATGTGTGTCCCACACGTTCAAATGATCAATGTTTAGCATTAACACAGATGTGTGTCCCACCCGTTCAAATGATGAATGACTAGCAGTAACACAGATGTGTGTCCCACCCGTTCAAATGATCAATGACTAGCAGTAACCCAGATGTGTGTCCCACCCGTTCAAATGATGAATGACTAGCAGTAACCCAGATGTGTGTCCCACCCGAACAAATGATCAATGACTAGAAGTAACGCAAACGTGTGTCCCACCCGTTCAAATGATCAATGACTAGCAGTAACGCAGATGTGTGTCCCACCCGTTCAAATGATGAATGACTAGCAGTAACACAGATATGTGTCCCACCCGTTCAAATGATCAATGACTAGCAGTAACCCAGATGTGTGTCCCACCCGTTCAAATGATCAATGACTAGCAGTAACACAGATGTGTGTCCCACCCGTTCAAATGATCAATGACTAGCAGTAACGCAGATGTGTGCCCCACCCGTTCAAATGTTCAATGACTAGCAGTAACCCAGATGTGTGTCCCACCCGTTCAAATGATCAATGACTAGCAGTAACCCAGATGTGTGCCCCACCCGTTCAAATGATCAATGACTAGCAGTAACCCAGATGTGTGTCCCACCCATTCAAATGATCAATGAATAGCAGTAACACAGACGTGTGTCCCACCCGTTCAAATGATCAATGACTAGCAGTAACGCAGATGTGTGTCCCACCCGTTCAAATGATCAATGACTAGCAGTAACCCAGATGTGTGTCCCACCCGTTCAAATGATCAATGACTAGCAGTAACACATGTGTGTTCGACCCGTTCAAATGATCAATGACTAGCAGTAACCCAGATGTGTGCCCCACCCGTTCAAATGATCAATGACTAGCAGTAACCCAGATGTGTGTTCCATCCGTTAAAATTATCAATGACTAGCAGTAACACAGATGTGTGCCCCGCCCGTTCAAATGATCAATGACTAGCAGTAACCCAGATGTGTGTCCCACCCGTTCAAATGATCAATGACTAGCAGTAACACAGATGTGTGTCCCACACGTTCAAATGATCAATGACTAGCAGTAACCCAGAAGTGTGTCTCACCCGTTCAAATGATCAATGACTAGCAGTAACCCAGATGTGTGTCCCACCCGTTCAAATGATCAATGACTAGCAGTAACCCAGATGTGTGTCCCATCCGTTCAAATGATCAATGACTAGCAGTAACACAGATGTGTGCCCCACCCGTTCAAATGATCAATGACTAGCAGTAACACAGATGTGTGCCCCACCCGTTCAAATGATCAATGACTAGCAGTAACACAGATATGTGCCCCACCCGTTCAAATGATCAATGACTAGCAGTAACACAGATGTGTGCCCCACCCGTTCAAATGATCAATGACTAGCAGTAACCCAGATATGTGTCCCACCCATTCAAATGATCAATGACTAGCAGTAACGCAGATGTGTGCCCCACCCGTTCAAATGATCAATGACTAGCAGTAACCCAGATGTGTGTCCCACCCGTTCAAATGATCAATGACTAGCAGTAACACAGATGTGTGTCCCACCCGTTCAAATGATCAATGACTAGCAGTAACACAGATGTGTGCCCCACCCGTTCAAATGATCAATGACTAGCAGTAACACAGATATGTGCCCCACCCGTTCAAATGATCAATGACTAGCAATAACACAGATGTGTGCCCCACCCGTTCAAATGATCAATGACTAGCAGTAACCCAGATATGTGTCCCACCCGTTCAAATGATCAATGACTAGCAGTAACGCAGATGTGTGCCCCACCCGTTCAAATGATCAATGACTAGCAGTAACCCAGATGTGTGTCCCACCCGTTCAAATGATAAATGACTAGAAGTAACGCAGACGTGTGTCCCACCCGTTCAAATGATCAATGACTAGCAGTAACACAGATGTGTGTCCCACCCGTTCAAATGATCAATGACTAGCAGTAACACAGATGTGTGTCCCACCCGTTCAAATGATCAATGACTAGCAGTAACACAGATGTGTGTCCCACCCGTTCAAATGATCAATGACTAGAAGTAACGCAGACGTGTGTCCCACCCGTTCAAATGATCAATGACTAGCAGTAACACAGATGTGTGTCCCACCCGTTCAAATGATCAATGACTAGCAGTAACACAGATGTGTGTCCCACCCGTTCAAATGATCAATGACTAGCAGTAACACAGATGTGTGTCCCACCCGTTCAAATGATCAATGACTAGCAGTAACCCAGATGTGTGCCCCGCCCGTTCAAATGATCAATGACTAGCAGTAACCCAGATTTGTGTCCCACCCGTTCAAATGATCAATGACTAGCAGTAACCCAGATTTGTGTCCCACCCGTTCAAATGATCAATGACTTGCAGTAACCCAGATGTGTGTCCCACCCGTTCAAATGATCAATGAATAGCAGTAACACAGATGTGTGTCCCACCCGTTCAAATGATCAATGACTAGCAGTAACACAGATGTGTGTCCCACCCGTTCAAATGATCAATGACTAGCAGTAACACAGATGTGTGTCCCACCCGTTCAAATGATCAATGACTTGCAGTAACCCAGATGTGTGTCCCACCCGTTCAAATGATCAATGACTAGCAGTAACACAGATGTGTGCCCCGCCCGTTCAAATGATCAATGACTAGCAGTAACCCAGATGTGTGTCCCACCCGTTCAAATGATCAATGACTAGCAGTAACACAGATGTGTGTCCCACACGTTCAAATGATCAATGACTAGCAGTAACCCAGAAGTGTGTCTCACCCGTTCAAATGATCAATGACTTGCAGTAACCCAGATGTGTGTCCCACCCGTTCAAATGATCAATGACTAGCAGTAACCCAGATGTGTGTCCCATCCGTTCAAATGATCAATGACTAGCAGTAACACAGATGTGTGCCCCACCCGTTCAAATTATCAATGACTAGCAGTAACACAGATGTGTGCCCCACCCGTTCAAATGATCAATGACTAGCAGTAACACAGATATGTGCCCCACCCGTTCAAATGATCAATGACTAGCAGTAACACAGATGTGTGCCCCACCCGTTCAAATGATCAATGACTAGCAGTAACCCAGATATGTGTCCCACCCATTCAAATGATCATTTGTTCGGGTGGGACACATGTGTGTTCGACCCGTTCAAATGATCAATGACTAGCAGTAACCCAGATGTGTGCCCCACCCGTTCAAATGATCAATGACTAGCAGTAACCCAGATGTGTGTTCCATCCGTTAAAATTATCAATGACTAGCAGTAACACAGATGTGTGCCCCGCCCGTTCAAATGATCAATGACTAGCAGTAACCCAGATGTGTGTCCCACCCGTTCAAATGATCAATGACTAGCAATAACACAGATGTGTGTCCCACACGTTCAAATGATCAATGACTAGCAGTAACCCAGATGTGTGTCCCATCCGTTCAAATGATCAATGACTAGCAGTAACACAGATGTGTGCCCCACCCGTTCAAATTATCAATGACTAGCAGTAACACAGATGTGTGCCCCACCCGTTCAAATGATCAATGACTAGCAGTAACACAGATATGTGCCCCACCCGTTCAAATGATCAATGACTAGCAGTAACACAGATGTGTGCCCCACCCGTTCAAATGATCAATGACTAGCAGTAACCCAGATATGTGTCCCACCCATTCAAATGATCAATGACTAGCAGTAACGCAGATGTGTGCCCCACCCGTTCAAATGATCAATGACTAGCAGTAACCCAGATGTGTGTCCCACCCGTTCAAATGATCAATGACTAGAAGTAACGCAGACGTGTGTCCCACCCGTTCAAATGATCAATGACTAGCAGTAACACAGATGTGTGTCCCACCCGTTCAAATGATCAATGACTAGCAGTAACACAGATGTGTGTCCCACCCGTTCAAATGATCAATGACTAGCAGTAACACAGATGTGTGCCCCACCCGTTCAAATGATCAATGACTAGCAGTAACCCAGATATGTGTCCCACCCATTCAAATGATCAATGACTAGCAGTAACGCAGATGTGTGCCCCACCCGTTCAAATGATCAATGACTAGCAGTAACCCAGATGTGTGTCCCACCCGTTCAAATGATCAATGACTAGAAGTAACGCAGACGTGTGTCCCACCCGTTCAAATGATCAATGACTAGCAGTAACACAGATGTGTGTCCCACCCGTTCAAATGATCAATGACTAGCAGTAACACAGATGTGTGTCCCACCCGTTCAAATGATCAATGACTAGCAGTAACCCAGATGTGTGTCCCACCCGTTCAAATGATCAATGACTAGAAGTAACGCAGACGTGTGTCCCACCCGTTCAAATGATCAATGACTAGCAGTAACACAGATGTGTGTCCCACCCGTTCAAATGATCAATGACTAGCAGTAACACAGATGTGTGTCCCACCCGTTCAAATGATCAATGACTAGCAGTAACACAGATGTGTGCCCCACCCGTTCAAATGATCAATGACTAGCAGTAACCCAGATATGTGTCCCACCCATTCAAATGATCAATGACTAGCAGTAACGCAGATGTGTGCCCCACCCGTTCAAATGATCAATGACTAGCAGTAACCCAGATGTGTGTCCCACCCGTTCAAATGATCAATGACTAGAAGTAACGCAGACGTGTGTCCCACCCGTTCAAATGATCAATGACTAGCAGTAACACAGATGTGTGTCCCACCCGTTCAAATGATCAATGACTAGCAGTAACACAGATGTGTGTCCCACCCGTTCAAATGATCAATGACTAGCAGTAACACAGATGTGTGTCCCACCCGTTCAAATGATCAATGACTAGAAGTAACGCAGACGTGTGTCCCACCCGTTCAAATGATCAATGACTAGCAGTAACACAGATGTGTGTCCCACCCGTTCAAATGATCAATGACTAGCAGTAACACAGATGTGTGTCCCACCCGTTCAAATGATCAATGACTAGCAGTAACACAGATGTGTGTCCCACCCGTTCAAATGATCAATGACTAGCAGTAACCCAGATGTGTGCCCCGCCCGTTCAAATGATCAATGACTAGCAGTAACCCAGATTTGTGTCCCACCCGTTCAAATGATCAATGACTAGCAGTAACCCAGATTTGTGTCCCACCCGTTCAAATGATCAATGACTTGCAGTAACCCAGATGTGTGTCCCACCCGTTCAAATGATCAATGAATAGCAGTAACACAGATGTGTGTCCCACCCGTTCAAATGATCAATGACTAGCAGTAACACAGATGTGTGTCCCACCCGTTCAAATGATCAATGACTAGCAGTAACACAGATGTGTGTCCCACCCGTTCAAATGATCAATGACTAGCAGCAACGCAGATGTGTGTCCCACCCGTTCAAATGATCAATGACTAGCAGTAACCCAGATGTGTGTCCCACCCGTTCAAATGATCAATGACTAGCAGCAACCCAGATGTGTGCCCCACCCGTTCAAATGATCAATGACTAGCAGTAACCCAGATGTATGTCCCACCCGTTCAAATGATCAATGACTAGCAGTAACCCAGATGTGTGCCCCGCCCGTTAAATTGATCAATGACTAGCAGTAACCCAGATGTGTGCCCCACCCGTTCAAATGATCAATGACTAGCAGTAACGCAGATGTGTGTCCCACCCGTTCAAATGATCAATGACTAGCAGTAACCCAGATGTGTGCCCCGCCCGTTAAATTGATCAATGACTAGCAGTAACCCAGATGTGTGCCCCACCCGTTCAAATGATCAATGACTAGCAGTAACGCAGATGTGTGTCCCACACGTTCAAATGATCAATGACTAGCAGTAACCCAGATGTGTGTAACGCAGGTGTGTGTCCCACCCGTTCAAATGATCAATGACTAGCAGTAACCCAGATGTGTGTCCCACCCGTTCAAATGATCAATGACTAGCAGTAACCCAGATGTGTGTCCCACCCGTTCAAATGATCAATGACTAGCAGTAACCCAGATGTGTGTCCCACCCATTCAAATGATCAATGAATAGCAGTAACACAGACGTGTGTCCCACCCGTTCAAATGATCAATGACTAGCAGTAACGCAGATGTGTGTCCCACCCGTTCAAATGATCAATGACTAGCAGTAACGCAGATGTGTGCCCCACCCGTTCAAATGATCAATGACTTGCAGTAACCCAGATGTGTGTCCCACCCGTTCAAATGATCAATGACTAGCAGTAACCCAGATGTGTCCCCCACCCGTTCAAATGATCAATGACTAGCAGTAACACAGATGTGTGTCCCACCCGTTCAAATGATCAATGAATAGCAGTATCGCAGATGTGTGTCCCACACGTTCAAATGATCAATGACTAGCAGTAACCCAGATGTGTGTCCCACCCGTTCAAATGATCAATGACTAGCAGTAACACAGACGTGTGTCGCACACGTTCAAATGATCAATGACTAGCATTAACACAGATGTGTGTCCCACCCGTTCAAATGATGAATGACTAGCAATAACACAGATGTGTGTCCCACCCGTTCAAATGATCAATGACTAGCAGCAACCCAGATGTGTGCCCCACCCGTTCAAATGATCAATGACTAGCAGTAACCCAGATGTGTGTCCCACCCGTTCAAATGATCAATGACTAGCAGTAACCCAGATGTGTGCCCCGCCCGTTAAATTGATCAATGACTAGCAGTAACCCAGATGTGTGCCCCACCCGTTCAAATGATCAATGACTAGCAGTAACGCAGATGTGTGTCCCACCCGTTCAAATGATCAATGACTAGCAGTAACCCAGATGTGTGTCCCACCCGTTCAAATGATCAATGACTAGCAGCAACCCAGATGTGTGCCCCACCCGTTTAAATGATCAATGACTAGCAGTAACCCAGATGTGTGTCCCACCCGTTCAAATGATAAATGACTAGCAGTAACGCAGATGTGTACCCCACCCGTTCAAATGATCAATGACTAGCAGTAACCCAGATGTGTGTCCCACCCGTTCAAATGATCAATGACTAGAAGTAACGCAGACGTGTGTTCCACCCGTTCAAATGATCAATGACTAGCAGTAACCCAGATGTGTGTCCCACACGTTCAAATGATCAATGACTAGCAGTAACGCAGATGTGTGTCCCACCCGTTCAAATGATCAATGACTAGCAGTAACCCAGATGTGTGTCCCACCCGTTCAAATGATCAATGACTAGCAGTAACCCAGATGTGTGTCCCACATTTTCAAATGATCAATGACTAGCAGTAACACAGATGTGTGTCCCACCCGTTCAAATGATCAATGACTAGCAGTAACACAGATGTGTGTCCCACCCGTTCAAATGATCAATGACTAGCAGTAACACAGATGTGTGTCCCACCCGTTCAAATGATCAATGACTAGCAGTAACCCAGATGTGTGCCCCGCCCGTTCAAATGATCAATGACTAGCAGTAACCCAGATTTGTGTCCCACCCGTTCAAATGATCAATGACTAGCAGTAACCCAGATTTGTGTCCCACCCGTTCAAATGATCAATGACTTGCAGTAACCCAGATGTGTGTCCCACCCGTTCAAATGATCAATGAATAGCAGTAACACAGATGTGTGTCCCACCCGTTCAAATGATCAATGACTAGCAGTAACACAGATGTGTGTCCCACCCGTTCAAATGATCAATGACTAGCAGTAACACAGATGTGTGTCCCACCCGTTCAAATGATCAATGACTAGCAGTAACGCAGATGTGTGTCCCACCCGTTCAAATGATCAATGACTAGCAGTAACCCAGATGTGTGTCCCACCCGTTCAAATGATCAATGACTAGCAGCAACCCAGATGTGTGCCCCACCCGTTCAAATGATCAATGACTAGCAGTAACCCAGATGTGTGTCCCACCCGTTCAAATGATCAATGACTAGCAGTAACCCAGATGTGTGCCCCGCCCGTTAAATTGATCAATGACTAGCAGTAACCCAGATGTGTGCCCCACCCGTTCAAATGATCAATGACTAGCAGTAACGCAGATGTGTGTCCCACCCGTTCAAATGATCAATGACTAGCAGTAACCCAGATGTGTGCCCCGCCCGTTAAATTGATCAATGACTAGCAGTAACCCAGATGTGTGCCCCACCCGTTCAAATGATCAATGACTAGCAGTAACGCAGATGTGTGTCCCACCCGTTCAAATGATCAATGACTAGCAGTAACACAGATGTGTGTCCCACCCGTTCAAATGATCAATGACTAGCAGCAACCCAGATGTGTGCCCCACCCGTTTAAATGATCAATGACTAGCAGTAACCCAGATGTGTGTCCCACCCGTTCAAATGATAAATGACTAGCAGTAACGCAGATGTGTACCCCACCCGTTCAAATGATCAATGACTAGCAGTAACGCAGATGTGTGCCCCACCCGTTTAAATGATCAATGACTAGCAGTAACCCAGATGTGTGTCCCACCCGTTCAAATGATCAATGACTAGAAGTAACGCAGACGTGTGTCCCACCCGTTCAAATGATCAATGACTAGCAGTAACCCAGATGTGTGTCCCACATTTTCAAATGATCAATGACTAGCAGTAACACAGATGTGTGTCCCACCCGTTCAAATGATCAATGACTAGCAGTAACACAGATGTGTGTCTCACCCGTTCAAATGATCAATGACTAGCAGTAACACAGATGTGTGTCCCACCCGTTCAAATGATCAATGACTAGCAGTAACACAGATGTGTGTCCCACCCGTTCATATGATCAATCACTAGCAGTAACACAGATGTGTGCCCCACCCGTTCAAATGATCAATGACTAGCAGTAACCCAGATGTGTGTCCCACCCGTTCAAATGATCAATGACTAGCAGTAACGCAGATGTGTGTCCCACCCGTTCAAATGGTCAATGACTAGCAGTAACACAGATGTGTGCCCCACCCGTTCAAATGATCAATGACTAGCAGTAACGCAGATGTGTGCCCCACCCATTCCACAGAATATGAGAGCCTGGCTTCAACTTCAATCAAATAAAAAGACTAGTTAACTGAAATCTAAACAGCCGTGACTAAGTTGTCCACTTTCAAACGAGTACATTTGAATGAAAAAAACGTATGTCTTATGTGACAAAAAGCACTTCCCCCTCCACTCAACTCCAAGAATTCTAGTTATTGGGTGATTTCATCTACTTAAACTCCATCTGGCCAATCCTCCCTTTATATATCTAATACATAATCGTTTAACCTGGGCGTACGTTCGACCGTGTTTATAACTTCCGCGGCTAAAAATAGTCTGGGGAATTCCAAAATTTTCGTCTCACTCAGGGTAATGGGGTCAACTTTGTAACTACAAGCGGGTGAGAGGTGGAGTGTTTTATTTATGGTGGGAAGGGGAGTTAACTCTTGCTCGGCTAAAAATAGTCTGGGGAATTCCAAAACTGGAAATCTAAACACAACAAGGATTTCTTATTAAATTGCAGGTACCACAGCCAGCTTCAGTAGGTTTTTCAACTAGTATATTTATATATTGGTATAATTTTCACTCATGATAAAACAAAACATTTAGTAAAAATCTTTATTCGGTTCATAATACCAACTAAAATAACTAAATATTTATTAGTTAAACTTTTTAGCTAGTAACTAAAAAAAATTAGTTAACACTTTAATCTAAACTTTTTTTAACTTGTTAAACTTTGCTTTTAAATTTATAAAAAAAGTTAGTTGAACTTTTAATTAGTGGCCTTGAGTTAACTTTAGTCCATCGCTGCTTGTGGACTTGAATAGTAGCTCACCTCTCATTTGTTTCATGGTTGAATGTGACGGCATGTGAAAAGAATTACTTTACATTCAGCCATCTTAGCTGGTGGGACAACTAGGTCAGAGATTTAAGAATCTGTTTCCTGGAACATAATATATAATGGAATGTAAGCTAGAGACGGAGCGGTAAATGTGACAGGAAATCGTTTGTGTAAAAGTATATTTTAAACATGACCAGTAATATTTTAAACATGACTAGTGATAGTTAAATTTTTAAGTTTAAGAATCATTCTTTTATTTTGGAGTTGGCAATAAATCCAATAATAATGTGACTATCAACACTAAACTTCCCTCACAGTCATCAAATGCACAGCTGTATCAAGTCCTTCCCATGACAGGGGTAGACAACAAGACAAATTTAAGAAAACACTTTGACCATATTGTGAAGGTTGTGAATTGTGAAGGTTGTAATGTTATACTTTGATGTAGATAAAAAGCATAAACTTGGAGGCGTACGGTAGCGTGATGAAGTCTGGTATGTTTGACACAAATGTTCACAAAGACTTCATAAATAAGAGTCTCAAAACTGCACGGCTGATTCATTGGCACATATATTGAACAAAGACATTAAAGTAGCAAACATGTTAAATGATAAAGGCACATCTTCAAAGTCAAGTAAAACACGACTTGCTAGTCTGAGATCAAAGGAGTAACTGCCTCTATCTCCAAGGCTTGTATCTAAGCAAGTCACAAATGACGTCTAACTAGAAATAACTACCTCACATAACAACATAAAAATTCATACTCTCTAAAGTCACTTAAAAAGTGTGATTAACACACATGCACAAACTAAATCAAACAATGTATATTTAATTCAACCTTAACTCCTTCACACATATACACAGCTGTATCAAGTCCTTCCCATGACAGGGGTAGACAACTAGACACATTTAAGAAAACACTTCAACCTACAGCAAGAGTGCCATATTAACAGCCACAAGAGACAATCTTTGGATCCAATATAAAGTTATCAAAGAAAGCTTACAAAATATTTCACACATAAAATATAAAACTACGGATGAATAAGCTAAGAATCAAATCCAGGCTTTCTGGGTTATCAGGCAGGTGCAGAAACTTTGAAAAGATTATTCAGAGATCAGACTAATAAAAATTTTGCCACAAAGAAAATATGTAAACATTCAGAGGTTCTTCAAAAAGAACTTCAATTAAATAAACAGACTAGTTAACTGAAAGCTAAACAGCCATGACAAAGTTGTCCACTTTCAAATGAGTACATTTTAATGAAAAAAAGTTTCATATATATATATATTTATAAAATATATTTAAGTAAGAAATACAATGCGTCGAAATATTCACCAAATTCAAACATTTCATACTTTAAAACAGTGGTTCCCAAACTTTTTTGAATCAAAACTTTCCCACGAACCCCCAAGTGAAAAACCTACATAAATTCATAATATACCAATTACAAATGAATGAAGAAAAAAAACATTTGGCGAAGAAGTATTCATTGAAATTATAATTTTTGTTTAAAATAAAATAAATTAATAAATTGGATGATTTTTAATGAGATGCTATGAGTGTGTTTGTGTCCATCTCAAGGTTTGTGAGTAGCAGCCGCAAATTCCCACGAGCACTAATTTCTAGTTTCTTTTTGTTGTGATGAGATTCATAACGGTACTGAATCCACGTTCTACCAAATAGGAAGAAGGAAAAGCAGTCAATAACTTCGGTACAATAATCCATAATGCGGGATATAAAATTGGTATCTGTTTTTGTAACCAAAATTTGTGATATCCTTGTTCATTCAATGGTTTAAGTTCCTCATTTGTGGATATTTCAATAACCTGCTCCTGTATTTCTACGGATTCATCTGTGCTAGGTATGTTTGTCCACTTGCGAAAGGGTTCAGCACCCGATCGGGAATATCCAAGTGAAGAATGTTTTCAAATCTTTGGGATAGGTCTGCATGAAGAGCCGTTAAGTGTTGACAGTAGGCAAGCAAATCTTCATCCCTGTTTTGCAATTTCAAAAGATTTGGAAACTGAGAACATTCTCCTCTTGCCAAGTTTTGTTTGCACAGAAAAAATTGCCACAATCGCAGACATTACGCTTTTAGTTTTGATTAAATTGAATTGGTCACCTTGTAGTTTCAAATTAGTTTCGTTAAATTTGTCAAATAAATCAGTCAAATAGGCAATGTCATTTTTTGAGTTAATTAAATTGTGTCGCAAATCATTGTCTTTGCTTTCCAAGAATTCCAACACAGAATCAAAGAGGGCATAATAGAGATTTAAACATGCACCTTTAGATAACCAACGTACTTCCAAACAAAGTTGAGCAAATAATCTCTCATTTAAAGCATTCCTTTTGGTTTTATTAACTGCTTTAATGACATGATCTAGTGATCCATGCAAACGTTCACTAAGATTTTTTGCGACCAAATGATGTGATGTCGATGAATGACACAATGTACTGAAAATACATTTGGTGCAGCTTGTTTTAAGAATGCCAGAAAGCCTCGGTGTCTTCCTACCATTGCCGGAGCACCACCAGTAGCAATAGAGATAATATTAGTTAAGGGTATAGCTTTTACATCAAAATAACTTTTTAATTGAGTAAATAACGTTTCTCCTTCTGTATCAGTTTCCAAACATTTAGCAAATAACAATTCTTGACATAAATTTTCTTCTTTTATAAATATTACATAAGCTAAAATAAAGCTTCGTTTCCTGGTAAAGTTGACTCATCAAGCTGTATAGAGAATTCAGATGTTTTTAAGTCCTCACATAAAGAATTTTATATGGACTGAGCCAATTCATCAATCCTTCTTTATACTTCTTTATACTTTTTTACTTAGTGGAATTCTTTTAATAATATCGAAAGCTGGTTTGTGCAACACGGTGAGTATTACCTCACTTACAGCTGGTAATATAAGTTCTTCACCAATAGTATGCAGCTTTCCGGACATTGCAATCAATAAAGAAATGTTATAAGAAGCACGCAGTCCATCATCATCTCGCTTAGATGTTGTCCCAATGAGTTTCTGCAGTGACGGTGTTTTCAAATATTTTTCTTTGACTGTTTTAAAAAACGTTAAATCCTTATCTTTTTTATCACTGTAAACCACACTATCTGTCTGTCAAAAATATCTGCTAGCTTCTTTTATAAGATCCTAATTACAACGTCTTTAAACACACGTGCTTGTCTCTGATTGGTCGGTCCCTAATAGGTGATATTCTGTTATTTCAGTCAAAAGAGCAGTATCCCTGGACTTTTGTATTTTAATGACAAACTAATTAATTAATTCATCCATGACCCAATGATCCATATTCTTGAAAATTCAATGCTCAATCTAGAAACTTTGGGACGCTGATTCTTTATAACATTAATCAAGCCCATGTGGAAGTTCGGCGCCATCCATACGATACCAGACAGAAGATAATTAGCTTATCGCAACATTTGTCTCTTGAAAATAAAAGGGCGCTTAGCATTGCTTTTGATTCCAGCCTAACCAGGTCATCTTTTTTCCACAAGTATGTGTCACCTAAAAATACAAACTCTCTATATACATGCCCAACATTGTAATCTTAGAGAGTCAGAGTAAATATGGCGCATTTTCTGCATAAGCGTGTTTTCTGCCGTCTGTCACTTACCATTCAATGCTTATTAATAACTTAATTAGCTGGCGCTTTTAGTTTATTTATTGTTTTTATTTTTATTTCCATTGAAATAAAATAGATTTTAATTTTACTATTTTACATTAAACCTTGCGCGGACCCCTTGGAGTTGTTCAGGGACCCCCCAAATGAATAAAAAAACTTCCGCGGACCCCCTGGATGCTACCAAGGACCCCTGGGGGTCCATAGGGACCACTTTGGGAACCACTGCTTTAAAAGATTAGCAATGACAAAAAAATGCCTCACATAGATTCTGTTTTTACAGTATCATCAGTTTAAATTTCTCAAAATGAGCTTAATTTGTATTGTCAAGCACAGAAAAATCTTACATGGCTTATCATATTGTTTACAAATAGGATAAAGGAATAAATTTTCAAAAAATCACACAAACTCATTTTATTTTTAGAATCTTTGGTTAACAAGAACCACTAATCCACAGTTCTGTTAATGGGTTCTGGTTAGCTTACAGTGTTAAATAATAAGCACCTGAAAATGGTGAAGTCTGAAGAGGTTTAATGGGTTTTTTCACAGGAAGTGTTTCTTCACAGGGCCAGATTTTGGGGGCCTCTTTATGGATCTCAAACATGGGCCTGAAGTCTGGCGCAGGGCTGCTGAAAACTTTGCACCAGCCATCAAAATCTTCTTCAGTCTTAAAGAAAAATCCCTGGTGAGAATGAATCAAATGACACACTTTGAACAGTTTGACATTTATGGCATGCACGGAGGGAGGAACAACAATATATTTTTTTTCTAAGCATAACTTTTAGTGGGTTTTAACAACTTAGTACTATTATAGTGTCAGAAAACTTGAGTCTGGCTATTTTTTCATGAAAAATTATACTTTTCAATTTTGTGGCATACATGTATTAAATTCTTTAACAACTTAAGCCATTTTGCAATTACATGCACTTTTACTTAATTTTATGTCATATTTTTGGCTAAATTGACTAATTTTAGGGCATTTTTTTTTAGCATTTTATTGGGCACATTTCTGTCTTTTAAGAACATGAATGCATGCATATTTCTGCCCTTTTTAGGTCATAGAAATCTGAACCCTACTTATGGACAAGAATCCAATTTGCTGAATTTTAGTTACCAGTTATCAAAGAATGATCCTAACCCATTAACTGCCAAATTTTTTTTCCGAAAATTTTTGCTTTTTATGTATAGATTGACATCTGCTTGATAAGGAAAACACGTATTTTGAATCTCAGCACTTGTATTTTTCCCAAAATTTTACAAGTTTGGCCCATCCCCAAATGGGGATCATGGCATGTACTACCTAGTTTTGGTGCCATGTTGGGAAACACTCAACACGTAGGCCAACATTACATTTGCAGCACTGTTTTTTTGCGTTAGTCTTACACACTGCACATTTTCTTTGTTTCCCCGTTTCTGTGCGTTCAAGGTAGTGTCCAGATCCAGAGGTTCTGATGTCAATAGGTACACGATTCTTGGCTGGTTTGGAGAAAGATTTCCTTCCAGCTCTTTTTGGGTCAGATATTGGCCAAGAAAGAGCAAGATATGCCCTGGCAACAGATCTTCTGAAATCCAAGAGAGGAAGCGCATCATTTGCAAGACAATATAATGCATGGGAATTCACTAATGCTACATCAATAGCATTGGTAAGCAATGGGAAATACCATTTTTTCCCCCTGACTTTGATTCTGTACTTTTGTACGTTCCAATCCATCTTATCAACCCCATTCATGTGTCTGTTGTATTCTGTGATCAATCTGGGTAGGGGGACTTGTATCTCTCTCTTGCTTGTCCGGCTCCATCGCTTCACTTGTGATGTTGGATCAATGGGTTCATGGTTGCTTAGTAGCTTTACACAGCTGTTGTCATTCCAAATCACACCCAAAATTTCATTCTCAGAATCAAATCTGTAGTCACAGGTACCTCATTCTTTTTTCTTCATTTCCTTCTCAGGCGTAACAGGGCACTTGTTCATTCTGTTGAATCGAACAGTCCCTGTTGCCCTGACATCAATATCTTTCAAATGTTTCATCAAGGAAAATCCGGTGAAGAAATTGTCAAAATAAAGTTTATGAGCATATGGTGTCTCTAAAATTGAAATCATTTTCAAGACAACAGATGCCCCAAGTCCAGACACGGCTGCATCATCATCACTCCCTGTAGCCTTGCCTTCGTACAGCTGCATCTGGTAACAATAGCCTGTTCGTGAACAGCAAATCGCCCATTGTTTGAATCCGAATCTTACAGGCTTACCACGCATAAACTGCTTGAGGTAATGGTGTCCAAAATATCGGACCATTTGTTCATCAATGCTCAAACTTTCAGAGAAGACACCAAATTGCTGAAAGTTTTCATTTAGTTTGTCAATCAATGGGCGAATCTTGAAGAGCTTGTCCCTTTCATTTGCTGGGATCCCTTCCAGGTCATGGGGGATGGGTGGTCGTGCGGTGTAGAGTGCTCGACTGTCGACCGGAGGGTCCCGGGTTCGAATCTCAGTTAGAACCTTGGGATTTTTTCAGGTCCTGGTGATAGTCCACAAGTCCACCCAGCTTTAAATGGGTACCTGACTTTAAGTTGGGGGAGTAAAGGCGGCTGGGCGTTGTGCTAACCACACAACCCCTTCATATGCCGAGGTTATAGAAACAGATGAATTCTACACTTCATCTGCCCCGATGACCCGTTAGGGTTAAGGGAACTTTACTTCCAGGTCAGAGTTGTTCACTAATATGGAGGTAGCGTTTGATTTCCAGATACCTGTTTTGACTCATACATTTTCTCACACTTTGAACATCAATATTTTCATCTTCACACCAGTACAATTGTTCTTGAGGAAGGCAGTGGTACCCAGTGAAGAGAAGAATGCCAAAAAACTTTCTAACACAATCACTTGAAAGGAAATACAGGTGGACGTTTTTCTGTGTAGCGTATGTTACAGTTTGCCGGACAATATCCGTGATAATTGCGTCATCAAATAGCTTCTCAAAACACTGCACAGGGCTTTTCCCCTTGAGTAAGTTGATTATATCACACCTTCTTTTTTCCACAACATCACAGTTTCGGTAGGTCTTAGAATAAATTGGTTGTCTCTTCTTCCATTTTGGATTCAAATGTACCACTCTCCTTTTGGCAGGTGATGGGGCTGTATCGTTTGTAGCGGTGCTTGTTGATGGCGACGCGATGGCCACTAAAACATGATCATTGCGCCTTTCTGCGTGATGAATTTCAACAGGACCAGGAACATCTGCAGGTTCATCGTCATCAAGAATATTGTCATCAATATCTTCGTTGTCTGACACTTCATCAACTCGTTCTGGGGGAAGTTCCACGACATCTATCGGGCCATTGTCATCATCATCTTCATCAGAACTTAGAAAGGCATCATCATTTATAATATCATCAATTTCTTTCAAAGAAAGAACCCTGTGTCGCGCCATTTCCTGTAAAATGCAAACACAAAATATTTAGTGAAATTCAAGTCGGTATCAGATATGAGCCCCAAATGGGGATCGAGATATTTGGGTCTATTGTACCCATCAAAACTATATAATCCATTGAAAAGTGCGATTACAGCACGAAACACTTACCAATGATCACGACGATTCACCAAGAATGAAAAGAAACCTCTTGGATAACCACTTGTTGTGCTGCGAAAACCGGCGTTTCCTTCACGCGACGAAAACACGGGCCCTGACCGGAAGAATGCTCTCGCGCGGGAAGCCAGTCACGTGCACAAGCTAAATTTAGCATCCGCGGCACAAACACAACCCTGATTAGTCATCTGGACATCGTTGTTTCCTAACTAGATCGTAAGTGGCGCCACTAGACGGTTTAAAGTACATGATCCCCATTTGGGGATCATGGGTGTTAATGGGTTAAGCTAGTTTTCAGATCTAAAAATAGAAATGACTTAAGTCAGTTCTGGTGTATAGTCTGTGAATATAACTTAAGTCAGTTCTAGTGTATAGTCTATGAATATGACTTAAGTCAGTTCTGGTGTATAGTCTATGAATATAACTGAAGTTCTACTACACATCAATATTGTTGCATTTAGATTGTAAGTTTAGTGAATGTGTCAATAGTAGTGGAGGGGTGGGGGACTTTTTGAATTGCGGGCCACAATGGGTCCTTAAAATTGACAGAAGGGCCACACCACGGGCAGACATTTTACAGAACGGATGGAGTTTTTTTTACTGAATATAAATTAAATGTACATGCAATTACAATTAAATCATAGGTTGTATCAAACTTGGCACTTGTCACCATGGAAGACATCTGCACCACAACCAAGTGTGCAACAGATATGGAAGAACCATGGAAGACATCTGCACCATAACCAAGTGTGCAACAGCTATGGAAGTACATGGAAGACATCTGCACCATAACCAAGTGTGCAACAGGTATGGAAGTACATGGAAGACATCTGCACCATAACCAAGTGTGCAACAGATATGAAAGTACATGGAAGACATCTGCACCATAACCAAGTGTGCAACAGGTATGGAAGTACATGGAAGACATCTGCACCATAACCAAGTGTGCAACAGCTATGGAAGTACATGGAAG
Source organism: Bulinus truncatus (assembly GCA_021962125.1). Classification (NCBI taxonomy): domain Eukaryota; kingdom Metazoa; phylum Mollusca; class Gastropoda; family Planorbidae; genus Bulinus; species Bulinus truncatus. Next base: position 2,650,718 of record JAGDYQ010000112.1, read on the forward strand.
ACATCTGCACCATAACCAAGTGTGCAACAGGTATGGAAGTACATGGAAGACATCTGCACCATAACCAAGTGTGCAACAGGTATGGAAGTACATGGAAGACATCTGCACCATAACCAAGTGTGCAACAGATATGGAAGTACATGGAAGACATCTGCACCATAACCAAGTGTGCAACAGATATGGAAGTACATGGAAGACATCTGCACCATAACCAAGTGTGCAACAGATATGGAAGTACACGGAAGACATCTGCACCATAACCAAGTGTGCAAATGGTATGGAAGTACATGGAAGACATCTGCACCACAACCAAGTATGCAACAGCTATGGAAGTACATGGAAGACATCTGCACCATAACCAAGTGTGCAACAGATATGGAAGTACATGGAAGACATCTGCACCATAACCAAGTGTGCAACAGATATGGAAGTACACGGAAGACATCTGCACCATAACCAAGTGTGCAAAAGGTATGGAAGTACATGGAAGACATCTGCACCAGAACCAAGTGTGCAACAGGTATGGAAGAACCATGGAAGACATCTGCACCACAACCAAGTATGCAACAGCTATGGAAGTACATGGAAGACATCTGCACCATAACCAAGTGTTCAACAGATATGGAAGAACCATGGAAGACATCTGCACCATAACCAAGTGTGCAACAGATATGGAAGTACATGGAAGACATCTGCACCATAACCAAGTGTGCAACAGGTACGGAAGCACCATGGGAGACATTGGTGAGTGACTGGACATACTGGGGTTTGAAACTGTAACCTAAAACATGCAGATCAAGCTCACAACGAAAAGTGCTTGGAAAAAAAAAACTGGGCTAAAAGTTTATCAAGACAGTTATATCAAGGGAGACAAACTATTCATACTGCACTAGGAGGGGGAGAGAGGGGGCTACTCTGTACAATAAATTAGGATGATTCAATTCTGAAATATCAAACTGAGAACCAAGCAGAATATCATTGGCCCCTATGTTAATGTATTGGAATTAGTGATTTGTCAACTCGGCCATGGTTAGAATGTAGGCGTGGCAGGACATAAACTATCCCAACAATGATCACAGGCTCAAAATTAGATGCATTATGGGTGACATGAAGAGGATCCAATTATCTGTATCTGCAGTGATAAATATTAACAAACCACCAGAAAGTTTCCACTGATCTGTACATATGAAAAACAAAACCTACTTTTAAAGAATCAAAGTATATTGGGTTAATATCTGTCAGTCCAAGCCACAGCGGAATTATCAACAATAACGGCTTCCAGTCTGACCTTTTATGTTGCTTTGGGTGAGGTGTCCTCTGACTTGGCTGAGCATTAACAAACTCAGAAAAATGAATATTACTTACCAAACTGTCCAGGTCTTCATACTTCTTTTGAGGTGCATCAGATTTTGGAGTTTTGCATAAGGAATCTGAAAAAATAAATATCATCATTTAAATATTCTTTTAGAAAACAGAAAAGGAATTTTTTCCCCAGCTTTTGTTGGAGTTAAACAATTAGTTCAGACATTTTCAAAATATAGTTATAAACAATTTTACAACAAACACATAAAATACTAGACTCTCCCCAAACTGAGGCATTTTTTTAACTTAGTTAAACAAACTTCATTTTTTTCTGCAGCCTAACAATCTCTGGCCAGAGTATGATGACAAAAACTGACCACACAATGTTGGCCGCCCTTGTCTGTGTAGCTAGGCCATGTTTGACTTATATTTGACCAGTCGGAATGTCACAAACATCAGATATGACTTCCATGTTGCTATGGTGATTAACTGATGTCAACTCGGCCATGATTAGAATGTAGGCGTGGCAGGACATAAACTATCCCAACAATGATCACAGGCTCAAAATTAGATGCATTATGGGTGACATGAAGAGGATCCAATCATCTGTATCTGCAGTCAGTCTTCTGTATTTGACAGTAACAAGCTGTATGCTGGGTAGGATGTAACTAGATATAAAAATGTCATTTCCAGAAGTCAACTTATAGCAAAAATATAACTGCACCAGAAAATGTTGAGATACAAAGTCATGCAGCTGCTTAGTAGGTAGTGTGAGCTGATGGGTGAATTTCTATTTGTAGTGTGGGCTGATGGGTGAATTTCTATTATTTTTTCAAGTGATGCAAGCCTGCAATCATTGGCTGATTTTAACATGTGCTCTCATGCTGTTAATCAAAATAATGAGCGAATCAGGTGAATTTAATATTCTGTAAATCACTTTTGCCATTTAACATGCCTAATGACAAGCTTCAGTAGTCTAAATATTTATGTCTGAAGTCACATGCGCTATGATAGAAATAATAGTCACAGCTGTAGAATAAAATGATAATCATTATGGGCTAAAAATCTCAGTTGATATTGAATAAAGTGATTAAAAAATTCATTCCTAACTGGCATTAGGATAAATCCACCGAAGTCTACACCCATTCACCATTCATAGACTTATCAATGCAATTTAAATGTTCATACCATCTCTATAACAATTTTTGTTTAGTCCACTGGAAGGTCCGATCAATGAATACAATATCTCTGCAATGATTAGTTCCATTATGTGATGTCAACATTTCAAGCTGACCAGATTCTTTCTGCGCATTTTTTTTTTCTAAAATTACAAATGTGTCAGCTCCTGGCTAAAGAATCAAAAACATGAAACCAATGTGGTCAGTGAGGTTCAATTCCTAATCTGTATAAATATTGCAGTCACCCTGAACCTGTCCAGTTCCTTCAGGTAATTTTGCGTCCTATAATAGTTCCATCTCCAGATACAGAACTGGAAAAAAACTAACCTGCTCCTTTGACACTAAAAGAAAGCCACCTTTTGCCATCTCATCCCACTGTCAATGGACAATGTGGATCAAAGTGATGCCTGAATCTATTAAACTGTTATGTCAAAATGTGACAATAACATCAGAACCACCATCACCAGACCACACACCATATTATTAAATTCCAAAATAAAGATTTTGAATTCATGCGTTAATATTTCGATCAACTCAATTTCTCTACTCAGTGAGAAAATGTTTGACTGTAGTATTGATATGACAGAAGGTTAATTACTAGATGAAGGTAAATTAATTATATTATATTAATTATATTTATTTTTTAAAATTCAAAATAACCAATATTACTTTTCTGATACAATCTCCAAGAATTAGATATCAATTAGACACAACTTCCAAAAATTACATATCACAGATAAAAATAAAAATCTTTTTTATCATCTTTTTTTTTAAATAGCCACACCCTGCACATCACTGGAATGTCCAGTGAGAAAAACAGTTTTCATGGATATTTAAAAAAAAAAATTATAGACAAATCAACGCTTGACAGCTAAAGCTGCTGAATATTAAACTTATGTATTTCATCCAATATAACCACATTGTCCAAAGCAACATGTATTGCCAGATCACTCCAGTTGTCATACACAGATATTCACCTGTCAAAATGTAAGGACAAGCATTACTAGTAAATTAAACACACAGTAGTTATAAACAGAATGTTTTGAAAAAACTTCATCAAACAATTACTTCCTCTAAATATGAACAGTTTTAGAATAATAGCTTGTTCAATCAAGCGAGTTCCCATTTTAGTTATCAAATATTCTCCTTTTGTCAATGCTATTGCAAATTTAAATGAGTGATCTACTTTAAAACCAATATGGCAATGTACTTTCAACAGTGACCTACTTTAATGCCAATATGGTGATGTACTTTCAACAAACAGTGACCAACTTTAATACTTGTGCTACTGTCTTAGCCCCAAACCAATGGCTAATTGGCTTCCCTTCAGCCTCTCCCATGGATGCTGCGGATGAAAAAATATTTTAAACAATAAATAATAAGGTGAAACCATTTATTTGATTGTCATTATTTGTGGCAAACAGAAAAAAAAACTTACTGGCAATAAACTGTGTAAAAACGTATAACCAGAACGAACACAAAAATGTAACAAAATCAAGGTCAGTGTTTTATCGTCTATGTATCTCAAACCCTTTTGTATCAGCTGAAATAAAACTGATGCTAGATAGTTCAAATGGACTTAGTTACTACAGGAAAAGACATCTTAAAAATTGGACACACAAAAGCTTTGTAATGTTTTTTTGTCTGCATTTTGACAAAAAATAAATGCCTAATATTCTGAATTCTAAAACCAGAAATTGATGTTTATTTATTTATTCTTACTAAAATTAATTTCATTCCCATTTTAACTTGATAATAGGTCAGTGATATCGGCCAACAGCGTTTCATAGTCTGAAATGGAAATAATCTAGAAATGCAGCCTAAACGCATTCCTTGGAAAAAGTAGAGCTGCTGTTCGATTAATTTTTTAGGCTTGACCAAGGCATAATTGGAATCGAGGTTTAATCACAACACAATTAATCATTGTACTATTTGTATTTAGACAAGATTATATTCTACTGGTAGCCAAATGCAACTTTTAGAGACACATGCGGCTCTTCTGTGAGTTTTATGCCATTTTCTATTTTATTACTTTTGTTCACTAAACATTGTTTTACTGTTGTGTGGATCTTTAGAGTAATATTAACATATACAAATAAAATATTGCGACCCCCTAATATTAATCTGTATTATAAAATGGCATAATCAGCCAGTTTCGAATAGAATATGGCAGAGTTCTCTAAAATTGGTTGTTTATTTATATAAATGTTTTTTATCTTGATTTTTACCCTCTTCCCCCTCATTGTCACATTTTGACACATTTCGTAACTCATCCCTTCTGACCCATTAAGCATTTTAAACCTACGACACTTATCACTCCATAAGTGGCCAACATCAGAGGTGTTAACTAATTGTATCATTCAGGCTCAGAATACAAAATTAAGAAATGACAATTTTGTGTTTCAGGGTCATCTAACTGATTTAATGTAAACGTGATAGTTCCTGTGTAAACATGATAGTTCCTGTGTAAACGTGATAGTTCCTGTGTAAACGTAATAGTTCCTGCGTTGGTGTTTTCTTTCTTGGTTTTTCTTATCTTTTCTGATCAATTTCTGTTAGTAGTGTTGGGTTATTTACTGATATCTTCTTCATGAATTTTTTTCACAACTCTGATATAACAGCATTCTGATCAAAACACTTTAGGTGTTGCTTAAAATTAATGGCATAATGAGAGTAATTGATAGTTAATAAGCAGCCTTAGTTAAAAGAAAATATAAATTGATTAGAAGTCAGATAGAATATACTGATAAATACATGAAAGGAAATATTGCATGATATAATTTACGGTAGCTCAAATATATTTTACACCATTTCTAGAATGAATTTGGAGGTGTGCACATAAGTTATAAGATAAGGCAAGGAGTTTGGTCAAAATTAATGATACTATTGATACTCACCAACCAGGTGAATAGAATAAATGGCACACTTTTTGTATTCAAACATTTTGAGTATCTTGACTATCTTCCAGTATTTGTAATCATTGGACTCATTGGGTTTCCATCTCCAGCCTATTAAACAAAAATAATAATTGCCAAATGATGTTTTTTTATAGTATTTAATTTATGATTTTTTTATAGGCTTTATTCTGTCTGTTGTTTTTATTACTGTTTACTTGTGGTAGCGTTCTATTTAGTTGCACATCCTATCTCACAGACAACATATCATGAACGAGTCAACGTTTATAACTTTATTGTTCAAAGTTAAAAATAACATACATGAATTAAAATCATGTGCGGTAACATTTAGGCCTTATACTTTTATAGCACTGCAGTTCTTGAAGACTTGATAAGTTTTCGGCTGTCATGAAGGATTCGGATAGAAAAAATATCAAACAATACATCTCTGTGGCTTCGTACTGGAAAATTTATAAAAATACATTTTCTTCCTTGTAATGATCGAACTCAATTTAAAAATAATTTAATTTAATCGCTTCTATAGCATCCATCTGTTGATAAACTTTTCAGTAAAAACAACCTCTCGAATATAGGACCAAACCAAATTTTTCCGAATCATATTTTTAACAAACGATTTAAAAATAACCCCATTGCTGCTGAACTGTGACATACAATTTCTATTAATTAATAGAATTAGGTTATTTAATGATTTTGATTAATTTTTTTTTCTGGTAAACTCCGAAGTAAAAGCCGTTGGGTCAAATTAACGTTTTTAGATGTTGCATTAAAAAATTTTAATCGTATAACATTTTAAACGATAGGCCTATTTATCAAATACATAATAATATTTTGAACAAAGTTATATAACTGGAAATGAATGTCTGTCTGTGCACCAAAGAGTTACACGAAACTCGAAAGCAATCAAACTTAGCATGCCACTCAATTATGAATCTGATAATGCACGTCGCTAATTAATTTCTTTCATTTTTCTGGTTTCAGATACTTTCTAGAGCGCACTAATCGCGTTACGGAAAAGAGACATCTTTCGTGATCGAGGGTATATTTGGTGCGCATTTTTTTCCAGCAAGTGATTCTTTCTTTAATGACAAAATAAAAGTAAAATGAAGTAACACATGTGTGCAGACTTTGTTGATATTAAAATTAATCTTGAAATGTACGTATTTAAATCTTTATTCAAATGAAAATTTAGCAAATTTAATAGCCTATCCAAGTCATTGTTTGTGAAATATGTTTAATAAGACACATCATAAAATGGAGATGGATTGGTCATTCCTTCGGGAAATGGATTGGTCATTTACTCAAGAGATTGATTGGTTGGTTATTCACTCAGGAAGCCACAAAGAGACATTACAAAGATGACTCTGCAGTGGAGCCCTCAAGGCCAGAGAAAGATTGGCTGCCCAAAGACCACTTGGAGAAGGTCTTGCTAACAGGAAATGAGTTACAACATGGGGTGTAAAAAAAAAAACACCACCAGCCTAAATCGATTGCGTTGGAGAGCTAGGAATCAAAGAAATTAAGCATCATAAATACATAATATGTAGAAATGACAAAACGTACATCTACATAGTTTGAAGTCATGGGCGTATTCATGGGGGGGGGGGGGGGCAAGGGGGGCATTTGAAAAAATGTCATATAAGAGGGGTGCATTTGCTCCCCCCCCCCTTACATTTAAAAAAAAATGTCATAAAGTTGTTATTTGCCCCCCGCCCCTGGAAAATTTTTGCCCTCCCCCCCCCCGGAAAAATTGCTAGCGACGCCCAAGTTTGAAGTTAATGCATTATCTTAACTCAGCGGTTAGTGTTAAATTGAAAGTAATATTATTACAAGTCCTCGTTTTTTTTTTTTTACAGTTCTATTACAGTTTGGGAATCAGGGGTAAATAAATGGGCAGTTCGCTGAATTGTAGGCGCGTCCCATGTAGCCACATCATTCATAACCATTTAGCCAGATTTAAAAAAAAAAACAACATTTAGCCAGAATTTTTAAAGACATTTAGTCAGATTTTTTATCAGATCCCGGAAAAGTTAAGATGTTAATCTATAAGAATAAAGACTCCATAAACCACTAATGTGACTTTTTTGTGTTTTGTAGTTAGAAAGTTTTGAGTTTTTTTTTTAATTTAGTAGATGTCACTTTCAAATATTTGTGACACTTATCTTGACCCATAAGCTCTGAAATACCGATTTAACATCAACCTCTGCTAGGCACTGAATGGCACTGAACGGCACAGATCAGATTCGATAAGCATATGAAAGAGTATGGCTGTTGCCATTTAAGTTAATCTCAAATTATAAATTGGCCTGTTAAATAGCCTGATATTATTTATTAAGAAAAATAGCATTAATATTTTTTTTTACGTTTAAATAATGGAACAGATTATTATCAACCAGCCAATAAAACCCCCTGGTCAGTAGTTGACAGTATTGATATCAAAAACTGAAATGATTTCTCACACACATTCTGCTTATAGTACATTCAATAAAATTTTCCTTTTATTCAAATTTCGCAAGACATTTTTAAAAGCACTTTTTTTTTAAGTGAAGTAAAATTTATTAATTTTTTTAATCCCCTGATTCTCATTGAGATGAAATTATAAATCAAACAAAGATAAATCCTTGTGTAGTCCAGGAACATCTTTTAATAAGTATGTCAGATTACAGCAAATATTATACATGATCATAATAACATACAAGATAGTACAGTCATACAAGACACGGGTGAAAATGTTGCACCTTTATTTTCTTTTGTTTTCCCACATCAATGTAAATCACTTCTGCCCAAAAAACAATGGGACAAAACAATTTCATTAAATTTTTTTTTAACTGGTTTAGATTTTTAATTGTAGGCACAATTTTTATTTTATCAATGATAAAAATGAAAAAAAAAGTAAAATATATGGCATATTTGAAAAAAAAAACTGGCCTGTATGGACTTAACTAGCCAGTTTCCCAAAGGAATTCCCATTAGGCTTCAATATGCAATGTGAATTAAGAAAAAAAATATTTTTCTGTCACATACTACAAAAAAATTATATATATATATATGTCAATATATTCCACATAAAACAATCATGCTAATTAAAATGAATTAAGATGCTTAAAATTGTACAAAAATTAACTAGATTACTCTTACAGCCTCAAAAATGACTTGTTAAAACAATGTTAAATTATTTTTTAACCACAGCTAAATTGCTATCTGGTTGCCCCACACAAAGTTATATTTTGTAATACTTAAATTATCTCTCTTTTTTAAAATGTATGTTGTGTTGAAGTCAGATTAAGACAGATTTTCGCTAACAAAAAATGCTTTCCACTTATTACATTATTAAAAGTTTTGCTTTTTACCCAGTGAGAGACGTCGACACTGACATTTCCATGGTAACACAACAACCACCGTGGATGTAACTGGGAAGGGGAGAAGGGAAAGAGTTGTGGAAATTGAACGAATGAACAAAAAACAACAACCCCCAAGTGATTACTGCGATACTGTGTATCTCATCTTTACAGAGATTTGGTTTAGTTGAGAGAACATTGCCTATATAGATTAAAAAGAAAATTCCTGGTGGTGCAGAATAAAAATTGATCATCAGTAGTTCAGTCAGACAAAAAATAAAATGTTTTTCCTTCTTAGTAGAGACAACAATACACTGACACTCGATCGTTCATCCATGTCTATAATCATTCATAAAGGATAAATTAAATATATTTTATTTATATTATTATTTTAGTATATTATATGTAGATCAACTCACACACACACACAAGTAAAAAAAAAATATGACAAATGAACAGAAAAATAAAAAAATAACAAAATTTTTGGTATCATAAAGAAAAAATAAAAAAATCAACAAAAGAACGAATACAATGATTGTCAGTTTATGAAATTATTTTCAAAATGTGACTTAATAAGGGGAAAATATTATTTCTTGAGGTAGTTAAAATAAAAGGGGATGAATGATTCTAATTTCAAAAAAGAATTTCAGGAGCTTGCAATAGACTGCCAGATTAATAAATATATTTAATTTATGTACCATCTGAATGGTCAAATTCTATACTTAACGTATCTTAAAAATAAATGTAAAAAAAAAAAGTATGTAATTTAACACTTTTTTTTCTTGATAGACATTCCATTATTTTGGGTTTCACTATACAAATGAGTTTTTTATCTTCAATTCATTACTTGGTAAACTTATTTTACAATAATTATTTTTAATGAATACATTTTTGGTTTGCTCTAAATTATTTACTTCACGTCTTTATCTACTTTACATCTTAATATCAGCAGCTGCCGGAGATTTAAGAACTGACAATATCTCAGCACCGTTTGATAGAGGCACAAAGTGAACAAATTCTGTCCGAAATTTTTTTTTCTACTGATGTGAGCCAAGTGGTGATATGCCACATAGGCTTAAAAAATATTTAATATGGTTATGAATCAATGGTAGCATCTGTTCTAATATACATGACTAATAAATTAACTGGAAGAACAATATGCTAGGTTTTACAGTAGATTAAAAATAACTGGAGAAACAAACAGATAAAGATAGAAACTGGTTATTATTCTGCATATTTGAATTTATGTTATCATTATGGCTGTCTGTATTGTTATACCTCTGAGGTATTGAGTTTGGTTGGGAAAATTAAATTGTTTTCGATGTAAGATTTGTTGCCCATTAGTGAGGGAGTGTTTGATTTTATTTGCAATAATTGTTTACAATTATAAATTTAATGTTGATAACGTTAGTAAAAATAAAAAATTTTTCTCTTAAACAGCAAATTAATTTTTATTACTGTAAACATTAAAAAAAAAGTTATTTAAAAAAAAAAAAAATTAATTTTAGATAATTAACTTTACGTCAACCTCATATGGGAAAATTTGAAAGTAAAAAACTGAAATATAAAAAACAATGACAACTGAACCTTTTCATAATAATTCATAAACAACGAAAACATAATATAACGGCCTGAAATATTATGCTGTCTTGATAGTTCAACAGATGTACATTATCAGAGTGCTCGGTCCAGAATGAAGGGGGAGGGGGACTATTCACAGACTCAACAAATTTTTATACATGGAACAAAAATCAACATGAAGAAGGGAGGACAATTAAAAAAACAGTTTTGAAAATAATTTCTTCAAAAAAAAAAACAAAGTGAAATATGAAAAAACATGAATAAGCTTCAAATACATACAAAACAATTCAAATAACATTACAATGCATCACATACTTCATTACAAGTTCACATTATGCATACAGTTTGTATTTTTGTTTGGGGGGTGGGGGTGTGAATTTTCTTTTTCACTCTTTGTTTTATTTAATTACTTGCTCATGTGTCCAGAGATTCAGTCAGAACCCATGAAGTATCAAGTTTACAAATTATATATATTTATATATATATATATATGTATAGAAAATATATACATGATTTGAAGAAAAAAAATAACAAAAATACTTTTTCATTATTATTATTATCATCTTTATATAGTGCTATGAATAGAATCCACTGCAGGTTCAAGAACCTCATGTCATAAACATCACAAATTTCACCTTTGAAATTTTTTACCGACTTTGCAGTGAACTCTGAAACATTTCTCAAAAAAATGTAACAGAAAACCAATTAAAATTTCTTTCGTTTTTTTAAAAAATGTTTTACACACTATTTTTTTTTTTTTTTTTTTTAAATTACTGCAGGCATTTCTTATGCATTTCAAGAAATTATTCAATGAATTGAGACATTTTGAGAATACTGGAATAAAAATGATAGGGTTAGTGTTTAGAAAACTGTGAAATAAATTATATGTTTAAATACATAACATTGTGGTGGTTACAAGAGAATTTAAAACTATTACTAAGCTTGATGTCAAATCAAGTTGAAATTTTATAAAAATTTAAAGAAAAAAATGCCAGATGAATAATTTCAGAATTCACTGCATTCAAAATAAAGGTGAATTATTCTTTTAATTACACGAGAGGTCAAGGAAACATGCTGAACCATATTTCCATGTAATAGTCAGTTGAAGTTGCTCCTCTAGGGCATGGACATGTCCAGGCCTTTCACAACACAGGTAGATAAAGAGTCCACATGATATAAATACCATTTCAGTCTCCGATACAAAGAATTCATTGGTCCATTCAAGACCAGGTGTATCTGACTCAGCTCACCTAAATGAAAGTTTTTTTTTAAGCTCATCCACAGCAAAACAGACGATCTAGGTGCAGCAGCTCTTCAGAAGAAAAACACCCATTATATTTGGAGTCGTATTTAACATTACGTAAAACTACAACCTCGTTGTGAGAAAAGAAAATTGTAAAAATTCTGCTTCGTTCCCTGTTGAGTCCATGAATAGGTCCAATCACTATTGGACACAAAGGGTATCATCAACTAAAATAAATAAAATGTATGCGATGCCAGTCAACTTGGCATTAGTAACTCTGTAAAACCATATTTGAACAAGCATCCCATTTAAAGGGTAATAGTTTATATTATCCTGGACAAGGGTATCATTTTTTTACTTGGATGCCAATTAAAAAGACTTGAATAAGCAGAGATGTCAAGCTCTTTCCAAAGTCCAGGTGTGTCTATGAACCATCATGTGGCATCAGTAGCTCATCAATGCAATGATGATGTAATAACATTTTTCACTCCCTTCATCATCGTTGAGAATCTTGAGATAAATATAACAGGTTATCCAGAGGAAAAAAAAATGTATTGGCTAAGCCGAGCGTCATACTCCTGCAATCACATTAACTCGATGTCCCTCTCAGTTCACCAGAATTAGAAAAAAAATATTCCGAAAATTAATTATATCCAATGCGAGGTACTTAAGAACACCCAACTTTCAGAATCCCGTTTAAAACTTTATCCAGTCAGGCAATTATGTAAATCCAAAGTTGTTGAAATATTTTAACTTCTTTGTTGTAAAACAATGCCAAATAAAACTATCCATATTTTTTTCTTCAAATATTAAAAAAAAACTAAGTAGAAATTATTAAAAATATATATAAAACCCTTTTTTAATTCTTTTTCCTGCATTAATAAAACAACATTTTTTTTTTGTATATTTTTAGCTCGTGCTACTTTACTTTTGGAGTAAGAATTTGGTTTCCTTTTCCTTCAACTCTGCTGCAATATTTAAAATATTATGGGAAGAAAGTCCAAAAACAAAAAGAATAAAAAATGAAGCAATGCTGTTTTCAGTTCATTTGTTTTTTTTCCTCTTGGTTCTATTTGTTAAACCAATGATCAACATGAGAACACAATCCCTTGCAGTCCTATGTGTATAGAGATGACCAGTAATAGCACATTAATGGAGAGAGTGAAATTTGAAGTAGCAGCATTTTTGTTATGATCTTTTGATCTAGGTGTAGGAGTTGAACTGACTCGGCCCCTGTCTTGGTCAATTGTTTTCGGTGTAACTGGCTGATCCGTCCGCCATTTGGGTTTTTCAGCCAGAGATGGCCTCTTGGTGTGGACACCTTTGGTCGTTGGTTGGTTGTCGATGTCAATGTTTCCATTGGTCTCCTCATCTGTCACAGGGTTATCCCCCGATGAAGTGCTGCCTTCTGTCATGTCTCCACTACCACTGCCACTTGACACGCCGTCAATTTCTGCATTAAAGAAATAACAAGGTGATAAAAACTGATGATTGACAATAACAATCATGTTGCAATCATTGCTCATAATGAAAAAAAATGCATGGATTAGCACCCTTTAGATCCATGTGAGCCTCGTGCCCCATAAATTATATTACACCAATCAAATGTCTATGGAAGCTTAATTTGAAAGAACTGAAAGTTGAATTTTCACACTGTGGTTGTATATGCCACTGGTAATTTTTAGTAACTAACTATTAATAACACAGAAAGAGAATCGTTTAGCAGGTTAAATCTTTCTCTTTTCGCACAAATAAAATACAAGATTTTACATTATAGTTATTTTTTAATCACAGTTTGAAATTACATAAAAAACATGTGGAAAGTTTACAATTTTTTCAAAGATGATAAAAAAAATTAGACCAGCCATTGTGTTTTTTAAAATACTGATTTGACTTCATTTCTTTTAGACTATTAAGGCTTTTTCTTAGGACACTCCGTCATATATATATGTCTGGAAATTTGTAATAAATTTTTAACCCACTTCCCCACGTGGAGATTTTGTATACTTGCATTGCTTCTGATGACAATACAAAATACAATAATCAATAATTAGGCCCATCAAATTTGATCCCATTGTGCTCTAATTAGCCTTTCAATTTCATGCACCCAGACAGAGCCTCGCAATGGTTAACCGTGAGAGCATTTCAATTTCTATTTTTAACCAAGGGTCTTCCCCTGTATCAACCAATCATAATAGAAGATAAATGACCATCCTCCCTAACCTGTGTCAATCCAGTCGACATCTTCTCCTCTGTGGGCATCCTGCAGTTTCTTGATGATGTTTTGCAGCTGTGCCTTTTGCCGACTGATAACCGTGTTCGTTTTGGTGACATCCACATCAACCTCAGGATTGTTGATCTGATGCAGAGTTCCGTCCTTCTGAACCTCAGGTAAATATCTGCAAAAAAAAAAAAAAAAATTAAATTAAAAAAAAAAATGCAATGTTAAGTACAGAAAACTATATTAAGAAATTTTGAACAAATTACAAAATTTTTTTTCATCTCATTTTAACATCCGGGCCCCAAATACTGTCTTCAACTGGGGCAGACATATGGCCTAAGAAGGTCTCTGCTTATGGTAATAATGGTAATACCAACATTTTATCTTAGTAATGATGATGTCAACATTGTATCTAAATAATGGTGATATCATTGTATCCTAATAATAATGGTGATGTCAACAATGTATCTAAATAATGGTGATATCATCATTGTATCCTAATAATAATGGTGATGTCAACAATGTATCTAAATAATGGTGATATCATCATTGCATCCTAATAATAATGATGATGTCAACATTGTATCTAAATAATGGTGATGTCATCATTGTATCCTAATAATAATGGTGATGTCAACAATGTATCTAAATAATGGTGATGTCATCATTGTATTCTTATAATAATGATGATGTCAACATTGTATCTAAATAATGGTGATGTCATCATTGTATCCTAATAATAATGGTGATGTCATCATTGTATCCTAATAATAATGGTGATGTCAACAATGTATCTAATATAAAACTCCTCAAGGCTTTACAGAAAAATAGACATTTTATCCTTTCAAGGTCATGAGAAGTTTAATTGCTTCATTACATTAATTAATGATAAAATAAAAAAAAGGTAGAAAGTCTGTTATTTTCATTTAGTTAGTTTGAATCACTGGGAAATCAAAACAATTAAAAATAATAATCTTAGTTTTTACAGTACACTTAGCAAATTATATTTTATTTTCCTTCTTTTAATTAGCTAGGTTGATGATTTATTTATATTATCTAATTTAATAAAAAAAATTAGGGAACAAAATTTTAATATTGATTCAGCTGTCGTTAAAATTACATATATATATATATGACTGCTGTTGACTGTAGAAACACTGAGGTGTATCATTTAGTTATTAAGAGGAAGTAAATATTATCAATAATGCAATGAATAAGAAGATAGATCAATCAAATATAAAAAATGAATATATATATATATATATATATATATATATATATATATATAAAATAACCACTTTTAAAAAATAGACTTTTATTAAAATGGCTTCCATCAAATATTTTTATAAATTTTATTGACTTTAAAAAAAAAGCGACAATATGGATTAATTGTTTCATTTACTAATTATTTAATTTATTTCTGGTGCTCACACTTTTATTTAGTCAATAAAATGTATATAAATATTTGTATGGTCTAAACCAGTTTTTTTTTTGTAAATATTATTTTTTTTAATTATTTTTAGTGTCAAAAGAATTTATTTAGTTTTTGTTTGTATAGTTTGATAGTTGAAGTCGTGTAAACAAAAATCTGTTGATTTATATTTTCATATATTTTATACTGATAATACAAAAGAATTTCACTTGCTTTGGCTGGTAAATTTCATATACAATATTAAAAATAGCGCCACAAATTATATAAAAATTATAAAAAATAATAATTAGCTTCGGGCTCAATAAGATTTTTATTGACAGAAACATCTGACAGAAACCTATTGTGGTGGAGCCAGGAATTAATTGCTCCCCACAAAATATGACCCTGTTAACTCCTCAATTTTGCAGCAAAATAGATAAATAAATTAATTTAGGAAAGTGGGGATGCTGTTCTGGTTGCCTTTACCTCGTGGAGCTATGACCACCACTGCAGTCTAGGCCAGGGGTCGGCAACCTACGGCTCGCGAGCCGCTTGCGGCTCTTTCGATGTCAAATTGTGGCCTTCCAGTTCCATGTGCAAATAATAATAATAATATTATTTTATATACCTAATTAAATACCATAATGTTGAAAAAAAAATTAGTGGCCCTTTAAAAACTGAGAAAACTGTAAATTATAACTTTTGGCTCTTCCGTCTCAAAAGGTTGCCGACCCCTGGTCTAGGCTATGAGGAGAGATCAGGTACTTGGACCAGATACAAGCTTTACCAAGTACCTGTACTCGAGTACATTTTTGGAGTACTTGTAAACGTACTTGCACCTTGGGTATTTTGTAGGCTACTCATAGTTTTACTTGCAATCTTAGTCAGGTGCGCACTCTTGCGTGTTCTTGCATGGTCAAAAATTAAAACATATCCAGCCGTGACTCGGAATCGAATATATTTTTATTTTTAATAGCAGTCGTATATTTTCCTTCTTCTTATAATCAATGCACGTTTATGAATCAATATGAAGTTACCAACCTTGCAAACTGATTGGGTAAATAAAGAAATTTCATAGTAATTTTTTTTTTAAATTTAAATGATATAAAAAAAAAGTAGATTTAAAGTTTGTATTTCGGCAATTAACAAGCACAACATTATTATTTTATAGTTTTACTTTCAGAGTTGTCTGTCCATTATCCTTCATTGGTTTTTTTTTTCTTTTCGCAAACCCAGGCTGGGTTTTACTTTTTAAAACACACCTCGATTCATAGAGTCACGGACAAGACTACAACAGGTGCTCATTGAAAGCTATTTTTGTTTGAACCCAGACCCGAATGTGTTCAGCCGATGGGAGGAGGAAAGGGCGGGCAGCAGGCGGAACGATTTCAGGGTAGGGTAAAAGGTGGAGGGGGGCGCCAGTAAAAACAATTTCTCGAGAGGTGGCTGTGGTGGAATGTTAAAAAGAGAGAGAGAGAGAGAGAGTGGAGAAAAAAACAACATAGATAGATGTCTATAAATATATGTACATCTCTGTGGTGGGGGAGGGTGCCAGACTGAGGTAGGAAGAGGGCGCTGGGGTATGTGGGTGATGTGGTGGAGGGCGGTGCAGGGGAGAAGCGTTCACCTCATTTTATTATATTTTTTGTTCAGTATTGAAGAAATATGACCCCATAGAGGTCGTCTGGAATTTGTTGCTGAGATATTGCTAATTATAGCTCACTGTGCGAGAGTGTGTTCAGACTATTAAAGATCTCATTAGTGGTCCTCAGATTGTGCAAGAGTTTCACTGGATTCTGGCAATGATTGTGAAGATTGTATCAAAGTCTGTGATGGAAAACAATCATTTGGCAGGATGAGGAAGATGTGGAGATTGTTTTTGTTCAGAGCGGGAAATTTCAACTAAAAATTTAACTTAATGGACCAGAGAGGGAGGGGCCTGAGGGGGGTGGAGGAAGACTTCGGCATCCAACCTAGGTCCAACATTCAAGGCGGGGGTCCAATTTAGTACGACATATATTGCGTTGGGCCCCGCAATTAACACTCACCATAGGCCTCGCGCATTGAACTGTTATGCTAGGGCCGGCTGAGTTTGAACAGACACACGGGCACACACAGATAGTCAGACACACGGGCACACACACAGATAGACACACGGGCACACACACAGATAGTCAGACACATGCCAACAGATTGACAACAGGGCCGATTCATGGGGGGTACAGCCCGATCACACGTCAAGAGCCCCACTACTTTTTGAGGTTCCCGCTGGGCGCAGTGATCCAGATGAGGAGAGTGTATGATCAAAGAGGGCCCCCAGTTTGCGGCGATTGACCCGGGGTACAATGATCAAATAGGGCCCCCAGTTTGTGGCGATTGACCCGGGGTACAAAGATCAAATAGGGCCCCCAGTTTGTGGCGATTGACCCGGGTACAAAGATCAAAGAGGGCCCCCAGTTTGTGGCGATTGACCCGGGTACAAAGATCGGCTGGGAGATGATCCTCTGACGACACGCTAGCGGACGAATAGACCAATAGCCAGACAGGAAGACTTACACGCCAGGAGACGGGCTGGCAGGTAGGCAGACAGACAGACGCAACCTGTAGGTCATTTACAGCTGAGCTCTGTCTGTGGAACGTGAGTACTGGTCCCAATTCAAAGTACCACTGAAGTAGCAGGAGAAAATTATCCGCAGTACTCTAAAAGTTTTTTGCAAGCAATGACGCCATCAGCTGAAGGTCTAAAACAGTGTCTCCCAAACCACGGACTGCGACCACTTACAGGATGGCGAAAGTTCAAATGTCAAACCAATTACAACGAGGCTCATATATTTTTCCCCCCCTTTTTAATAAGAAATTGGAACAGTGGGTCACTTTACTTCTATAAGATGAGAACATGACCCCCCCTCAGTGGGAATCACTGGTGACGAAAGACCTGACTGCAATCAAAACAAAGTGAACTAGGTCCCTAGTTCTCTGTTAACTAGTGATCATAGACCCAATGAGTCCCGTGACCTTCCATCATATGGACCTCATCTCACCTATTAGCAGGACTCACCTGATGAGCTCAGCTAAAGGAGAATAATACAATGAGCCACATGTTGTTACTCACTTAACCAGAATTCCAAACCCCCATCTAGGATTGAGAGAGAGAGAGGGGGAGAGAGAGAAGAGAGAGAGAAGAGAGAGAGAGATAAGAGAGAGAGAGATAAGAGAGAGAGAAAAGAGAGAGATAAGAGAGAGAGAGAGAAAAGAGAGAGAGAAAAGAGAGAGAGAGAGAGAGAGAGAGAGAGAGAGAGAGAGAGAGAGAGAGAAAAGAGAGAGAGAAAAGAGAGAGAGGGAGAGAGAGATAAGAGAGAGGGAGAGAGAGAAAAGAGAGAGAGAAAAGAGAGAGAGAGATAAGAGAGAGAGAAAAGAGAGAGAAAAGAGAGAGATAAGAGAGAGAGGGATAGAGAGATAAGAGAGAGAGAGATAAGAGAGAGATAAGAGAGAGAGATAAGAGAGAGATAAGAGAGAGAGAGAGAAAAGAGAGAGAGATAAGAGAGAGAGGGAGATAAGAGAGAGAGAGAGAGAGATCAGAGAGAGAGATAAGAGAGAGAGAGAGAAGAGAGAGAGATAAGAGAGAGAGAGAAAAGAGAGAGAGAAATAAGAGAGAGAGAGAAAGAGATAAGAGAGAGATAAGAGAGAGAGAGAGAGAGAAAAGAGAGAGAGAGAGAGAAAAAAAAGAGAGAAAGAGAGAGAGATAAGAGAGAAAGGAGAGAGAGAGAGAGAGAGAGAGAGAGAGAGAGAGAAAAGAGAGAGATAAGAGAGAGAGAGAGAGAGAGAGAAAAAAGAGAGACCCATTATTTCAATATGACATTAGCGGCGAGGTTGCCCATCAGAGATTCTACTACCTCAAAGTGTAATGTGGGGTGGGGGTGGGGCTACTATCTATAAAGGGAGGGGTATTGGGGGGGGGATTCCATCAGAGTAACAAAATGTAAAACTGTGAAGTACCGAATACTTTACATCAATGCCTGATAATTGTAAACATTGCAGTGCTACAATGTTAATGTCAAAACTGTGAATCATAACAACAATGTTTAATGTACGGCCTGCACAATTCTGACTGATAACAACAATGTTTAATGTACGGCCTGCACAATTCTGACTGATAACAACAATGTTTAATGTACGGCCTGCACAATTCTGACTGATAACAACAATGTTTAATGTACGGCCTGCACAATTCTGACTGATAACAACAATGTTTAATGTACGGCCTGCACAATTCTGACTGATAACAACAATGTTTAATGTACGGCCTGCACAATTCTGACTGATAACAAACAACAATGTTAAATGTAACGACGTCAACAATAACAACATACAACATTCAGGTAGAGAAACAATGTACAACAATGTACAAGTCGAGCAAGTTCTAAACACAGAGGGGCGGGGGTTACGCCCTACCAGCATGACCCCGTCTTAAAGTATGGACCCCACTACAATCCGTTGTGTAGAGATCCCCACCTGCACCCCTTTCTACGTATTATTTTCATTCTTTTTGAAAGGTTGTCGTGAGGGACACAGGATGGGGGTGTGTGTGTGTGTGGGGGGGTGCTGGTGGTTGGGAGGGGGTGGTGGTTACGGTAACGGTCACTTCAGATCAAACCACGGCAAATATTCCGACTGAGTAGATCTCTAGCTGAACCAGCCCTATAGCAGACATATCACAGGGACGTATGATGGGAGGAAAAGGGGTTTCAGCCCAAGATTAAATGCCTATACCGTGCAGGTGGATCGTGTCGGAAGTCACGTGGCAGTTACACCCCCCCTCCCCCCACCTTCCTCTCCCATTTGGTAAGAAGAAATCACTTCTTTCAGTTATAACTAAACAAAAACAGCGGGGGGAAAAAAACTGCATTTCTAAAACCTTCCCGTTCTATCCGCCTTTAAAAGCCACGAGATTTGACCTCTCACACTTGAGCTTAACCTTTGAACCCTTGTCACTCAAAATACCCCGCCTCTTTCCGACCCATTCATATAAAAAAACACAACGACTACGTTGTGACGGAATTTGACATTTGTTTGTTGCTCTACAACCATCCCGGTCAGCCAATCAAAACTCACCCCTCCTGACACTCCATGACATGTCCTCATTTTACTCTCCGAAGATACCTCTACGTCACTGTGCCTCTACGTCACTCTACGACCTTCTTTTCCACGATAACTGATACTCTCTAACTCCCTTCTCTCTCTCTCTCTCTCTAACTCTATTCTCTTTTTTTCTTTTTTACACAGGCGTGTTCCGATAATTAAGGCTTGTAAAAGAAGACTATTCAAATGAACGCCTAGTGAACCAGTAATGATGACCAGTACTGACGTATCTATAAAAGAGGGGCTTCCCCTTGGACGCCATCATATTTACATTTCTATTTCGCCCAAATGTCCATAAAAAAAATGACGGTACAGACGTGCTCGGCCAATCAAAAGCCTCAGATACCTGTGAAGATTTCATTCTGCGTGTGAATTGAGAAAAGGAAACGCGCAGAGGCGTAGTCCTATCAAAATATTCGGAGGAGAGGGGGGCGAAGGAAGGTGTGTGTGTGTGTGTGTGTTGGGGGGGGGGATTAATCTATATTTAACCTTTCGACCTAACTTATACTATCAAATGTTATCAGTGACGGCCTGCGTGATGATGCAAGTACGGGGAGGGGGGGAGGGATATTTTCACTTTAATAATCCAGGTGTGAGTGAGGTTGAAAATGTAGGTCAACCCCCGCAAGAGTTTAAACCCCCCCCCCCCCCCACCCCTGCCCCTGGAGAATGGGTTTTTTTAAAAAAATAATTCCATATATCTACTCTTCCCGGAAAGAGAAAAAAAAAAAAAAAAAAAAATGGTTTGGTTGTGTTTTATTTTTTGTTCCCCTCATTTGACCAGAGCTTGACCACAGCACAGATATTAAGACACGCGAAGTAACAGTGGCGCGTGCACACCAACGCTTCACCAACGCACGTGAGTGTGTTTAATGGGCAGGTAGTAACACACGCCGGTAAACTGAACACATCGGTGAATTCTTAGATTTGTCCGAAATGGCCGAAATGAAACCGAAAGAAAAAAAGCAGTGGAAGGAGCTCGTGGGTTTTTAGGAGTTTTATCAACAATATATGGCTTCATTCAATAATAAACCATTCTATTCAATGAATGGACTGATGAGTGTCAATATCATTAATGGCGGCGATGTAAACATTGTTCCAAAACGAGGCTTACGCAATCCGTATAATATCTAATCTGTGGGTAGAATTCGGTACACGAGATGCCATGTGGTATAAATAGAGCGTACAACCCATGCCTGCTGATTCCATTCATCACGAGATTACAGCAAAGATCTTTTTGCTTTTAAACTTTTTGATGGTGGATGGAGAACACATCACGGGATGGGGGACCGATACGTAAGACTGTTAGGAAGAGACAAGAAGTTACTACTCGGACAATTCTCCCAGCGGACAAAACCCCTCGGACAATTCCCCCAGCGGACAATAAAAAATCCACTAAAAATACATATTTTAAAAATATTTTTTTACATCCAGGTATTATATATTACATTGTATAATAAAAGCGGGGTTTTGTTCCACGGGTTTTGTGTCTTATGGGGGTTTTGTCCACTAGGGGTTTTGTCCGGATACCGAGTGGAGTGCAAGGAGATCAGTTTAGCGAACCGTCTTAATCACCTTTCACAAACAAATCGACCAGGTATCTGAATATATTAAGAAATGAGAAACACCAACTCAAGTCACAAAGTTGAAGTATTTTAAGTTTCCAAAAAAAAAAACAAACACAGACTAGCGGTGCCAACAGATGAACATAAATTAAGGAGAAGCTCGTGTCACACTCTCGACAAACCCTCTCTCGCCCACAGCCTCGTGGCCTGTATCAATTATGCCAATTAGAGGTCTGGTGCTCGGGGGAGAGTTCGGTTCACACCTGCCCGTGTACGCACCGATACTACAAGGTGCCTTAGAGCTCTCTCGTGCGCAAGAGCTCATTCAGAAGTACTCGATGCACTTTTTTTTATTTTCGAATTCAGTAGGAACAGAATAATTTCAATCACGCACCAGAAGAGTTCCACAAGAGAATTCTCTCCCCCCCCCCTTCTTCATACAAACTAGTAAAAAAAACAACAACTGGGAACTCGGTGATGAGCGAGCGTGCATGTTAAGGGGTGGCGAAACAGGAAGTGAACAATATCAAGGTGTTTAAATTTAAGGTGCCGTTGTGAGGAGGCCCTAGGCAGAGAATTCCAGGGATGTTTGGGGGGGGGGTGGGGAGCTCAAAAAATATTACTTCAATAATACGCTTTGGCAGTGGGCGGGGGTGGAGGTTAAGCGGCCACCTATTTTGCCGATCCGTAAAAACGGCCCTGCCTCGACGTCACACTCTGGATCAACACCACCTTCCAGTCCATCGATGAATAAGACACCAACACACACACACACACACACGCCCCTTTCCCTTCCCCCAAAATTCCACCACGAACTACAGATTTCCCACCGTTCTTGACAGACTTGACCCAATTATTCTGAAGTAATGGTCACATAAATTACCGCCCCTAGCACCGACCTATATACGCTTCATTCAGGTAGTCCGTTATCTCTGAAGGCGCGCGTGTGCGAGTGTATGCGTGTGTGTGTATGTGGGGGAGGGCGAGTAGAAATATACAACCAGTGATAATCTTGACGCCACAGTGACACACCTGGCCATTGCGTTCGAAGGGAGGGTGGGGGGTGAGGGCGAAAACGCACCCCATCCCATCAACATTTAATTTTTATCCTTCACACACACACAACAAAAAAAAACCCAATACACCTGTCTCAAAGAGGAATGGAGGTAGCCACCTACCTATATATATATATTCCGAGCCATCTGGCGAGATTCCTTGACTCAATTCATTACTCCCCCCCCACACACACCCATTATATCAGTCTGCGCCACTAAAAATCATTAAGCTAGCAGACTGATACCTGTTGAACCAGGATTCACCAACGGCCATGAGTTGACGCACACACACACACGGGGGAGGGGGAGAGAGGAGAGGAGACAGAAAGGCGTTCTGTTCGGAAGAGCAGACGGGAGGTGGGGGAGAAGCTAAGGGAAGAGCATTGGGGGCGGGTGTTTGCGCACAGGCGATGACGTCACATCCGTCTACCCGGATCCGGCTGAAAATGAAAGATACAATCAGCTGACGAGAGAGAGAGAGAGAGAGAGAGAGAGAGAGAGAGAGAGAGAAAGAGAGAGAGAGAAAAGGCTCCACAGATTCAAGGTCCATTCCCAGCGGACGCCGCTCCGCAGACCGCGGTCAATTTCCAGAATGACCGGTTGAAAAAAACAACAACTCAAAAGCTGGCTGTATCCACGAGTGGCCACAATAGATGTGAGACGGAGGAGAGTTTCAATAAGATGTGTCGTCTATCACCACGCCCAAGCTGGTCATCACTAATCAAGAAAAAGGAAAGCGTGATAAAGAAAACAGAACTAATGACCCAATAGCAGGTTGCCCCCCCCCCACACCGTGATTCGTTGAACGATTCCCATAACTCACTCGTTGAACGATTCCCATAACTCATTCTTTCACGATTCAATTGAACGACCCTGTTTAAAACAAGAATCACGCTTACCCAGAGACATGTGTAAATACATTTTGAATACAAACACACAAACATGTATTAAAACACAAAATCATGTATTACTTACAAACACACAAATATGTATTTAAAAAAAACCCAAAACACACAAACAGGTATTATTTTCAAAACACAATATGTATTAAATTATGTAATAAAAACACACAAACATGTATTACAAAGCACAACCACGTATTATTTACACACAAACATGTATTACTTACAAACACACACATGTACTACTTACAAACACACAAACATGTACTACTTACAAACGCACAAACATGTACAACAACATACATCAAGTTGATTACATTTGAGTAACGAAAGTTTTGTTATTAAGAAGGAAAGTTTTGCTATTCACGTAGCTCAACCAGTGAACGTGCAAAGATGGGCAATGGCTAGAGAAATGACGAGTGACCAAAGCCTGGACAAGACACACACACACACACACAAACAGCCCTCACCTGGCCCTGTCTTGACCGTTCCAGCAGTCCTCTTCCTTGGCGGCCGCAGCGGCCACCTGCTCGTTGTTGCAGATGACGTAGGGGAGCTGCACCCAGAACTCCTTGGCCGACTTGACCTTCTCCTTGATGTCCCTGACCAGGCGGTCCAGGCTGGTGCCGGCCGCGGTGGTGGGCCGCGGCCGCGCCTTGGAGGAGTTGCTGGCCGGGAAGTCGAACGTGTGCTTCTGGGTCTCGGTGTCGCGCCTCTGTCGGGCGATGTGGGGGGGACCGCATCCGGTGAATATCTGGTGACGTAATGTGAGTGGACATGAGATACGTAATGTGAGTGGACATGAGATACGTAATGTGAGTGGACAGGAGATACGTAATGTGAGTGGACATGAGATACGTAATGTGAGTGGACAGGAGATACGTAATGTGAGTGGACAGGAGATACGTAATGTGAGTGGACAGGAGATACGTAATGTGAGTGGACAGGAGATACGTAATGTGAGTGGACATGATAGGAAATCATTAAGATAAATAATAAACAAACGGGGAATCAACATATTACGTCAAGATATAACAATGTCAAGACCAGAGCCGTGTCATGTCAAGACCAGAGATGTGCCGCGCTATGATACAAAGCCATATCGGGGACGGATGGGCGTGTGGTCAAGCGCTCGACTGTCGACACAGGTTCGATCTCCGGTGGATTTTCAGTCCCCGCTATATCTCCCGTGGTGCCTCAATGATCGTTACACTATCGGCAATGGTTGGGGATGAGAGAAAGGCACCATTAAAGGTTTATAGGCTCTAAGAGATTTCAATCCACTCGTATACAATGTATTTCTGTTGGGGGTTAAATCTAAATCACATGGAAACAAAACATTCTTACATAGGCGGAGACTTTATTATATTGGGGGAGGAGGGGGGGAGACAGATAATTAGTATGTGTGTGTGTGTGGGGGGGGGGTTATCATCAAGAGCCTTCTGATTCAACTTATACATAATCTATCACGTCATTTGTATTGAATTTCTACTTTCATCCTCCATTTACTTTTTCTTGTATCTCCCTCCACACCCTACTTCTACACACACCCACTGACACACACTTATGTCCGTTTCCGTTAACAACAATCCCCGCCCCATCCATCTCTCAACTACAAACTCTAAATTGTGCCATTTGTCCAAAAGTATTTCCGCGATTTCCTCTCTGGTCATTTCAGTAACAACCGACGAGAGATAACTGACCAAGATAGCCACTAACAACCAGGACGTGGGGGAGGTGAAGGGGGAGGGAGGGGGGGAGGTTGATGGGAGAGGTGAACGATGACTAAGAAAACTACACTCCGTTAGGCCCAGGACGCGGCAATCTGACCTCACCCTCACCCACCCCCACCCACGTGTATACCCGACTCTCCTCACAGCATCCTTCCATTCAAACACACACACGCACACACATACAAACACGCCTGTTCTCTCACCATTTCTCCAACACACACACATGCGTATACACCCGCCCGGCCATTTCATTTTAGCCCCTGTTGTCCATCTATCACTGACCACTACTTTACATTCCAACAAACCCGCTGGACAGTTTCGATAAATTCTCCCGGGGGTCACTAATGTGGTGACGTGGAATTCAACAGGGTGGGGGGAAGCGAGGGGGCATGGTGATAGGAGGTATGGGAAGAATATCATTCATTTCTATCTCTCTCTCCCACCCTTCTCTCTCATCCCCCCACCCACTGTTGACCGTAGCTTGTCCCAACTCGCCTCAGTGACCAAAGGTCAACATTAATGAAGTGTCAGAATGTCACTCAAGTGTACGTCACGTCGCCTCTACCCCCTCCCCCACACACACACACAAGATTCCATTCTTTCTCATCCAAACCTTCACGACAGAGGGCGCCTTCGTTACAGGCACCCCCCCCCATCGCCTCCCCCCCCCGTGTCTTGTCATCATATCCGCACCTTCCATTAGTTTTTAACCCCCAAAGGAAACATTCACACCTGCCAGTCAAGCATGCCTCTACAGATCCAATGGTACACAGACTGCACACCTCATCTACCTCACGTGTACACATATCAAACACTCTTGTACACATTTCAACCACACGTGTACACACATCATCAAACACCCTTGTACAAATTTCAACAATACGTGTACACACATCATCAAACGCCCTTATACACATTTCAACTACACGTGTACACACATCATCAATCACACGTGCACACAATAATCACGCGTGTACACATCATTTATGCGTGTACACAACTCATGAATCACGCGTGTACACACCAATCATATGTGCACAAACTAGGGTTTCTTTCCCATTATTTCTGGATCCCGGTGTATAATTTCAGCTATTTATAGCTTTCCCGGGAAATTAATCCCGTTATACTTTTTTAAATACAAAATGTAACTATTTGTTGACGAAATTAAAAATTTTAGTTGAATTCATAGATATATATAAGACTAGATCGCTTATGGGCTATGCATAGACATATATTGTGCGGACCATAACTTTAAAAAGAGAAGAGTACAATTCTGTATAACCTGATGACGTAGTACGCATAGCAACCTTAAGTAACCGAAATAAATAGCAGAAGACATTTTGCATTGTTTTCCTTGACAAATTTTCAAAAACTTTTTTTTTCCATTAACTTTGAATAAAATGCCTTCGTGTTGTGCAGGGTTGTTAACTATACTAAAAAAAAATATTGGCAATACCAATACCAATACAATTTTAAAACCAGTATTGCAATACCAATACCAATACAATTTTAAAACCAGTATTGCAATACCAATACCAATATTTTTTTATTATTGCCAATACCAATACCAATATTTGGGTCATTCGATGAATAAAACACAAATACGTAATTCATTGCTCTATATCACTTACATCGATAAACGATAACAACATTTTTGGCTAATTTAGATGATGTATTTTTAAACAAATTTTATTCAATAGTTAACACTTGCTTCATCAGTATCCCTCAAAGCATCCAAATGTCTTTGACAACATAATAAACTACTATTAAATAAGTCGGCATACCTTAACGTCCTTTAGCAACAAGATTTTTAATATGTATGATGTACACATATTGTGAATGAATGAATGAATCAATGGATGGATGGATGAAGCAAATGACTGTCATAGAAAAGCAAATGATACTTAAACAGTTAAACATCACACTATAGTAAAAGCAGTCAGACCGAGTCAGTGGATTGCATTACATCTGGAAAACTAACGATGAATTCCAGTAGAGTTCACAGGGTAACGCCACCTAACTTGCAGTTACCACTTAGACAGGCAAAGAAAAGTAACCATTTCAAAATGCCCACTGCTCAGTCGTGAACAAAGAGGGGAAAATATTCGTCCTCCTAATCCAGCGGTCGGGGAACTTTTTTAATCATTACCCCAAAATATTGTTTGTAAGTTAATATTACCCCACAGCAAATTAAAAATATATACTGTTTACTCACAAAAGTTTCATTTTTACTCCCAAAAATTTCATTTTTACCCCATTTGGGGTAATTTACCCCGGTTCCCCGACCGCTGTCCTAATGAAAACAGCCTTTCAAGCTCAACAGCAGCGCTTGAAGGAAGTCCTGTATTCAGGTATATTTACGGATATGTGGATAGGCATCCAATGATGCAATACTGTCTGAAGTGTCTGCCAAGTAATTATTAATTTCTTGATTCACATCAGTGATTGTGAAATGCGTCTCTTCAGAGGCAAACGCTGCAAATCATCATCCATCCAGTCCAACTTGAATTTGGGATGTACAACGAATGCCAGTCGAGCATCAATGCTGTCAAACATGTTTGCAAATCTTCTATCGATGGCATGCAAAAGACACGAAGCTAATGGAGAACAAACTACGAGCCGATCATTCTTTCCTTGATCAGGAAACACTTTTAACTGAGCCTTCATCACGACAAGTGTTGGTAAAAGGAAACCTAGTCCAATGTCTTTTTTTTAGTTTCACCCTGCAAAATATATAGTGCACAGCAAACAGGCTTCATAACAGCAACATACTCTTTAACAAATGTTTTCTGTACAGGCTGTAGTCTTTTGATATCAAGTTCATCACAAAGTTTGTCAAGAACTTCCATGTCACTTACACAGAGAATGTTGTAAACTCTGGTGACAGCATCATACATTGAATTCCACCGGGTTTCACCAGGTGTTACCAAAAGCATACCAAGTGATCTGCTGACGATATTTTGCAAATAACAATAAACACTCAAGAAAATTATTTAATGCAACCGGAAAAAAGCTTGGAAAGAATAGCAAATTCCATAGAAATCAATTTTACTTAGAGTATTCACTGGTCAATACTCATTGCCACATATATCATATATGATTTCTATTATCATTCATTGCTCAGTCTCATTCAAAAATTGCTTGGCTATGTCACTCGAAAGATGGCGACACCAAAGAAAAATTTATTATATTCAGCTTTATTCACAACCAATGTTGTAGAGAACTTATTGAATATTGCTTTAAGTATTGGTTAAAAATCAATACCAATATCAAAAATAAGTATTGGCAATACCAATACCAATATCAAATTTCAAGAAGTATTGCAATATCGTACCAATACTTAAAAAAGTATTGGCAATACTGCCAATACCAATACAATATTGCAATATTAACAACCCTGGTGTTGTGTACCCGGTTGTTTGATTATATTATTACTAACCGTCAAATATATTTTTTTCGGACACATCAGTAGATTTTAAAAGCGCCAACCTCTAGCATGAATGGGGATTTTTTTTTTTAATTAAAAGGAAGGAAATCTTTTTCGGTAAAAAATAAAGAACTGTACAGAATTGTACTCTTCTCTTTTTAAAGTAGGGGTCTCGAATACAACACTTTTTCGGTATCTATTAAATTAAGCATAAGCGATCTAGTCTTATATATCTATGGTTGAATTAGTTGCACAAATATCATTGTTCATTAGCAGCGAGGACATTATTTCATCATGTATTAATTGTATCTAATTATGGCAGAGGAAGAAACATTTTTTGTTCAGTTTTGGTTTGCGATTTTCGCGCCGTGTTGCACTGCGGTCGGCTACAGTCTGAACTGGCATAATATTTAATTATATACTTCCGGTGTAATTTAAAAAAAATACAAATTACACTTCCGGTATTTTTAAATTCAACTTTCGATTCGAAAGAAAAAAAAATGGGAAATTTTGCATTTTTTATAAATGTAAAACTTTTATTAATGAGGTTGAAGAAATTCAAGTCTTTGTATGACATACGCTAAATAAAAGGTTGGGCTGAATAGCACACTAAACAATACATTAATAATGCAACTAAACAATACTTTTAATAACGCAACTAAACAATACTTTTAATAACGCAATAAACAATACTTTTAATAACGCAACTAAACAATACTTTTAATAACGCAACTAAACAATACTTTTAATAACCCAACTAAACAATACTTTTAATAACGCAACTAAACAATACTTTTAATAACGCAACTAAACAATACTTTTAATAACGCAACTAAACAATACTTTTAATAACGCAACTAAACAATACTTTTAATAACGCAACTAAACAATACTTTTAATAACGCAACTAAACAATACTTTAATAACGCAACTAAACAATACTTTTAATAACGCAACTAAACAATACTTTTAATAACGCAACTAAACAATACTTTAATAACGCAACTAAACAATATTTTTAACAACCCACTAAGCAATAGTTTAATAACACACTCAACAATACTGCAATGACAAACTAAACAATACTTTTAACAACACACTAAACAATACTTTAACAACACACTAAACAATACTGATTCATGTTATGGCGGTCGACTCAATATGATCCACTCGTGCTGCTAACGACCAACCTTCCACACACCATAAAATTTACATTAAATTACATTTATGACCTGGACCGGAGCCGGCGGCTTTGTGTTCCAATTCAAATGGAATTCTAAAAGAGCTGGTTTACACCGTAGTCTCTCATATCTCAATGGAAATAATAAAAAAAACAACAACTGGCTGCATACGGTCTCATCATTATTGGGAGGGGGGGTGGACCCGATCGTGGAAAGGTCTCCCCGTTCCTCTCCCTCTCTATCACGTGATTTTGAGTTTTAAGACGCCACATTGTGGCCAGCACTTTCTGTATTGTTTGCAATCCACTGTCTCGTGTAACTGGACATAATATAGTCTCATATAACTGGACACAATATAGTCTCGTGTAACTGGACACAATATATCTCGTGTAACTGGACACAATATAGTCTCGTGTAACTGGACACAATATATCTCGTGTAACTGGACACAATATAGTCTCGTGTAACTGGACACAATATAGTCTCGTATATTTCTCAATAAAACAACTAGACACAATATAGTATCGTATATTTCTCAATAAAACAACTAGACATAATATAGTCTCGTATATTTCTCAATAAAACAACTAGACACAATATAGTCTAGTATATTTCTCAATAAAACAACTAGACACAATATAGTCTCGTATATTTCTCAATAAAACAACTAGACACAATATAGTCTCGTATATTTCTCAATAAAACAACTAGACACAATATAGTCTCGTATATTTCTCAATAAACAACTAGACACAATATAGTCTCGTATATTTCTCAATAAAACAACTAGACACAATATTGTCTCGTATATTTCTCAATAAAACAACTAGACACAATATAGTCTCGCATATTTCTTACCCTCGATATTTTTCTTGAACATAACCCCCTCCCCAACTGATGATGACGTTATTTCCCTGAGAGTCTATCTCTATTTCTCTCTCACACACAAACACACGTGTTTATTTCCTATCTCTTTCCTTGAATGACCTCTAATTAACTGGAATAGATCCATATAATTATACATGGACCGTCAGGAGGCTGCCAACGGTCCCTCTGTTAACACAGGTGGATGTTGCAGCAATATGACAGGAAAATATTGTTTGTTGGCTTTAAATAAGGGGGGGGGTTGTGGTGTGGGGACAGCTGCGGAGAGGATCGGCTCCACGCTGAGAAGACTCCCCCCCCCTCCGCTCCCATTTGCCCTGAAAATGGTTTTAATGTTCCTATTTTAGTCTGAACTTTTTGCACCAATACATATCCTTAGTAATGTAGTTTTTTTTTTTAATATACTGTTGTAATTGTAAGGATGAGATGAAATCTCTTAGATCTTATAATTCACTAATGGCACGGTCTTCGTAGTGTCCTATTTTCATCCTCACCACAGCCAATAGTGCAATGGCCCTGGAGGCACCACGGGAGATACAGCGGGAACTTGAACGATGATCTGCAGTGGTCCTCACCGAAGTTCGAACCTGAGCCACCCACCATCCCCCAAAATCGACAGTCGAGCGCTTTACCACACGATTGTTTCATATATGTGAAATTTAACTTTGCATGTTTTGAACACCAAAATGAAACGAATGATTGAGCACACCAAAATGACGCGATCCATTGTTAAACGGATTATAAAGTAAGCTTTTCTTTTTATACACAACTTTCGTCACATTCTGGAGAGGGATGATGCAAGAAAAAAAAATCAAATGCATTTCAACTGCCCGCCACTCGCTGTACCCTCCACACCTGCCACCGATACAAGCACGTGTCACGTGTGCAGCATGTTAGAATATCAACACGAGGTGATTCACTCAAGAACAATAAACAATACACCAGGAACGAGGGCAGAAATCAGCCAACAAATTTTGTCCATTTTATTCAGTTGTCGGTAACTGGTGCCAGATTGCGCTACTTTTCGCGAATTCGCTTCTTTTTGAGGCCATGCGCTTCAGAAAAATGTATTAAATAGAAACAATAATTATAGTTTATTTACAAAGTTGAAGAGGTCGTACAAATGTGTGTGCTACCTTGTGCTAATCTTTTTTTTTTGTTTTACTTTTGTCCAAAAACTCTCTGGCAACACTTTTGGAGGACTATGTCCACTCATGAAGACACACACACACACACACACACACACAAACAGCCCAACATTTAAACAACGCCATCCCCCGTGCGGCCGGGGCACTTTCCGCATCAGCTAAACAACCCAATAAAAGGATAGAGGTGGGGGGAAGGGGGGGGAAAAGAGGGGTGGGGGAGAGAAGACCCGTTTTTTTTTTTTGTTTTTATAAGCAACAGTCCAATTAAGCGGAACCTTCCCAGGACAAGAGCTGCCAAAAGACGTCAATCAAACCGAGCAGAGATCGAGTTCTAGAGAGAGGTGGTGGATGGAGGGAAAAAGGGGGTGGGGTGGAGGCGAAATAGAGAATTACGTGTGAAAATCTTCCACGAGGCGACACCGAGGGAAGAAAAAATCAATGGATATAATGGCCCCATGTGGATGTGGCTCCAAATGGAAAGAGTGTAGCTGTTTTTTTTTTTTGTAGTATTATTGGGAAGTTTTCAGAGCTTTTAAATTTGAGGACGTGTTAAGATAGAGGTCAGTGCTTGTTTGTAGCTTTTTTAAACAATATGCCGGTTTGGTAACTAACAATGATTTTTTTAACAGAAATATCGTACAGATATTGAAATTAAAATGGGAGTGAGAACGGTGTGTCGACCATACGGTGTTCCGATCATACGGTGTGTCAAGCATACGGTGTGTCAACCATACGGTGTGTCAACCATACGGTGTGCCGATCATACGGGTATTGGTACTGAACTTGAATTAAAAAAAAAATAAATCAACTTTACGAATTCAAAACATCAATTAACGCGACTCATTATGCAACTGGACAATTCTGTTTGATCCCGTGTTTCCAAACATGAATATTTATAACGGCAACCGTCCGTCCACAGATCACGATATGTCCTCAACGACCTGAAAGGGACTTCCGAACATTGCTTTTTTTTTATTATTATTTGCCTTTAAGTTATCTAAGAGAGATTTAACTGTTTCGGGGTCTGTCTGCCTACATCGCCAGAGCACCCAGAGATATGGAATTCACTAGAAGAGGATGTTGACAATGCCGAACCTAGGGATTTGGCGGGGCCTGGGGCGGTCTATCATTAGAGGCGCCATCATTGGAACCGTGGGTGGACAGGTCAACGGACTGACCATTACAGGAAAAGCGACGGTCAACTGATGATGATGAATTGATGACGTGGAAATTTCCGTATAAGGCTGTAGTACTTAATTGCGCCCGGTGGCGCGCTGACAGCGAAACCAGTGGTAATTTGACCATCTTCACTGAACACGTTCACTTGTCATGACGGCACACTCACTCACACACACACACGCTGATGTCACAAGGGCGCTGATAATGTCACGCAGGCGAGGACAGATTTCGGGCACAACTACCGGAAGCAGTGATCAAAATATAAACTAGAATTTTAAATTGAACGGCCAAGGTCATGTGACATTGTGACCCCGCAACATTTACTCGCACACTGCCCTCTCTCTCTCTCTCTCTCTCTTTCTACCTATCTATGACACCCACACATACATCCTCTCGCACTTCGCCTCGCATCGTAACCTTTTTTTTTTTTTCGTTTCCATATCTCGAGTAGCAACATTACAGCAGCTATGTTACAACATAAATAGCTTCGCGGAGCAAAAGTCAACCAGCGAGGTTTGTGCCGAGGGCTGGTCAATGACAGATAAACTGGGAGCGAGTTGACCTCTGGAAATATCGCCAGTGTCGGCTCTTTTCTTTTTTTAATGTACGGCGCGACTGACTCTATAAATTTACATGTCTAAAATGTGTGCAAGAGTCAGTAAAACATAAAATACAATCAGGGCATAACTTGTATACAAGTAAAAAAAAAGTAAACCAAAGTTCCCTAAACCCTAACGGGCCATCGGGGCAGATGAAGTATAGAATTCATCTGTTTCTATAACCTCGCCAAGCCGCCTTTACTCCCCTAACTTAAAATCAGGCACCCATTTAAAGCTCGGTGGACTTGTGGGACGACTTTGAAACAAATTTCCCCTGGAAAAATTCCCCCATGGTCCTCACCAAGGATCGACAGTCCACACCACTCGGCCATCCGTCCCACATACATACAATTAGAATATAACACACATGCAATTAGAATATAGCATACATACAATTAGAATATAACACACATGCAATTAGAATATAGCATACATACAATTAGAATATAGCAAACATACAATTAGAATTTAGTATACATACAATTAGAATATAGCATACAATTAGGATACACAGTAAGTACATGGTGATGTATGGAGAATCTCTGGTGAGAGGTGAGCCAATCGACATTATGGAATGTTCGAAAAAAATATTCTAAAATAGAAAAATGTTTAACATTCTCCTCTTCCTACGTCTATTTCCAATATTCCAAAAAAAAAAAAAAAGTTCCGATATTTCCAATTCCTATGAATCTCCCCCATCCACCGAATACCAAATGCGTTTTCTATGCTAATCAGTATTTGTGATTCAGTCAGTAATTGGATTAAATGTTACACAGCGAAGAAAAAGGGGGAGGAGTCACATATCCGCTAGTTCTGTTTGATGAAATAATTCATTGTCTCAATGTTTAATAATATTGGTGCTCCACAACAACAAATAGATATTACGTCATCACCCCTTTCCCCCCAACACACACACACACACCTATCAAGACGACGAGTGTATTACTGACATGAGTTACTTGGTAACTAGTTAAATAACCAAACACGTTAACACGTTGTCGGTAGATAATAAAAGGCGGGAAAAGGGAATAAAATAGTAGCGACCGGAAGTCAAGACAACAACATAGCAGACGGGAAAATGTTGTTTTTTTTGGAATTATCTGATTTTAAAATGGCGTTGCCATGTATGCTGCCTTTTATTTTTTTTTTTTTTTTAATTTTGCGCTTTAAAAAAAAAATTGGTTGGGTTCCCCACATTTACGTAACGTGTCCAGTAAACAAGTTTTACAGTAAATAATTTTTACAGTAAAAAAAAAAAATTTGAAGCTCATATAAACCAGGTCACTGGGCAATTTGTGAAAATCATTTTTTTTATTTTTAATTACTCCAAATATTTTGGTCTGACGGCTGACACTCAATAAATCAGTTGGGTATTTAGACCGCGGATCTCAAAGGGGAGAACGCGTACCACAGGTGGAACGGGGGAAAAAAAAGGTAATACAGGGGATACGCAGCGACACACGATTTTCGTTGACAACAACAAAGTCGCCGGGTTGGCATTAGAAAGGTGCTCACATTCCCATCACAGAAGTAACTGCATTTATTCTCAAACCTTACACGTGTGGGGGTGTACCCACGGACATACTTTCGCACCCTTCGGGATACAGTCGCGAAAAAAAAAGGGGGGGGGGAATGAGAAACGGTGCTGTTGGTTGGGATAAATCCAGTTTCAAGTTCGTCTGCTTCTAATTTTTTCCTCCACCATACCAGCCCCACTCCC
The DNA here is from genome assembly GCA_021962125.1 of Bulinus truncatus. Lineage (NCBI taxonomy): Eukaryota > Metazoa > Mollusca > Gastropoda > Planorbidae > Bulinus > Bulinus truncatus. Next base: position 2,686,437 of record JAGDYQ010000112.1, read on the forward strand.
ACCACAGCACGTGTTATATAATTAGAACACCGACAACCAGACAAACTTAATTAGATGGGAGGGGGGGGGCGAGGCGGGGGAGCTCGTTCAGTCCTGGATTAGCTGGGAGAAGGCGCCCCAGCGGTGCACGATGGTAAATTTTCCAAGAAAACAACAACATGGCGCGGTGCTGTGCAATACAAGAAGGGGGGAAAGGGTGGGGTGGGGGGGGGTCGGGCGACGTGGATTGGCGAGTGGAGGACGGGTTTTTTTTTTGCAGAGGGGCGTGACAGTGTGACAACGGCTCTTACAAGACACAGAAACAAAAGAGGCCGGCCGTGTCCAAGGACCCGTGACTCAGTTGCAGTGTGTGCTGCAAGGGGGATTAAAGAGGGGCCAAAAAATTTTTTTTTAAAAGTTAAGCGAGACTGATATAGTACGGCCATGTTTGTTTGATGTGTGTGCTGCACGAGTGTGTGGATGTGTTGTGACTCGGGTACCTTTGTCATCAAATATCGAGGCGGTGAAGGGAGGGTTATGCATGGGCTGAGGGTTACGATGAGATTCAGATCTGAAAGACTCGCATGATGTTCATTGCCTGCTTTACTGAATCTTTCCTACCCACCCCTCCTCCCCACCCCACAGGTCATAAACGAGAAATAACTTCTAAAATGGATCAAGCAAAAGTTTGTAAGCACTCAACAAAACGAGTTGAACAACACAATGTGTACCATGCAGCCCTCATGACAACACAATGTGTACCAACCGTCCCTCATGACAACATATTATGTACCATGCGGCCCTCATAACTACGCAGTGCGACCAATGCGGCCCTCAAAAGACTCCAAATTTGACATGCTTGCATTAAGCTCTTAATAATAACAGTGCAACCCAGACAAAAAAAAAACAATAAAATAACCTTGATACAATGTAAAGAACAAAGATGGGATGCAAGGAACAAAGAACACATAACAAGGAGAAGGTAACTTTAGGGTGTGTATGGCTTCGTGTGTGTGTGTGTGTGTGGATGTGTGTGTGTGTGGATGTGTGTGTGTGTGTGGATGTGTGTGCCAGATGAAAGGGGAAAGTGGGAGGGGGAAGGATTCTCCCAATGAACATGTAGTACACACAAGAGACAAATGAACGAAGGACAAATCCAGGCGATGCAACCAAATCCTCTTCAACCTCTCCCCTCCACCCCACACACACACTCCTTTCACATCAATATCGCCCCGTCCCCCTTTCTTCCCACCCAGGGGTTTGTCTCGTTGTCCCTAAATGACGCAGCAATCACAAATCTATTAGGGGGGGTGCATTCTGTCGGCCTAAATCAGTCCCCCCTACCCCACGCCACCCATCTTCGCCCCTTCCACTCTATTTCAGCCAGACTCGACCACGTCTCAAAAAGAGGAGGGAAGCAAAAAAAAAAAACATGAAGACACAGAGGAGTAACTAGAGAGAGAGAAGGAGAGCGAGCGTGTGAGTGAGAGAGAGTGAGCGAGTGAGTAAGAGAGAAAGAAATAGCGAGTGAACTAGAGAGAGAGAGAGGGGGGGGGAGGGAAGGATGGAAAAGTCCAGTGTAAAGAATGACAAGAGTGCCCTTGTTCTGCGGATAATGTCGGGTGTCCTCTGTCCTGCGGTTAATGTCGGGTGTCCTCTGTCCTGCGGGTAATGTCGGGTGTCCTCTGTCCTGCGGGTAATGTCGGGTGTCCTCTGTCCTGCGGATAATGTCGGGTGTCCTCTGTCCTGCGGGTAATGTCGGGTGTCCTCTGTCCTGCGGGTAATGTCGGGTGTCCTCTGTCCTGCGGATAATGTCGGGTGTCCTCTGTCCTGCGGGTAATGTCGGGTGTCCTCTGTCCTGCGGGTAATGTCGGGTGTCCTCTGTCCTACGGATAATGTAGGGTGTCCTCTGTCCTGTTGATTTCAGTGAAAAAAAAAAGGGGGGGGGGCGTTGCGGGAAAAAGCCGCTAAAACTAAGGTATCTGAGTAATGATACAAGCATCACAAAATCCTGACAGTAACAAATGTGTTACATGACATTGCCAGTGCAGGATTTAAGTATAAGCTATACAAGCTATAGTTTAGGGTTCCCACTATCTTGGGGGCCCCCAGAATTTATACAAGTGAGCAACTGTCACATTTACTTAAAATATTTGGCACTGACATATAATATCTGGACTTAAAAAGGGCCCCATATATCAATTAGCTTAGGGCCTTATCAAGTCTAAATCCGGCCCTGGAAATTGTGTTAACACAATGCTAAAAAAATGTAGATATTAAAAAAAAAATCTTTTGCCCTTTAACACCATTTTCACCCGCTTTGCCAGCTCCCCTCCCCCAACTCAACAACCAATCATCACCCATATTTAGCCAGTCGTCTGCTGAAGTGGGAGTTTAAAAGCAGCGTGTCAACCAGAGAGAAACTGCAGAATCTCGCACATTACCCGGATCATATTTTAGGAAGAAAAAAAGAAAGTATCTTTCCGCGTGTAGACGTCATCGCGAGCAGGCTGCAATGTTGCGAGATTGCGCTACTTTTTAAAGACACGCGCTCAAAAATAAGTTTCAAAGTAGCGCGATCGTATATTTTATTAACAATATATAAGTAATAGTTGTGCTACTTTGAAGGTTTAGTGCTAATTTGGTCTAAAATTCTAACTTTCAGCACTGACAGGCTGGCATGTAAGAGTCAGGATACTCGGTGTCGAGGGCTAAAGAGTTTATGAGCGTGCTGACACGTCACGGAATGTGTCAAGGCCAGATTTTTTGTTCAACCTTTTTGGAACCTGCCAAAAAAAAAAATGTTTGCCATGGCGATCATTATGTGCAAAGGGGAGGGGGGGGAGCTGTTAAGGATAACGTTTCATACGAAGATTAACTACGAGTTTTTTGCGGGTCAGTCGTGTAACCTGGTATATCCAATAATAATAATAATAATAAAATCTTCCAATTTTTCTTTTACGATCACACGTCAGGGTGATGGTTACTCCGGGCACCCGACATTTACGCTTAGGGTTGAGCCTCGAGACAAAAGGTCATCATTTATAACGGGAATAATTAATTTTCCGCTTTAATGGTATTTTCGTTTTGCCAGTGACACTTTACACCAACAATCACTGGTGCAATGTTTGCCAGCGACACTTTACACCAACAATCACTGGTGCAATGTTTGCCAAATGTCACTGGTGCAATGTTTGCCAGCGACACTTTACACCAACAGTCACTGGTGCAATGTTTGCCAGCGACACTTTACACCAACAATCACTGGTGCAATGTTTGCCAGCGACACTTTACACCCCCCCCCGCCCCCCCCCCCCCCCCCCCCCCCCCCCCCCCCCCCCCCCCCCCCCCCCCCCCCCCCTCCCGGGGGGCGAAATTAGATTCCATGCATTGGTCATTCAGCTCAGGTCAAGACGAGTGGTTATAAATTGGTTTTATTTCCCCCAGGTTTTTTTCCGGATACCCAGAACCACAGTTGGGACAGTTTTAGTAGAACTGGTAGAATCCCCCCCCTCACCCCAAAACCTCACTTTAGCCGAGAGTGTAATGACAATTGAGGACATTAAGTAGGTCATCTAGACAGCCCCCCACCTTTATACCACCCACGTCCCCATTGTAACCTTAGTCTGGAGGATGGCAACTTTCACCTCTGCGGGAATCGAACCCGGGACAGTTGCTCTCCTATAAAGCATGACCAAGCACCCCCTCCCCCCCCCTTCCCAACGGACATACACTCCACTGACCTTGTTGGATATCACTTGACCGTTTTCTTGGAAGTTCATGATGGCTTCGGAGATCTTGACGTCAATGGGGTCAACCACAGTTTCAATGTTGAACGGCCCCTCCAGTCGTACGGCCACCTGGTTCAGGGCATCTGCAAGGGAGGAATGGAAGTACAAACGTTACGGTTTCACATTTCAGCCATGGTGTGGTCAGCCAGTTATAATAATATTATAGACGACCAGGGGGGCACAGTAAGCAGATGGACACAAAAATAAACTTGGAGGTCTCCTTATGCAACAATCTTTCAATCAAACTGGGAGGGGGGGGTTCTAGGATTGGATTGTTCGGACAGGTGAATAGAATTAACATAATTACTCGAAATCAGTAGTCGGTGGTGAAAGACAGATATTGAAATGTAGATAGAAACACATATGTAGTAATAATAGATATAAGTGCACGAGAGAGATCAAAGCGACCCATTCAATACTCAAAAAGTCCAAACAACGAGCTGTTCATTGATGGGCTGATATGGTAACTTATCTATGAACGCGTTCTGCCTGAAAACACTGGTCGGGAGACATATAAGAGGCATGGGGGTATGACCTCACTTAACCTCTTGTCCATGATTTTCTCCAACTCAGAGGTACGGAGGAGAGAGGGGGTAGGGTTAAAGGGGGTTGGGGGGTAGGGGTATGAAACATGTTCTACCAAAACTCATAACGTAAAGGAACGGATTTAAATAATGTTAAAACGTGTACGTTTATGAATGAAACCACAAGTGGAAGGGATGGCTGAACTCTTGACATGCATAGTCGTCTAGCAATACGTTGTTAAGTATTATTTTAATATGACGTCAGTGTTCATCGTAACCAAAAAGAGTTAAAACTTTTAATAAAACAAAGTCACCAGAAAAAAAGTAAAAATAATCAATACATGCAAAGAGGGTTGGGTTTAATTGGGTAAAATGAAACTGGTAAGATGGGCTTATAAGGTCGAGCATACTGGGTTTAACACATGTCTTTGAGAGGAAGAGAAAAAAAAAAAGTAAATTGTGTGTGTCATGGTGTATCTTTTTAAGTGTGTGTGTGTGTGTGTGCGCGCGCGCACCTGTGTACAGGCATGTGTAACATCGTGGGTGGCGCCCACAACACATCTGCCCCAAACCCCCCCACACACACACACACTGTCATACATTGATGGTGTGGTGTGTGGAGGGGCGGATGCATCCAGGGAGAGGGGGAGGTGGAACCTTAGGAAACAACGGAAACACAATCGGACATGACGTATGCACGTGATCGCCATAAGGATGAGTTGGGGGGGGGTGGTCCCCCTTCTCTTAATCCTACCCCACAAAACACCTTCTTATCCCATCTCCTTTATCCTTGAACAACACCACCACCACCACCACAAAAAGAAAAAAAGAGTTCCAAAGAAATCACATTCTCGTCAATGTTACCTTCTGGTCAATGGGTTGCAGATGGACCTTGAATGACCCACACACACACACACTCTTTTTACCGTTTAAAAAACCAACGACCCAGCAACACATTTGCTAGATGTGCTGCATGTGCCCATCAGATGGAGGCGATGCTTGTAAACTTTCGTCAGCAGAGAGAATCCATTTACTTCTATTTATCACCCCCACCCCCACCTCCCCACTCTCTTCAATGTTTTACTCCCCCCCACCCCCTTCCCATATAACTTTGTTTTTTAACCACCCTCGTCTAAATCTTTCCACACAGCAGTTTTGCGCAGGTACTTCCCCCCCCCCCCGCCGCTTCCCCATAATTTCACAATCTACCAGCCCGCTCACGATCCTTCCCCCCCCCCACCCCCCCCACCGTTACTCAACGGTAACAGACAGAAGCCAAAACACGTGCCGCATACGTCATGACTTAATTACTCGAGTTATTGCACAAACTTACAGCTGATGGAGCTCGTTAAAAGATGCGCCCGGTGTGGATCTCCCCCTCACCCCGACCTCACTTTCACCTCTCTCCCTCTCTCTCTCTCTCTCTCTCTCTCTCTCTCTCTCTCTCTCTACCTCTCCTGTCAGCACATTAAACACGAGTAATTAAGGTTGGGAGTGGGGGGGGGGGGGGGAGAGAATGAGAGACAGAAAAGACGAGAAATTATTTAACGAGGAACAGGCAAGGGCGGTAAATCTTGATCACGTCAATCGAGAGTTATTGGTACAAGGAACGTTTAGTCTGCACTACACCGTGACTTGAGGGCACACAATACACCAGTCATAAACTGAGAGGGAGGGTGTGTTGTGCCCACAACTCCCTCCCCCTCCCCCAGGCAATTAATTAGAAAGTTCTTTCATTGGATCATAATGATCTCCTGTAAACCAGCCGCTGAGAACGTCGCCGGATACGTTAATAAATAAAGATGACATCGTTAAGAGGGGATGTCGGGGGGGGGGGAGCGACAGAATATGAGAAAGACAGAGAGAGAGAGAGAGAGAGAGAGAGAAAGACAGAGAGAGAGAGAGAGAGAAAGACAGAGAGAGAGAGAGAGAAAGACAGAGAGAGAAAGAGAGAGAGAGAGAGACGGACATCCCAGGTGTGCTTCCATTTTGAATACGGTTTAAAATGATGCATTCTTAATGACTTTATACATCCCAGTCGAACAATCCCGGAAGGTCTGCGGGTTGGCACTTCGTTAATGTGTTTGTATGACTTAGATCCTCAATCGTTGACCAATCAAAAAAAAAAAAGGGGGCGCACCGTCCATCTAGGGGTTCTATTGGGGTTGGTACGCCGCCCAGCTTTGTGTGGACGATGTGTACTCAAACTGGACCATGTACTGGTACCGCTATTGGGTCAGTCTCGCTGCTGACAGTGGACATTAAAACAGAGGACGAGATGGGGGCAGAGAGAAAGATAGAAGGGGGGGAGTGGGAGAGGAAGTAAGAGAATGGAGAGAGAGAGAGAGAGAGAGAGAGAGAGGGGGGGGACTGAACCTGGTAGAGAGGAAGGGAGACAGACGGCAAAAAAAGAACCAGAGATTAATGGATCGACTGACAGTTGGGGGGCGGGGGAAAGGAGAGATTGAGTAGGACTAGGACTGAGAAAGGGGGACAAAGTGGGAGAGAGAAAGATAGAACTGTTAAAAACAGCAAGTTACATAATGCCTAGTGATAAAATACCGAAAATGCCATAATACGTTCCAGCCGACAAAGATTATGCAGAAAAAAACGAGCGAACGGGGTAATGAGATGGAGGAGAGAGTGGATGAGGGGATAGGGGGGGGGGGGTACACAACGACGTGTCTATGACGAGCAGCCAGGTTTCTGAATGGGAGGGCGTTATATCCAGTGCCGCAGTTTTTCTGACTCGGTGCCAGATGGTCACACCTGGGGGTCTGACCTAACAATGGCCGGTAGTGTCTGTCATCAGTGCAGAAGGGCAAGAAATATAATTGGCTGGTGAGTGTAGGGGGGGGGGAGGAACGGAACGGTGCACTGTGTTCGCTCACGAAGAGAGAACATTTAAAGTGTGTGTGTGTTAGTGTATGTATGTGTGTTAGTGTATGTGTGTTGTGTGTGTGAAGTCCCTGTAAGGATTAATTGAATTCTCTTAGATCCTATAAACCACTAATGGGACGGTTGTGGTGTTTTTTTGTGTGTATTATTTCGTTCATACGACAGTGCAATGGCCATGGAGGCACCACGGGATATATATCGGAGATAGAACGAGGAACCCTCGCGTCGACAGTCGAACGCTTTACCATTACACACTGTACACACACGTGGATAACAATGTAACCGAGAATGGAACTTGGATGTTTGGTGAAGGGGGGGGCGGTAAAAACCCGAATAAATTATATGACAAAATTTATGTTATAGTACAAACTGCGCATAGAAATCTTTGGTAGTAACATCAATAATGAATCACAGATTAGTCTCTTTAGTTCATCCAGTTCACTATGTGCCGCAGTAAGCGAGTTTGTTCCACACAAGCACCGAGGGTTGCGTCGAGTCAGCTGAACCATGAACGCGTGTAAAGTTTTGCGTAAACGACCTGGTGGAATTTTTAAAAAAAATGTTAAGCTGCGCCGGATATCGACAAGACAATCGCCGGATATCGACAAGACAATCGCCGGTACGAGTTGAAATTATGGCTTGCATTCGCGAAATGCACGTTCCGGAGATACGAATCTCAGCCGTTACTTTTAATCAGTAATTGTTCCAGGCAGAGAATGGTGTCGCCATCTGTTAGCGTCGGCTACCTTGGCGGGTTGAAGACAAAGTAAAACCGAGTGTATGTGATCGAATGAAGATTGGAAACAGTGGCGTAACTGGGGAGGGTTAAGGGTTTTGGAAATAAGGTTAAGGGTGAGGTGTGCCCTACCAGGCCACCAGCAAAAGAGGCATTTTCTCCACAATTTAACATTGCAAAATGGAAATTTAAAAAAAAAAGGGTGGTTTTGTAGAGAGTTGTAATTTGTTTTCGTTGAATTGCTTGACCCAAACCGTTTATAACGCAAATACGATGCTCCATATCGTTAATGAGAAATCATGTCCGGTCATGTTACATCCTGTGGACAGCTGATGTCCGGTCATGTTTCACGTCCTAACTGTGGACAGCAATCGATCCACTAACCCGGCGGCCTGTATAATAGACAAATGAGATCTGGCCTAATGGGGATTGACACTCGCGGTTAATGTGGACATCAGCGAGAGCAGTACTACAAACTCATCCCACACATAATGACCGCATTTCGCCTTCCCTGGCAACGGGAACTTTCGACCCTGGACAGGAACTTTGCTATACTAGAGTGGAACGTGCTATACTATAGGGGGGAACGTGCTATACTAATGGGGAACTTGCGAAACTAGATGCGAACTTGTTAAACTAGAGGGGAACTTACGATTCTATATGGGAGCTTGCGATTCTAGAAGGGAATACTGCTTTATGTGAAGTAAAATATGGGGACAGGTTTGGAGGAGGGGGGGAGATGGGCAAAAATCTTGTGTATAAGCTTTTGTGGGGTGCACATAGGGTGAGTGGGGGGGGGATTGGAGGACAGATAAGCTGGAGTGTTTGACAAGAACTCGACCACTGGACGACCCAAGCCGTTGGTTTCAACAAAAAAAAAAATGTCCCCCGATATTTTATGAGGGCATTGGTTTATCTCCCACTCGTCGGCTGCCCTTAACAAGTGAAAGTAGGCTGTTGTCTGCAGCGCTGTTTTTCGACAGCACTGCTGTCTCGCTTTAAGTTCGTAAACCAATCACTAACCACTACAGTCCCCGTGCGACTGTACGTTAAAAAAAAAACAACATAAATAGCGCATGCTGGGAAAAATATAATAATCACTACTGGGACCAATATAAATCATGTCCCGGGGGGGGGGCACCTGGAAAAAAAACAAGCCACGGGGGGGGGGGGAATAAATTAGGGGGGGGTGTTATCGAAAGGTCAAATAAGGTTACAGTAATCACCAGTTTTTATCAGACAGAAGGACTTAAAACACTTGACCTGTCGCATGGCAATACTTTGTCAGTAAATTGTGGCGTACTGCTGGGGGGGGGGGAATCAGTTCTTAGTATTTTGGTTGATAGTTTTCTGCTGGGGGCATTAGTTCTTAGTATTTTGGTTGATAGTTTTCTGCTGGGGGCATTAGTTCTTAGTATTTTGGTTGATAGTTTTCTGCTGGGGGCATTAGTTCTTAGTATTTTGGTTGATAGTTTTCAGCTGGGGGCATTAGTTCTTAGTATATTGTTTGATAGTTTTCAGCTGGGGGCATTAGTTCTTATTATATTGGTTGATAGTTTTCAGCTGGGGGCATTAGTTCTTATTATATTGGTTGATAGTTTTCCAATAGGTGGAAAGCCCCAGACCTAATACAAATATTATCAATCACGGACGGACACGCTAATCAAGACACTCTGCCCCGAAAACGTTGCTACCCTGTCTCCATCATCATCATCCCCAACCCCTGTTCTCCTCCCCCCCCCCTCCAAATTGGACAGTAAAACAGCTCAATGCAAACTTTCAATCCTACCCGCCACCCTCCCCTCGCCTTTTGCGCTCGTGCATCTGTGAAAACCCCCTCATGCGAGTTAACCCAATACGTGCGATAGTGTGTGTGTGTGAGTGTGTGTGTGTGAACATAGATGTTCAGACACAATGATGTAGAAGGCTAAGCGCAACAAGTTAAGCACACACACACACACACATAACAAAAAAAAAACACAGGTTGGTTTAAAAAAAAAACCCAGGTTGGTTAGGTTAAAAAAAAGAAAAGTCTTGTGTGATGAGATGGGAAAGAGGTAAAATATTTTCACTCGCTACTGGCTACATGTGCACGAGTTTGACAGAGAGTGAGAGAGAGAGAATAGATAGAGAGATAGATAAATAACAGATAAGTAACGGAGGGAAGTGTGTGTATGTGTGTGTGTGGGGGGGGGGGAACCAGGCAACGCAGGGAGGCAGACTGGGAAGATCGAAAAGTAGAGAAAGGGGGTGGCGGATGGATTGCAAATTCATCAGCGTAACCCCCCCCCCTCCTAACCGTCGCATATGAACACATTTATAGAAGAACATAATGAAGGTTATTATTATATCTTTTAGAGACATCACACCGTTAAATATAAACTGAACGGGAAAAATGAGAGAATAAAGGAAAAATGGGGGGGGGGGGGGATTAACTACTCACAATACACGTGGTGTGGGCGAACTTGTGTCAGCAGGCGTACTCATTTCTAGCACCCAAACTACATCCTAACGCCACTTGGAATTATTGCTTGTTTTCTTAAATGTAACGAATCACGGAAGTAATATTTCAAAAAAAAAAAATGAAAAGAATTACTGACGTATTGTTTCAAATAATGAAAAGCATTACGGAAGTAATGTTAAATCAACATTTAAAGCTACTGCACGAGAATGGGGATACTCCAGTGCAGTGGGGTCACTCTCAGGTCCCCAGATGATAATACTGAACCCTTTCATGGGATAAACTAAATTAAAGAGATACATTTAACACACCGTCGTTAATATTAGTCATTTTAATGTATCTTGGTAATATCTTTATAAATAGTTCCCGTCTCAGTCTTGTCTTCTTTAGACCGAAAGTAAGAAAAATGTTTCCTTTTTAAATATTTATGAGTTCTAGCCTGTGTCTTGATTCGATAAATGTAGAAAAATAAAATTATTCTCATAACATAAAACACATAGACCTATTACACTGACCTATTCACGATAACATAAAGTTGAACAATGATCTAACTCTATGCAAAGGTATTGCAGTGTGCAACTGATATCACATTATTACGCCAAATACCGGCTGGATATTTTTTTTGTAAAAATACTAAATATTTAGCCTGTCTGAAATTTAAATTCAACTCATCTCATAAAAGCAGACATTCTACTAAACATATACACACAGATGTAGTCTGTGATTCTTATATTCTAAAAACGCAGTGACTCCGGCACCAGCCAAAACCATTATATTAGGGTATAAGGAACATGGCATACATACTTTTTTTTTTTTCAGGATTAGGGTTAGGGTTAGGGTGTGGAGCAATATTATCTATGGCTGGTACCCGAAGTAAAAAACAATACGGGTTCGGTCTAAAAATGCGATTATGAGGAGACAAGTTTGACGTGAGAGTTGTGTTTTCCTTTCTGGCACCGTAGGCTCAGAAAATTTGCTGCGGTATTAGGACAAATGCGTTAGCTGCAAGTGGTTTATTTACTTTATGTCGCGCTGGGGTTTCTGGAGGCTCTAAGGCCAGTGGTGGCGAACCTTTTTGGGACCGCGTGCCCCAGAATTCAACCAAATCACCATTTGTTCATAGCAAAGTACCGAAACTCCAATTTTAATTAAAGGAAGTGATATTGCAGTCGCGTACCGACTGATGAGACTATGCATGCCACTTGTGGCACGCGTGCCATAGGTTCGCCACCGCTGCTCTAGGCCAAGGGGTGGGCACACTTTTTTTTAAAAAAATCCAATTGGGTTCATAAATGTTAAAGAAGGGCCGGACCAGGCGTGTAAATCATACATAAGGGTCTGATTTAAAGCTAAGGGGCTGGTTATACATACATACATATACAGACTGATATGGATTAAATGTAATGACAATTGAATGCCCGGGAGACGCCTTTTAAAGTGGGGAGCTATAGGTCAGCATATCTTAAAGAAAGACTCAGTTTATGTGCTACTAGATTTGGGGGGGGGGGGGGGAGATTTTTAAATACTATTTTTTTTTGTCCATTCTAACGGGGGTTGGAATCATCTGTCAGCGACTAGATAAAATTAGTAAATAAACAGATGCATCAGCTGCAACGGCACCTCCATTCCCCCCCCCCACACACACACACTTCCCACCGCGGTATCAACATGATACGTCATCGTGAGGTAAACACCTGACATGTGTGGGACGAACTCGGCCAGCTCCATTCACAGCTCGGGACAAAAATGTTTATTATAAATTGACATCAAATGGTGGTGCGTGGGTGGGTGGGTGGAGAGCTGGCAGGGCAGGTGGAGGGGGTGACTTCTCGTGAATGAAGTGACGTCACTTCTGCACACTGTAGCAAAAGAACAACGTCGAGCGAAATGCTTATGATTTTTTTTAAAGCAGCGTGTGACGTCCCTGTGTGGATGAGAGGAAATGAGAGGAAATCTCTTATATCCCATTCCCTAATGGTGCCCTACTTTCATCCCCACCATAGTCGATGGTGCAATGGCTATGGGGGACACCAAAGGAGATATAGTTGGGACTTAAGCCATGACCTGAAAAATCCACTAGTCCTCAACGGATATCGAACCAGGGACTCCAGGTCAACAGTCGAGCGCTTAATCACACGGCCATCCGTATTTTAAAGCGAAAGATAAGTATTTTCTTACTGTAAGTACACACCTATTCATGGAAATTCCCCATCGCGCCCTCAACATCGCCTCGGTGCGCCTCATCCTATTTATCGGGAAAACCCACAAGATATCTCTATCTCTCACACACACACTCACTACTAGTATGTACAAATTGGGATTGAGTCTATGTCATCACGTACATATAAACATTACAACGTCTATCATGTACAGCAGTACCGGTGACGTGAGCATCGAGAGTACAGCCCGAGGGGTAATGGAGAGAACCTTACACCTAAGCGTGGTTATAATCTCTAGGCCCCCCGGGGGGGGGGGTTGGATCAAACGCATGGATTTGGATGCACATTTTTTGTATATAAACAAAGAAACACACACACACAGTCATCGTTTTAACACACACGAACACCCACGCAGACCTCCGCCCCCCCTCCCTCCATGGAGCACTACATCACACAGTTCCTGCACGGGCAGCAACAATCACACGCAAAGTCTCACATAAACGGGCCCCCTTAATACCTCGACGGCTTAGCGAACACGGGCCAACAAAACTGTGTGCTCAGCCAGGCGTGAAACTACTTGAAAATTACAAACCTTAATCCCGTGACGAGAGGCCCCCCCACCTCCTGTCTTTTTTCTTTCTTTCTGTCTCAATCGGTGGCACCTATTGGGGTGTGGGGGTGTCCCGGGAAAGGGATGGAGGGGGGGAGTGTCACCAATGTGAAGGTGTAGACGCGCGGATAGCATGCATGTGTTGAGGTGTGTAGAATTTAATATCTGGATGCAGCATAACAGAGCTGTCTTTTCATTTTGTCAAACTACAAAGAAGAAATAGGGCGGGAAAAAATCAAGGTGGGCGGGAGGCAGATAAGTATGCTCATTTCTTTCAAAAAGTCCTTTTATTTTTCAACTTTTATGTCGACTTCTTTATTAAACACTAACAACCCCCCTCCTCTCTCTCTCTCCAAGCAGCCCACCCCTATTCTCGAAACTATCTTTTTTTTTACATTCCGTGGAACGTCTTTCAACTAAATTCTATTCCGATTTGCATAGCGCCCGCGCCGGTGTGAATAGGTGCCCCAGTAGATGAAAGGGCCATAACCGAGGGGAAGTTATTGTCCACGGTCGTCGACTCGGGACGACGGGCTATGATTACACCCGAGACGCCGGGCGAGGGCGGTTTGGAGATTATGTACCTCTCTTTTTTTTTTCTCCAAACACGCCGCTAGTTATTATTTATTATTATTTATATTTCTTTTTTTTTTTTAATAAGACAACATAGGGTAGTGCTTGGAAACCATTTTAACCGTTTGGAAGGGTGGTGGGGGGGGGGGGAGGGGATTCGCCCTGCTGTGTATTATGAAACATGTCTGAGTGTGTGTTTTGTGCCTTGGTGTGTTTTGATTAGTGTGCGAGTTGTATATATAATATTTTAAAAGTAAATTCTCGCTAGACAAGCAGTGGTAGAAAATGTAGCGTCTCTCTCTCTCTCTCTCTCTCTCTCTAGCGAGTTTTATCAAAAAATACAAATCAAAATGTAGAAAGACGTGTGTGGCTTTTATTAAGCCATTCTTTAATCTTTTAACAGCTTTCAAAGACGAATAAAAACAATGAAGCATTACATACAGAGAAATCAGATGCACAACAGAATAATAATCAACATATAAATATAAAATGTATATATATATATTAGGGTGTCCCAAAAAAATGAAGTTTTGAAATGTTGTTGTCTCACCCCACAGAATATGTCTCTATGGTAACAGTAGTTGACCTGTAAAATTTCAGCTCATTTGGACAATGGTTAGAGGTCCCCCAAGAGGTTTAAAGTTCCAGATTTTGGTTTAAAATCATTCGCGGTCAAATCTAATACAGCGTTAATGTTGCATTATATGCGAAACTGATATATTAAGTAACAAATTGATGCTTAGTATTGTTTATAATATTAAATTAAACAAAATATATAAATCTTGAATGGTTTATATTTTTAAATTTGAAATTTAAGTAAAAAATTATGAAAAACAAAGTTTTATTCATTTTGTCAAGTTAATTCTTGAATCAGTGTCAATCTGCTTGAAAAATAATAATAATAAGCAATGCAAATAAGCATTCCTGCTATTTATTTTGTACTTTGTACTGTAGGGTAGACAAAAATTTTAAAAAGTTCTTCAAATTTAAATTTAGCCAGCTGTTCACGATTACACTCTGCAAAATTTTTCCGATGTTTTTCAACCACTTGGAGCAAAAATTGTCTTTGTTCTTCGTTCTTGGTGATACTGTTATTGAAATTTTGTATCAATGCTACACTTCGCTCTGCAGATTCATTGATACAAGCCAGATTCTTTACAAAATCTGCAGCAACTTTAAAAGATGGTGTACCTGACCAGGCTTCAACAGGAACATCTAGAAAACTGGCATCAATGTTGCATGTTTCAAAAAATGTGGTAGAAGCACGCAAATCAACAACACTTTTTGATAGTGTTTATATGAGATGCGGTTCACGTTCTGATTGCATTGTCCGAACAAGGCCAGTTTTTTCTTGTCTGAATGACAAAGGGTTTTAAATAACGCAAGCGTCGACAGTTCCGGACTCAAGTACCACGACTGACGCACCATCATTTTCAATCCAGTCGATCAAAGAACAGCATCATCATATTCGTATAAATGCTTTATCAACAAAATATTATTCACAGGTGCATCTGCGGTGAGCCTGCATGAAAACCATGATTGAAGATAAACACATATGGTAAACCGATTAAAGCGCTGATTACCTTGTAATTCTCGAGCTGTTAACTGAAAGATAGTTTCATTGTCTGCAAACAATAGATCGATTTTCAATGCATAGATTGCTTTCGCCATCCACCTTGCCTTATGTAGGGCACCAGGTCTGCGAATGCTGACATCAACCTCCAACCCAACCATTTGTGCAGCAAGCAGAAGAAATTCCAAATAATCATCACATGAATGACTGACCTCAAGTTGACAATTAATGAATTCTTTAATCGAATCAGACACGATTATCAAAGGGGCGGATCTGGCTTCGGGTGTGTGGTTTAATTCCGGTAACATCGGGCAATAGCTTACCATCCCAATGTACAAATGATTTTGAGGGAATATAGTCTTCTTTTATACATGCTGCAGCTTGTGGACGACAAAGCTTGCGATGACGATGCATTGTGCTCTTGGAAAATACTGTGTCAGATGTCGGAACACCAGCTTCGTTGAATGCGGATGCAAGTATCATTGTTGATTTTCTAATGCTGGTGTTTGTTCTGTCCAGCACTGCAGCAACTTTTGGTGATATGATGCCTGACAATTTAGTATGCTTAGTTTAAAAAAAATTAAATCTTCAAAAAATATGCACATTGCTTAAATGTTGCACATTAGGTATTTTATATGTTTTCTAGCATTTATTACATTTTCTAATTAAAAATCACACAATTTCAACTATAGTTAATGGTAGCAATGAGATAAATATAAGTATATTTAAACTTCATTTTATTCAACTATGGCATGCAAAAACTGCAAATTATTTGAGCCATGATTCGTCTGGATTTTTATGTTGGCCTAATACTGGAATTTTAAAAGCTCTTGGGGGACCTCTAAATGTTGTTTAAATAAGCTACAACTTCACCAATTCACTCATTGTACCCAAGAGACACATTTCAGGGGGTGAGACACCAAAGATTAAAAAACAAATTTTTTTTCGAGCATTTCTGGGACACCCTAATATATATATATATATATATATATATATATATATATATATATATAATATATATATATATATATATATATATATATATAATATATATATATATATGCAGAGCGGTTAAGGAATTCGCTACGCTCGTTAGACAACGTATTATGAATTTGAAGTCTTCGTGCCAGGCTGCATCATTGCCAGCTGCGCCGTGAAATCAATTAGAACCCGACTTGTGTGTTTATTTGCATACAATTGGCCAAGAGAAATGCGTGCGCTGTAAGAGAAATAATCTCGAACCAAATATATCAGGAAGATCTATGACGCATGGCCTTACAAATGTACTCTCTAAAACCTTGCACTGAATAGATATCATGGTCGTAAAAAGTCATGCCAGAAAGTTTAGGACGAAATTAGCATATAGCCTGAATAGTGTAGCAAAAACAAGAATTTAACAAAAACTAGTTGCAAGTACCCGGCTTTGCCCGGTTTTAAAATAAGGTTTTCTGTTTACCTTCTGTTTTCTCCCTACCCCCTCTCTCGCTTCATCTCTCTCTCTCCCTCCCTCCCCCTCTCTCCCTTTCCCTCCCTCCCTCTTCCTCCCTCTCTCCCATCTCCCTCTCTCCCCTCTCCCCCTCCTTCTCTCCCACCGTCCATCCTCCCTCCCTCCTCCTTCCCTCTCTCTCCCTCCCTGCCCCCTCTTTCTCTTTATCTCTTCCCCCCATTTCTTCCATCCTCTCCCTCTCTCCTTCCCTCCCCTCCCTCCCTAACCCCTCTCTCCCTCCCTCCCCTTACCATCTCCCTCTCTCCCTCCCCTCTCTCCCCCTTCCTCCCTCCCTCATTTCCTCTCTCTCCCTCCCTGCCCCCTCACTCTTTATCTCTCTCTCCCTCCCTCTCTCCCACCCCCTCTCTCCCTCCCTTCCTTTCTCCCTCTCCCCCTGCTCCGTCTCCCATCTCCCTCCTTTTCTCCCCCCTGTCCATCCCCCCTCCCTCCTACCCTCCTTTCCTCTCTCCCCCCTGCCCCCTCTCTCCCTCTCTCTCTCTCTCTCTCTCTCTCTCTATATATATATATATATATATATATATATATATATATACTTATTATTATGGCTTCACACTTCTTCTAAAATCCTTCTTCATTCCTTTATCTTCCTCAAACTGTACAAATCAGAGAGCATGAAAAAACATCAACAATTCTTTGCATCACAAAGGCACAATACAGCACCAGCGCGCAAGTTCTATTCGAACATCGGGAAATGACGTCACAGAGGAATTTTATTTATGGCGCCGTCGAGATTACTTTAATATAGTAAAATACTAAAATAAAAAAAAATTAATTACAATTAAACTACCCATCGAGATGAAGCGAAACCTGTCCTATAACCTTCCCCATGTAATTATGTGTATGTGTAACAAATTTCACATTATTTGGTTATCTGGATCTTGAGTTATAAGGGAACAGACAGACAGACAACAAATGCCTCTTATAAGTATAGAGATAAATAAATAGCGACTATGCTAAAAGTAGCACAATCTCACAACACCGTTCGTGGACGGGGTAAACTTTTCGGTGTGAGAATTTTTTTTAATCAAGGTAATATAAGAACAAATTACCGAAAGTCTCTCCCCCCCCCCCCCCCCAAAACTTTTTTTCCGAGTCGTGTTACCGTAGTCAATGTAATAAACACGACTGACTCAATAACGTATTGATACCGTAATCCATGTAATAAACACGACTGACTCACTAACGTATAGATGATTTGCAGGCACGTACCATGGAAGGAAGTCGCATTCGCAGACAATACACAACCAAAACATTTGGAAGCCTGTGTTTGGAGAGCCGGAAAGAGTATAATAGATTCATATACGTGGAGGGGAGTGGGGAGACCCGGAAAGAGTATAATAGTTTCATATACGTAGAGGGGAGTGCGGGGGGGGAGCCGGAAAAAGTATAATAGATTCATATACGTAGAGGGGAGAGCCGGAAGTAGAGGGGAGAGCCGGAAGTAGAGGGGAGAGCCGGAAAGAGTGTAATAGATTCATATACGTAAGGGGGGGTAATTTTTTTTTATAAAGGGAAGAAAAAAAAGGGTTAGGTGTAAGGAAGATGGTCAGAAACACAGAAATGGAAGAAAGTAGAAAGTTCTAATAGGGTCGGGGCGGGTGTCTTCATTTGTGTGTGTGTGTTTTGTTATGTTTCCCCCTCGTACTCTGTGTGTGACTTTGTTTTGTATACTTAATACCGCTAGTACCTGACACGGCCAAACTTAATAAACAAACGTTTGCCCCAAACTGCCCCCCCTTGCCCATCCCTGTTCCCTCCCAAAGAAAAACATGCAATAAATAAAGTGGAGATGAAGAGAAGGGGGATGGAGACCCTACTATTGAAGGATTACGTGATTTTTTTTTTAATTCCCTTTGTCTCTGATCAAATTACAAATTACGGTGATGTATGAATAGTAAAGAGCTCTCATTTCTAGGTATGCCACAGAAGCAACAGTTTTATTCTTGTAACTAAAAAGTATTAAGGGGAGACAATGGAGATGTCGAATGGAGTCACACTGTTTACTTTATTACTTTTCTCAAAGTTTTTTTCCCCCTTTATACCATGAAGTGGGACGGATGGCCGAGTGGTGTAGATGCTCGATTGTCGACCTGAGAGTCCTGGGTTCGATCCTCGGTGAGGCCCATGGAATTTTTCCAGGTGAAATTTGGTGCAAAAGTCGTCCCACAAGTCCACCCAGCTTTAAATGGGTACCTGACTTTTAAGTTGGGGAAGTAAAGGCGGCTGGGCGTTGTGCTAACCACACAACCCCTTCATATGCCGAGGTTATAGAAACAGATGAATTCTACACTTCATCTGCCCCGATGGCCCGTTAGGGCTAAGTAGGGAACTTTATTTTTAAACAATGAAGGATAAGTCGCGATAGTGAATCGCAAATAATAAATAAATAAACTCAACAGATAAGTCGTGATAGTGAATCGCAAATAATAAACAAATAAACTCAACAGTTTCACAATGGGTCGAACTTTGAGAATCACTGTTCTAAAAAAAAAAAAAAAAACAGTTCGTTGAAAAAAGAAATGCCTCTTAAATAGTGTAAATCAGTGGTCCCCCCCCAACCCCCCGGGGAGGTCCCTGTCCGTGGATCGAATGGTACCGGGCCGCCCAAGAAATATTAAACTATTTCCTTTTTATTTACTGGATGTATTTCTCTCGTGATTGTGTGACTTTCCGTTTCAAGAAATAACCAACGGTAAAATTATTAAACGCTGACCGGTCCGTGGCGAGAAAAAGGTTTGGGAACACTGGTGTAAATGTAGGAAATGTTTAACCAATACGCACCACATGTGACCCACCGCAAGTCCACGAGCGGACGAGTGTGCATCTAATTGACTGTCTAATTGAGCACAATGTTTTTTATATATCGGTGTAAGTAAAACTAGCGATTGTTTCGTATTGAAAGTTTGGAACAACTTTGAAAAAAGTGTCAGCCTTTGAAAAAGGTGCCGACCTTTGAGCTTTTAACTTTATACTGTCCACGTATTTCAAGTTTCATTCGCAATATTTTTTTTTCCGTTCCGAAATTTCGGAGAAATGAAATTAAAATTCATTAAAAAAAATTGTCAAAGAAAAAAAAAGAGATAAAGACAAATAACTAATCAAACGATACAAACATGACGTCAGCGAATAAATAGCATGCAGACGACAGGAACGTTAGCCGCAGACGACATCGCCACAACGATATTCTAAACATTTCCACGTAGTTAATCCGTTGCGATTTCCGATGAGGCGAGACAAAAAGTGGAATATGGGCAAGAGGGTGGGGGGGAGGGGGGGGGGGGGGAGAGAAAGAAAGAGGGAGGAGACAACTAGCACGAGACGGAGTGGATTGGATCCATGTTTCATTCTGACGTGGATATATGGATGCGGTGATAAATATGGCAGCAAATGAAGAGGAAAAACTATATATCAAGATAATGTATTGGAACAATGTACAAATGTCTATCGTCGGACATACATAATATTAAGAAGGCAGACATGTTACAGACGATATTTATATGTCTGTCTGTGGATATGGTCGAAGGCAATCAAAGTCTACTTAGTCCTTTAGTCTCACCAATAAGTTTTCGGTGCCACAACGAGAGTTTATGAGCATATGTGAGTAAAGCATAAAGGTATGATGGACAAAGTATGAATATATGAATCCAAGGCACAGAGAGAGAGAGTGAGAAAGAGAGAGAGAAAGAGGGATGGAGGGAGAGCACGAGAAAAAGAGGATATATGGCGAGGGAGAAAAATCTCTTTCGAGAATGAGGGAGAGGGTGGGGAGTCGAGCATGGTCTGAAACATTCCGGATTCCTTAAACAAACATGCCCAGGGCAAAGAAAGTCAAACACGATAATTTGTTCCGGCCATATTTCCTACCCTTCACCGGCACTTGGAAATAGCAAAAAGAAAAACGCCAGGTCAAAAACTGCTCTGAGGCCATACGACGATAACCGGTTTTTTTTTTTTGGTCAACAAAACCATTACGCCAACTAACGGTTCATAAAATGAATCCATATGGCACTCGTTTCTTTCAATGGCCCTCGCTATCAATAAAGATGTGCTCCTCGGGGTTATGCCATTATATAAAAATGATCCCCGGCTGCCCCACCCCCACTCAAACCTTACCCCCCCCTCCCCAATCTACACTGGCCTCCAACTGCCCGCCGGATGGTTTTGATTTTCATTATTATAATATCTCACCTGTAGACCGGCTGACGTGAGTATGGTGGCGCTAAAATTTGTGCGTCATGGGCTCAAAGTCCCCATGAGTCGCCAGTGATTGACACCCCCCCCCCCACACACACACGTCTCCCCACAATGACAGGAGTTAGGTCTGCCAACTCTAGGGATACTTTTCCAGTATTGTGGTCATGCCCTTTGGTGCAAGATCTCTCTCTCTCTAGACACATTTTTTTCCATCGGCCCGTCACACGAGTGGACAATGGCCAGCAGTGCAAGTGCCAAAAACAAAAAATAAGCAGGCTTAGCTTATAATCAAAATCAAACGACACAGAAACCTGGCAAACATGATGATGACCAAGGTCAAAC